>CAJVRC010000839.1:1321503-1408680 GCA_911456345.1 Penicillium egyptiacum
TGGCGGAGCTGATCCGGACCGTTCCTGGCAATGACCGATGTGCCGATTGCGATGCCTTGACCCCAGGTTCGTCCCTAGAGACCTTTGTTGTTGATCCCACTAATTCTTATTTGAATAGGATGGGCAAGCTGGAATGTATGTCGCCACTTCTTTTACCTCCGATCGAATCCACAAACTGACTGTTCATCTCCGACAGATGGGCATCTTCCTTTGCATGCGTTGCGCCGCACTGCACCGAAAGCTGGGCACGCATATCTCCAAGATCAAATCTTTAACCATGGACACCTGGACATCAGAGCAAGTTGATGTGAGCACAATCCGGCACCCCGCAATAGCAAATTTCATGAGCTGACAGAGTGGACTTTATTACCTGGGCAGAACATGAAATCGCACGGTAACCTCCTTATGAACAAAATGAACAACCCACGGGGTATCAAGCCACCAATTCCTACCGACATTGACGAGGCCGATGCGTGCATGGAACGGTTTATCCGGCAGAAATACCAACACCGTTCGTTGGAAAATGGGAAGCCAAAGCCCCCGAGCAGAGAGGATTCGAGTTACTCCAACCCTAGGGCCCCGTCCCCCGTGGAGTCAAGAAAGAATGACTATAACATATCTCCCGAGGGTTCTCCTCCTCCACTTCCACCCAAGTCTGGAAGATTTTTCAAGTTTGGGCTACGATCGTCATCCTCTACCTCGAACCTCCGCCGATTTGGTGGTAAGCCCAAGGTGACTTCGCCAACCTCGGACGATGGAGCCTGGTCACCACCACCATTGCAGTCCAGAAAGACGACAGGACTTGGTGCGCCTGTGGCCGATGTAACAACGGCATCTTTTGAGTCCAAAATGGCAGCATTGCAACAGATGGGATTCACCAATGACCGACGAAACGAGATGGTTCTCAAGGGACTGCATGAGGATCTAGATCGAGCGGTCGAAACACTGGTCAGGTTGGGTGAGGGGTCCAATCCTGCATCAAGATCGAGGACCCCGGCCGGGACAAGCAGTGCTGCGTCTGAACGCGTAGTAATGCCGAAGCCTGAGACCTCCAAAAACCCATTCCCCATCACAACAGACAACACATTCCCAGAGGTTTCCAACAACCCATTTGACCGAACAGCCTCAAATCCTGTGGCCCCGTCGCAAACCCAGCAACCACAGACCTCTGCGTACAACCCATTCGATCAGATGAACGCAAAGCCGACATCTACACAGCCTTTAGAATCGTCTTTCCAGGGCCTGCAGGTTTCCCAGCCCTTGTTCCCCCACTCCACTGGTGGATACCCGAACCAGACAAGCTCCATGCAGCACTCTCTACATCAGCAGTCCTACACACCTCCCGTCACAGCGACATTCGCGCAGTCTCCCTATGTTACGTCGCCTCAGCCAATGGACAACAGCTACAATCCATTCGACCAGGTACCACCGCAGCGGCAGGGTGGCTTGGCCAGTCAGACATATCCCAACCCTAATGCCCCGCAAACGAACCCTTTCTTCAACACTGCGCCCCAAAACCAACCTATGCAGCCGCAACAGCAGCAGATGAACCCGCTTGTGACAAAACCAGGGGGCTTTGAACCCCCTCGTCATGCAAATACCATGCCGGTCATGTCCTCTGCCTCGCCATTTGGACTAACTGCTTCTTCTCAAGTACAGCAGCAGCAGCAGCCGTCAAATGGTCTGGGAGCTTACAACCCGTTCCAGCAAGGGCCGGCGCCGAACGCAGCACAGGACGCAGGCAGCTACTCTAACCAATTCCAGTCTCACCTGCAACCACAACAGGCGCAGCAACTCATGCCCCAACGAACTGGAATGGACAAAAACAGCATTCTTTCCTTGTACAACATGGGTCCCGCCCAGTCTAATATGACACCCATCGCCGAGCAACCTCAGCAACCTCAGCAACCTCAGCAATCCCAGGCCCCACCTCCCTCAATGAACCCCTACTCCCAGCCATCGAACCCATACACCTCCATGCCTCAGACCCAGCAAGCCACAAGCTTCCAGAATCAGCCCCAGCTCCAGCCCCAGCCCCAGCAAAATATCCAGTCCCAGCAACCTACCACCAACACCCAGCCCACCACATCCAACAACCCCTTCTTCGGTACCGCCCCCACAGGCAGCGGATCCGGCCTCGCCGCACAAGCAGGCATCAACACATATCAGCAGCAATCCTCAGGGCTAGGGATTGGCGGCATGAACGGCCAACCCGGGGCCGGAACTACTCCGTCCGCTGGAACGAACAACTCCCCATTCTCGGGAATGAGTAGTCCCCCCTTTGCAGGAGCGAACAGCTCCCCATTTGCTGGAGGCAAGTCCCCTTTTTCAGGCCCACCGCCCACGAACTCGGCATTCCCACGGACGCACATGAGCCAGCCGAGCGTCGATGTGAGTGGGCTGCAGAATGGTCGCCATAGCCCTGATGCCTTTGCTAGTCTGAGTGCTCGCTATGGTTGAGTTCTATGACTTGGCCTTGGATAATACGTAGATAGATGGCCGTGCAATGTGAATATGGATATTGACATGGACATTGATTTTGATTTTGATTCTGACATTGATTTTTGTACTGATTTAGATATAGAAGATTGACAAGACGTGTTATGGTTGTGCATGTCCGGCGCATTTTCATTGTCTGTTTGCCACTCATTAGATCTTTGTTTCTTTTCTTTTCATCTCATTCCCAGTTGTCATTTTCTTTGGAATATTTCTTTGGCTTCCGGTTAACGAGTCAAAGAGTACATAAATGTTGTGTCCTGTTACATATGAGTTTCGAACTATATATTACTGGTGAAGATACACATATTATCGTGCTGTACATTTAGGGCTATATGTTCAAAGAAAATCGAAGGCACAAAAGGGAAAGAGCAACGGAACGTAGAAGCCAGGAAGCTGTCGCATCACCACATATATAACCCAAAATAGCTGGAGACCAAAAAGCCCAGGGAAAGAGCCAGGAATCGGTGATCTCAAGACCACAACTCTGCCTCCGTAGGTCTTCTCTCAGCTCCGCCCAACCAAGACGGCAACCCGGGAAACCAATCGGATACCCAGGAAGGGAACCAACCTGTCTTCTGCTTCGAGAATGACAACCTCGCTACAAAGGTCTCCCAACGAGAGGCAGGACGCCAAGGCCAAGAAATCGATGATTTTGAAGGTGATGAGAAAAGAGACTCCACTGACCATCGCCACGACGCAAACAATGAAGGAGGCGATGAAGACCAAGGCATCGAAGACACGTGGAGGCCCATCCAACCCTGCTTTTGTTTGTTGCGTCCCTCATTCTTGAACGCTTCCACGATACGATCAAATTGCTTATCTCGGCTTTGCTGCAATTGGCGTTGGGTATCGGAGCGCCAGGCGTCCTGTTCGACCGTGTCCAGGCACCAGACTACAATGTCGCCGCGACGGCGCCAGTCGTCGTGCCAGTTTGTGTTGAAGGTGCGCCAGCACTCGCCGTAGTAGGAACCGCGCAGCAGGGTGTAGAGGGTTGGCTCGAGCTGGGCGAAGAATATGAGGTAATCAGGCCATTCATGTTGTGTGCCCTCGTTGGGGGTCTTTTCTGATACAGAATAATGTGCGGAAGAGGCGTAGCTCGGTCGTCGAGGGATGTGTCGGAGACCGCCAGCCATGTTCTGGCGCAGGAATTGGAATGGGTCGTCGTAGAATTGGTCTGCTTCGTCTCGGTAAACGGCTTTCTGGGTTGCATTGAGATCGATCGGTGGCTCGCAGGAAAGGGCCCAAGCGTTAATTGTCGGGTAGACTAGGTGAGAGCGCCAGGGTGTGCTGTGGCAGGGCATTAAAAAGCCAGCAGAGATTCCGCTTTCTGAGACGGTGTCTGTTTGTCTCTTTGTTATTGGTACCGAGTGTGCTTGGTGCTGCTGACGGAGATAGGAGAAGACCTTAAGTGTTCCCGATGCGTGATAGAGAGTTGTGTATAGCGCAATAACCACGTTTACAAGCACGACAAATATGAGGATCAATCTGCGCGGGGTATGGTGCGGGTATGCCCGCGAGTAGATGGCTGGGTAAAAGAACTGCACTAAAGGCGGCGCAGTTAAGATGTGCAGACAGGGTAGCAATGGGTAGATGAAGCGTACTTCCTTATGAGAGATCAAAGAGAGGACAAATGGCATCAGAAGGCAGACTGTCGCCAGTTGCACTCGGATGGCCGCCTGCAAACTGTCTCCCACCGTGGAATTCCGAGTCGTCAACGCTTGGTACAGACCAAAAAGCGTAAAGAGTAACAGAGTGGTGAGTAGAAGCGGATAACCCTGCGAGACATAGTAATGCCAGTCATTTCTGCCATAGAAGACAGCCAGTGACTGCGCGATATTGAAGTATAGGAACCTGAGCGGTGGGAAGGTCCAAATTCCATAGAAGAGACGGTCCGCAACGGAAGACACCGCGAGCATTGCCGATCTGCCAAATCGAAAGGTCAGCTGGCCCCTTATCAGGAGGTCGGAGTACTTACCCGCAAACTATGGCTTCCAAAATGAGGATCTTGCGCTGGGGCCAAGAGGTCCGAAGCCAAGCGAAGCCGGCCAGGGTTGCCCATACGAGAATGTTGGTCGGCCGCAGTATACATGCGAGCGCGGCCAGCGGCAGGCATTGGTGGAGGCTGCAGGCAGCGTCAGTGGCTGTTGTCACAAAGTTGGAGGTCCAGTCATACCCAACAATCCCACTTCGATCCTGGTCTGTGCCCCTCACTTGATTGCTGGTGATTTTCTCGCGGGCGTTGCCGACTGTAGGGCCTGCCGACCATGGCCATGGCCATAGTTCCAACGCAACAATAGTGAGTGTTGTTTCGAGACAGTTCGACAGGGTCCTAGTTGAGCAGAACCATTGCCAGGGATTTAGGACCGTTGCGACCAGCTGTTGAACATTTAGCATGCGCTCTTTCCTGCCCAGAGAGATTCCGAACACGTATAACCACATACCGTTGTCCAGGATTCATGTGAATCATTTCCATAGACGCGAACTGCGAGCTTCCATGTGTAGAAATCACCAATTGCCGCGACAACGGCCTGCGCTGTCTTTGGAGCGGCAATCAGGAGGTCTGCGCGCGTGGCGGGCGACACGCTGAGGGTGGAGGCGAGAGAATCGGCGGCTTTATAAAGAGCGGCGAAGAAGAGGGGATGTAGTGAAGACCGGAGTTGGTGCCGCCATTCCTAGGAGCGATATTGAGGTTAGCCCAAGCCTTGTGCTCTCGCGATCGCATTCACTCACCCATGTCACCCAGGCCCCTTGACCTTGACCAAACGCGATCTGCCAGGCTGGCTCCAGTGACTGAAAGTATTCATCTGGCTGAAAGAAGGTTCGAACTGCGAACGCGTTGACGAGACGGAAGGCGATGAGGAAGAGGAGTATGTTTTGAGTGGGCGCGCGGGGAATTTGAGGCGCGCGGCGCGGAGAAGTTGGTTTAGACATGATCAAGGGTGAGAAATTGTAAGTACTCGTTCATGCCCCTCGTACATTGTCAAGATGTCTGGTGTCGCAAAGCGCATGAATAAAGGAGAGGGCGGAAGGGTTTCTCCCCCAACTCCCAACTCTGAGATTCCTACTCCGTACTACTCGACCTACTCGACTCGAGCTGCCATAGTTCGACCCCTTTGTCTCATATCGTATTTTTTTTTCGATAATTGTTCTTTGTTTCAGCATAACTCTTTATTTTCCTATATATCTTCAAGACTAGTCGCTTATGCGTCCGTAGTCTTCTTGGTCTTCTCAGGTAGTCTTCTCCGATAGTCTTTTTATAAGTCTGGTCTTTTTTGGTAGTTAGTCTCATCAGGTAATCTTTTTAGATGCCTGGTTATAGGATATTTTCTCCCTCTTCTCAGTTTGCTGGGCATTCAATTATATTTACATATCTTCTTCAATAACTGAAATATGACGTATATTTCTACCCCAAGTCTTTCTCGCTTTTTTAGCTGATTTTAATTAGACCAATAGTTAATAGGAATATTATCCTCATTAGAGCCAATGAGCGAATCGGAAATCGTGGTTATCCAAGGTAATGGAGCCGTGTAGGGTAATCCTGCGCATAGGGAACAGCGTCGGCACGACCTGTACTTAGCGGACATCCGGTCTAACAAGTCTAACACTTAACGGCATAGCGGCTGTACAAAGGGAAAATTCCCCTTACTTATATAACTATCCTCTTGTCTTCCATTTCTTTTGTCGAATTTCTTCAAATTCCTTCAAATCCTTCGATTTCCTCATCTTTCCCTTCTTTACCCCAGTGCCGATCCCTCCAACTTCCCCCAACTTCTTAGCTCTCCCCGCAATCCACCATGGCTACCAACGGGTCTTTCTCCCACTACCATGCTGCCTCTTCTGCTGAGGCTATTGAGTCTGAGAAGGAATATGCTGCCCACAACTACCACCCTCTCCCTATTGTCTTTGCCCGGGCTCAGGGTACTTCGGTCTGGGACCCTGAAGGTCGTCACTACCTTGACTTCCTCTCTGCCTACTCTGCTGTGAACCAAGGCCACTGCCACCCCAAATTGATTGCTGCGTTGGTAGACCAAGCTTCGCGAGTAACTCTGAGCTCCCGTGCATTCTACAATGACGTTTTCCCCCGCTTCGCCAAGTTCGTTACCAGCTACTTTGGCTTTGACATGGTGATGCCCATGAACACCGGCGCCGAGGCTGTTGAGACAGGTATCAAAATCGCCCGCAAATGGGGATACAAGGTTAAGGGCATTCCGGAAAATAAAGCCGTTATCTTGAGTGCAGAGAATAATTTCCATGGGCGTACAGTAAGTGAATTGTGACCCCTCCTTGTTACACCCATGAAGGTACATCAGTGGCTGATTATGATGACCCCTTGCATTAGTTCGCCGCCATTTCCCTATCTTCCGACCCCGAGTCTCGCGAGAACTACGGTCCTTATCTGCCCGGTATCGGATGCACGATCCCAGGAACTGAAAAGCCCATCGCCTACAATGACAAGGCAGCTCTACGCGAGGCGTTCGAGGCCGCCGGCCCCAACCTCGCTGGTTTCCTCGTCGAGCCTATCCAGGGTGAGGCAGGCATCGTTGTCCCCGACCCGGAGTACCTGCAGGAGGCCCGGGCACTCTGCGACAAGTACAATGTGCTGCTGATCTGCGACGAGATCCAGACCGGCATCGCGCGCACAGGTAAGCTGCTGTGCCACGAGTGGAGCGGAATCAAGCCCGACCTTGTCTTGCTCGGCAAGGCCATCTCGGGTGGTATGTACCCGGTTTCTTGCGTGCTGGGTAGCAAGGACGTCATGCTCACGGTTGAGCCTGGTACCCATGGTTCGACCTACGGCGGGAACCCACTTGGTTGTGCCGTTGCTATTCGTGCTCTCGAGGTCGTGCGCGAGGAAAACATGGTCGAGCGTTCGGAGAAGCTCGGCCACTTGTTCCGGGATGGCCTGCTCGCTATCAAGAGCCCGATCATCCAGACAGTGCGTGGAAAGGGCCTGCTCAATGCCATCGTCATTGATGAGTCGAAGACGAATGGACATACCGCTTGGGATCTGTGTATGTTGATGAAGGAGAAAGGTCTGTTGGTATGTATTCGAGTCTCTACTCGGTAAGTTCGTCTCGGATGTTGACTTATTTCTCCAGGCCAAACCTACCCACCAGAACATCATTCGGCTTGCTCCTCCGCTGGTCATCACGGAGGAGGAGATCCAAAAGGCCCTCGGCATCATCAAGGATGCTGTGACAGAACTGCCCAACCTCAAGGGCGCATCCGAGGACAAAGTTATCCCTCCCGCGGAGAAGAAGGTCAAGATTAGCCTTGAGAACTAGATGCGTCTAAAAAGAGCTGGACCTCCGCAGGTCCACAGATCACAGTCGCAACTCTAGACGCCGCGTATCATATTATCTGGATCAGGACTGGCTACTTAAGATTCCCATTGGAGACAAGCTTGAGATGACCGAAATGTCCCTGGCACATTTCCAACTGTCTTGGATTTGCTTGTTATCCCACGACGCGATGATGGAATGGCTTTCCTTTTGTTTCTTTTTTTTTCCGAGGTCAAAACTTGTATGCCATAGCAAAGAATAGATCATAACAATTTGGGTTTTTGAACACAGTCTAATGAAGGTATGAAGCTGACTTCCGTTAATATCCATAATAGTAATAAACAAGGATAGTCGGCCGCTTAAGCGGCCGTAGTCTTCTTGGCAGTCCCCTCAGTTAGTCTTTATAGATACCTGGTTATATATATATCTTCTCCGCCTTCTCAGTTTATTGGGTAGACAGCAGAAAAGGGCCAAAAAAGGAAGTATAGCCTTTGACAAGGCCCTCCAGGGCTCTTCCGAGGGCTGCCCATATAAAGATTACTAATCCTAGTGTCGGCAATCGGAATCTACGAAGCCCGCGATACCGACTGCCGCTACACTACAGGCTAAGTCCACAGGTCCTACGGGTCCTACGGAGTAGATACCTCGTGAATTTCTAAGCGAATGCGAGTTTTCTTTTGATCTATCCCCGACCTTTTTGCCCTTTATGGTATCATGACAGGCCTGACAAGCCCGATCTTAGGATGCTTAGCCCTGTTTGGTGGATATCATATAAGGGTCGGACATCCGTGTCCGACTTTTTCAATACTCCGTTCACATTCTCATATATCTATAAGCCATTAGAAGCCCGCTTGGAATTCCCCCGAAATCATCTTAATTCCTAAACTCCCAAGCCCTTAATTCCTAATCCCCGACATAATCTCCGCCTTCCGCATTCAGCACGTGGCTGTCCCCACCTCCATTCTATTACTTCTACTTTTTTTTTTCATATTCCAATTTCTGGAAAACTGCCCAGCTGAACTGGATTCAATATCCGATCAAATTCCGGCATGTCCGCGCCCCAACCGCTACATGAAGTAGTGGTGGTGGGTGACAAGCTCCAGGACAATACCTCGAGATCAGCATCCGACGAAGCGGACGTGCAGCCTATACAAAAGAAAAAATGGTATCGGAGACTCAATCCGCTGCGATTGCAAAAGATACCTCCGGCCCCAACAGAGCGATCTGCGTCGCATGAACATGGCGCTTCGTTTTTTAGCGTTATTTCCTTCCAATGGATGTCTCCGTTGATGAAAGTGGGTTATCTACGTCCACTCGAATTGCAGGATATCTGGACTGTCAATCCCGACCGGGCCGTTGACCTATTGTCCGGCCGATTAGACGCTGCATTGGAAAAGCGCACTGAGAGTGGCATTAACCGCCCGCTTCTCTGGGCGTTGTACGACACGTTCAGATTTGAATTTCTGCTCGGCGGCATCTGTCAGCTTTTCAGTTCACTATTACTGGTCTTTGCGCCATATTTGACTCGGTACCTGATTGCTTTTGCGACGGAGGCTTACGTCGCGCAAAAGGCTGGTCACCCCGTGCCTCACATCGGCAAGGGTATGGGGTTCGTCGTTGGTATCACCTGCATGCAGGCACTGCAGAGCTTGTGCACGAATCAGTTCCTGTATCGGGGTCAAGTTGTCGGTGGGCAGATCCGCGCGGTGCTTATTTCTCACATCTTCAATAAGGCAATGAAATTATCTGGTCGTGCTAAGGCTGGAGGTCAAGCTACCCCAGAAGAAGCCAAAGCCCTGGAGGCAACCAAGGATGCTCTCTTAAAGCCTGAAGAGAAGGTGAAGCAACATCAGCCTGATGCTGCGCTGCCTGCACGTGGTGGCGTTGCAGGTGATGGCCGTGGATGGAACAATGGTCGCATCACTGCTCTCATGAGCATTGACGTGGACCGAATTAACCTGGCTTGTGGCATGTTCCATATGATCTGGACAGCGCCAATTTCCATCATAGTGACACTGGTCCTTCTCTTGGTCAATATTGGCTATAGTTGCTTGTCTGGTTACGCACTGCTGATAATCGGAATGCCGTTTTTGACTTTGGCTGTGCGATCCTTGATCAGCCGGCGACGGAATATCAACAAGATTACAGACCAGCGTGTATCTCTCACCCAAGAAATTCTACAAGCTGTGCGCTTTGTGAAGTTCTTCGGTTGGGAGAGCAGTTTCCTCGGCCGTCTGAAAGAGATCCGTGGACGAGAAATTCGATCCATCCAGACCTTACTTGCCATTCGAAACGGCATTCTTTGTGTGTCGATGTCTATTCCTGTTTTCGCCTCGATGTTGGCTTTCGTTACCTATGCACTGTCAAATCACAACTTGGATCCCGCGCCGATTTTCTCTTCGTTGGCGCTGTTCAATTCCCTGCGGATGCCCTTGAACATGCTGCCACTGGTTATCGGCCAAGTGACGGATGCTTCGACTGCTTTTAATCGAATTCAGGAGTTCTTGCTCGCCGAAGAACGAAAGGAAGATATCGAGCGGGATGAGAATATGGAGAATGCAATCGAAATGGAACATGCTTCGTTTACCTGGGAACGCCTTCCGACAGACGAAAAGGAGGCAGACAAAATCGAGAAGAAGGCAGCTGCACGCCCCGAGCCAACAGTGAGATCAACACCTGAAGACGACAGCGCCGATGAAGCTCCCACAGAGCCATTCAAACTCAAGGACATGACCTTCGAAGTTGGCCGACATGAACTGTTGGCCGTAATTGGAACAGTCGGTTGTGGCAAGAGTTCCTTACTCTCGGCCCTGGCGGGCGATATGCGTGTAACTGACGGTGCTGTACGTCTGAGCACCACACGCGCGTTCTGTCCCCAGTACGCCTGGATCCAAAACACCACCGTGCGCAACAACATCCTATTCGGGAAGGAATATAATGAGTCTTGGTATGAGCAAGTGGTCGATGCATGCGCTCTGACCCCGGATCTCGAGATCCTACCGAATGGAGACCAAACCGAGATTGGTGAACGAGGTATCACTGTGTCTGGTGGACAGAAACAACGTTTGAATATCGCTCGAGCCATATATTTTAATGCGGAACTGGTCCTCATGGATGACCCTTTGTCAGCTGTCGATGCACACGTCGGTCGTCACATCATGGACAAGGCAATCTGTGGTTTGCTGAAAGATCGCTGCCGAATCTTGGCGACGCATCAACTGCATGTTCTCAGCCGATGCGATCGAATTATTGTTATGGATGAGGGACGGATCAATGCCGTTGATACATTCGACAACCTGATGCGCGACAACGAGGTCTTCAAGCGGTTGATGTCTAGTTCTGGACAGGAGGATATGCAAGATGAAGAGGAAGAGGTGGTGGGCGAAGTCGTGGATGAAATAGACGAAAAGGAGCCAAGTTCCAAGAAGGCCGCCCCACAGAAACCCGTCGCAGCCCTGATGCAGCAAGAAGAAAAGGCCACCGAATCCGTCGGCTGGAGTGTCTGGAAGGCTTATATCAAAGCCTCCGGCAGTTATTTCAATGCCATCATAGTATTCATCTTGCTCGGCCTTACGAATGTCGCCAACATCTGGACCAGTCTGTGGCTGTCCTACTGGACTTCTGACAAGTACCCGGGTCTGTCGACCGGCCAATACATTGGAATTTACGCTGGACTGGGTGGCAGTGTTCTTCTCTTGATGTTTACTTTCTCGACTTATATGACCATCTGCGGTACGAATGCTAGCAAGACTATGCTTCAGCGTGCGATGTCTCGTGTGCTCCGCGCGCCTATGGCTTTCTTCGATACTACACCGCTTGGACGAATCACCAACCGCTTCTCGAAGGATATCCAGGTGATGGACAATGAACTTTCCGACGCGATGCGTATCTATGCCCTGACGATGACTATGATTATCTCTGTGATGGTCTTGGTCATAGTGTTCTTCTATTATGTGAGTACCCTTTCCTTGGAATTTGGGCATTAGTGATGCAAGATCGGCTAACTCCTCTAGTTCGTCATCGCACTTGTCCCGCTATTCATACTGTTCCTTCTAGCCTCGAACTATTACAGAGCATCAGCTCGTGAGATGAAGCGCCACGAGAGCGTCTTGCGCTCAATGGTGTATGCCAGGTTCGGCGAAGCCATCACAGGAGTCGCATGCATTCGAGCGTATGGCGTAGAGAACCAATTCCGCCGCACCATCCGTGACTCGATCGATGTGATGAACGGAGCCTATTTCCTCACTTTCTCCAATCAGCGTTGGCTCAGTGTCCGACTCGATGCTGTAGCGACCCTATTGGTCTTCGTGGTCGGTGTTCTGGTCGTCACTTCTCGGTTCAATGTCTCTCCCAGTATCTCTGGATTGGTGCTGTCTTATATTTTGGCTATCGCACAGATGCTCCAGTTCACAGTTCGTCAGCTGGCCGAGGTTGAGAACAACATGAACGCCACAGAACGTGTTCACTACTACGGTACTCAGCTGGAGGAGGAGGCGCCTTTGCACCAGGCCGAGATGTCACCTAACTGGCCCGAGAAGGGCCACATCGAGTTCAACAACGTGGAGATGCGCTACCGGGATGGGCTTCCACTCGTCTTGCAGGGCCTCACCATGGACGTGCGAGGGGGCGAGCGCATTGGTATTGTCGGCCGCACCGGTGCCGGAAAATCGAGTATCATGTCCGCACTATTCCGTCTAACCGGACTATCGGGGGGTAGTATCAAGATCGACGACATCGACATTTCCACCGTCGGGCTCCACGACCTTCGATCCCGTCTTGCCATCATTCCCCAAGACCCAGCCTTATTCAAGGGCACGATCCGCTCGAATCTTGACCCGTTCAATGGGCACAATGACCTCGAACTATGGTCCGCGCTGCGCAAGGCGTACCTCGTCGGCCAAGAGCAAGAACTCGAAGGCGAGGAACTTCCAAGCGGGTCAGACAGCGGAACCACAACCCCAGTCACAGACAGTGACGTCAAAGCCCGCCCGATAAACAAACTCACTCTCGAGTCGCCCGTCGACGACGAAGGCCTGAACTTTTCCTTAGGCCAGCGGCAACTGATGGCCCTCGCCCGGGCACTGGTCCGCGACGCACGTATCATCGTCTGCGACGAAGCTACCTCTTCCGTTGACTTCGAGACAGATCAGAAGATCCAACACACTATGGCTCAGGGCTTCGATGGGAAGACTTTGCTGTGTATTGCGCATCGCTTGCGCACGATCATCCACTACGATCGCATCTGCGTTATGGACCAGGGTCGGATTGCTGAGATGGATGCACCGGTTGTGTTGTGGGATAATGCAGATGGCATCTTCCGTGCCATGTGTGAACGCAGTGGGATCACTCGCGAGGACATTGTCAGCGCTTGACTGAGATGGTTGATGTTTTAAAAATTAGTACATAATCTCCAAACATCATACATATCAAACGTGATATTAATACATACCATGTTTCGATTCTGCATCTTTACATTATTCTCCGTACACAATGAAGAAGCAAATCACGCCTTATCTAATTCACAAACCAATTCCATCCCCAAATTCCGCATCATCCCCTCAACCCCAGCCTCCCTCCAGCCAACAAGATCCCTCTCATCCAACCGCACCATCTCTTCCTCCTCCGACAACACCCCAACAGGCAACCCAGTAAACTTAACCGGCAGACCAGGCGCCGTCCCAACAACCCTCATCCGCAAACCCGTCAAAACACCACGCAGATGATCCGCCGCCTTCCCACCACCCCTTCCTCCGTACGAAACAATCCCCGCCGGCTTTCCCTTCCACTCGAAGAAGAGATAATCAAGCGCGTTCTTCAGACTCGCCGGGATACTCCAGTTATACTGCGGTGTGACGAAGATGAAGGCATCGTGCTGCCGCACCACGGCGGACCATGCTCGCGTGTGCGCTTTGCTGTAGTGCGGGGTTGGGTCTGCTGCTGGTAGGCTGGCGGGGATGACGGATTCGTCGTAGAGGGGTAGGGATTGCTTTGCTAGATCGAGGATTTCGAAGGTTATGTGGCTTGGATCTGTGTCGGTTGTTACGCTGTGGTTTGTTGGGATTGTCGGGTCTGAGATGAGGACGTCATAGACGTACTGCGTTATCGTGGGGTTGAGGCGGGGACTGCGGGTGCTGCTGGTAACTATCGCGACTCGTTTGGGGGGCATTTTGAGTATGTATATGTACCTCCTGGGTGACTTAGAGTTGGATAATTGTTTGTAAAGAGGTTTTTGTGGGAGCTTATGTTTTCGGGGTTGCGGACATAAGTATTTCGGTAGCTCGGAGATTAGAAACCTGGATACTTTGACTTCCAAGGTCCTATACATATATAAATAGACTGTGACGATGTCCATCTTTTTGACAAGAACACAGCTTACACAGTACGTGTTAGATCAAGGATGGTATATAACATAACAGTGGAAAGCATCGGAAAGCCACTGTCATTCCGGATTTCGAATAAGACAACCCAAGGAAAGATTCAACAACATCTGTCTAAGGAGCAGAGTTACTGGCTCCCGTACCCCTGTTCAATTCCAGGAACCACGACTGTATACCCAAGAGTCAAGCACAAGACATAAAGGAATGAGTCTGCCCCTGCGTACCTATCTCTTCCAACGCGGGATCCGGTCTCCGCAGCAAATTAGCCAGCATATTGATACAATGATCAACGTGCTCCAGATCTGCAAGCATATTATCCAGAGGATCACCACGCATGTGGACATCATGACCTCGTCGAAGGAGATACAGACAATGAACCAGATGCTCACGGACAGCAGTCCAATAGAAGTCCGGGTTATTGCCGAGTTCAGTATAGTGCTTCATCTGCTGTGTGGCAGCCACATCATAGAAATAGACAAACGGCTTTCCGTTGTTGAAATGCGCAAACTCGTGCGTGAGGTCATGTGGACATTCTTTATGCAGCCAGCAGCCAGCAAGAGGATCGTAGGCGCAGCCGAGGGCTTCGGCCTCCTTGGTTGAGTTGCCGCACCAGTATCTTACTTGTGGAGCTGATGGCAGGCACTGTCATTTGCCTTCAGTGTCTCGGGGTATGCGGGCGAGTCAGACGACGGTCCTTTTACAGGGAATTTGCGGAAGGGTTCTACAGCGACGGCTGTGATTACGGCAATCACCAGGAGCAGCAGGATTATGAGCAAGCCGGTGATGGTGATTGCTGCCAGGTTTTGTTTCTGATTGTTGGATGCCCCGGCGGGGTGGTCTGTTTGTGACGGTGGCATCTCTGTCGCCATCAGCATCCGATTTGGAAACGGGGTGGTAGTCGCGAGAGAACACTTTGTCCATCATGACAGGATTAACGAGTGTCGATATGGAAATTTCCGTGGGATCGAACAGAAGAGAAAGATCCCTTTTCCGGGGAGAACTCCAGCTGCACATGATGCTTATTGAGATTGTAGTCTTATTCACGTCGACAGAGTAGATGAATAAGCGAACTTTATATGGCCGGTAGGGATGTCAATAAGACTCGAAACAAATAAACCGATTACGGGTTTATAATCGAATAGGGGCTATGTCCTAATGAAGAGTTCAACAAGAGAGACTAATGGAAAATGGTACGTCCAAGACAAAGAGACACTCGAAATCCCTCGGCAACGCCATTTTCAAAGAC
Source organism: Penicillium egyptiacum (assembly GCA_911456345.1). Lineage (NCBI taxonomy): Eukaryota > Fungi > Ascomycota > Eurotiomycetes > Eurotiales > Aspergillaceae > Penicillium > Penicillium egyptiacum. The sequence goes on from CAJVRC010000839.1 coordinate 1,336,908, forward strand.
GTCTGTCGCTCATACTCTCCCATACCTCCGTGGACCAGGAAAAGCGCTTATTATTAACATGAATTTATTCCTGAATGTACCTATGCATAACTAAAATACTTTGTCAAACTGGCACAATATCCAAATATCCATCAACAAATTCATCTCAAGGCATATCCACAGAAAGCGATTTACAAAAATAAAAAAGAGCAAATGTACGAAGCTAGAACAAAGCCGACTTCAGACTCTGGATCTGGCATCAATCTAGACAACGAAGACAGTCTGGTTGAGAGACTCCAAGAATGCGGAAGGACCGGCCTGCAACTCAACAATCAGCATACATACTTTCCAACAAATGTAAGAGATCAACTTACACCAATCAGAGCCGCATGAGCAATATTGATCTGGCTTTTGCCAAGAGTAGCCGAGGCCGGCACGGTGACCGTGAAGTTCTCATACGGGGGCAGGCTGGACTCGTGGTACTCGGGTTTGAAAGGCCCATTGTATAGAATTGTTCCGAGAACCTCGTCTGCGTTTCTGCAAGGTGTGGATGCACATGAGGAGAGGCCTATTGCTACGCCCATCTCCTTGGATGGGCTCAGAGAGTTCTGAATAATAGATTAGTATACTGGATTCTGGTAACGAAGAAGATACACAGCCTGGACGCTGGACTCACGGGACGCTGAACTTGGATGACGACTTCCTTGCCGGAATTGATTTTCTGATTCTCGGCGGGGAGTCCAATTGTGGCCCTCTGCGCAATGGCCGCGGCGACGAAGAGAATCATAGAGAAGAAGGGCTTCATTTTGATGAGAGTGAAGACAAAGAGTTATAGGGGAAATATACAAGATGATAATATGGTATAAGATATTCTGTATGGAGAGTTACATGCGAATATTCTGGGGTATTTCCAAGGTTATATGCTCAAAATCTGGAGGAAGGGTCAGCCCTAGCAGTGACCCTTGGACTTCTAAAAGTGTCGAAGATGATGATTTGTCGAGTCTCTGTAAGTTTCAGATACAGTTCAAGGAAAGCCACAGCCGCCTGACGCTAAGGTCAATCGGGAAACTAAGGAAATCCCCTGGCATCGGTAATCCAACAAGTAACCAGACTGTCTCACCACAAACCAAAAATGAATTCAGGTTTGATTTCAAATCTGCCTTCGATATTATTGGCGGGGTTTTAAGCGTGCATACGGCGTACCGGCTGTCTCACATATGACCTAAGCCCTTTCTTGAGCCTGGAGCCCTGAAGCTGGAGCGGTGACTCGGGAAGATCACTATAACATAGAGCTGCATAAAATGCATTAGTTAGCTGAGGTTTTCACAGCCCCCAGAATATAATGACCTCTAGCGCGGAGAAATGAGGCCCAGTTTATTCAGTCTCAATCTAAGTCTGAACAGAACAGATACCGATGAATTGGCAAGCGTAGATACCAAATGATAAAATGAGAGATTGCGGCAACAAATCTATATCCGACATCGGGGTGGTTGGGTTGAAATGCATAGAGACTCTTACCTCGCTCCTAGAGGCTGCATGTGGCCCATTAAGGCACAAATGCGGTGTAAATATTCAATCTTGGGAAGATAAGAGAATCCGAGTTCCACCCGCATCGCAGTCAGAGCATGGCACCATCTCCTAATGAACGCGTAGGGCGAGTCCGAAGTGCGGTACACAATGTTGGTCTATTCCAGATATTTTCTGTAAGGCGATGCGATCAGGACCCATTGCTGCTCTGAAGATATCGTCGGGGTCAGTTGGAGGAGCAGATGGGTCAGACGACCCAGGGCCAGGTGTAAAAGGCACACGTCTTGGCTGTACGAACTGAGGAGGGAGACGGACAATAGAGGTAGGGTCAGAGGATTGGAGGTTAACATCCACTATTTAGGATGCTGGTTCGGGGAAGAGCTCCAACTCTTGGATGTTTTTCCAGGAGAGGACGGACTTATAGCCGAAGTCGATAAGTTTGGAATTATTGAAGTTTGTTAATGAGTGGAGGAGTGATGGAAGAAAGATGATGAGTGAGGAAGAAACGTGAGAAGAAAGAAAGAAGGAAGCAAGTGGAGGAGATTTTAGAAGAAAGACAGTGAAGGAGAAATGATAGAATAGATAGAGTAAAGTACGGTTATAAAAAATAATGAGTAATGTTCTAAAGACACTTGAGTCTGTCTCTATTGTGTTTGTTGGTCCTTCGGGTCATCCGTTGATATTACCTACAGACATATCAAGGTCAAACTTGAGATACTCCCTTAGCTTACGGATATTTCGCTGCACCGAGAAGCTTTATACGGTGGTGTGAGAGCTATAGAGAGACCAATTGTTATGTCAGGTCCTAGTAAAGGGATAGTAAATTATCAACTGCCACATATTGAAACATTCAGGTCTTGTAAGGCCATATAAGGCACTCGTAGACACGCGCTCTACAGCTAAATTCGAAATTGGCTTCCACATTATACACAGAGAAACTCTCCCAAACCCTAACGCCAAGCCGATGGTGAGCCTAAATCTGGCTAGACCGTAGATCATTCCTGTGCGTCAGAATGGAAATGTAAAGTATCTGACAAGACCAATACACCGAAGCGTTGAATTATACGTCATTCGCAGCTGTCGCAACTCTTACCTGACCCCCCTCCCACCACCACGAGTTGCACTATATCCATAATGATAAGGTGAAAATTGATTTCTAATCAATTTGGCGGCCCTGCGTATAGACACCTCGGCAATTATTTCCCATGTTGCGACTGTTCCTGATCTGCACCGGCCTTATATCACAACATGATGCAGTCCGGTCGGGTCGGCAGTCTATCGAGAATTCCACAGCTTTCCCAAGGCCCCTATTTCATTATAAATTGAAATGCAACAGCATTTGCTAGGGATCAACTCAGTCATTGCAGAAGATAATTTACACGTCGCCGAAGTATAGCTAGCTCGGCATGCGCACAGATTAAAAACATTCATTTATCTTCTTCACCAATTAGCGGATAGGACATCACATGACCGCAGTTCCAGGTTGACACGCTGTCAGCGACGCGTACCCCACCCGCATGTTCCTCCTGAGTCCCAAACCTTCTGTCACTATCATTATAATCATGGCGTCTTCGCTGTCTTTTCACAATCCCAATTCTGGAATCCAGACAGGGATTAATAATGGGACGATTAATGCTCAGTTTGACCTTCGTTCAGGTAGGATATGAGAGCTTCAAAGAGGGCGAAATTTCGTTGACCGGATGCAGACCCTCTTGACAGATTAGCAATCGCGGACGGGGCAGTGTTCAACTCTTACGCCAATCAGCATCAGGACAATTGTCTTCCAGGCACTAGGAGTGAGCTTCTCAACGAGATTGCAGAATGGGCTATGTCATCGGAGGGAAAATGTATCTTTTGGTTGAATGGGATGGCCGGAACCGGGAAATCGACGATTTCTCGCACTGTGGCTAACCGCTTCGAAGAAGAGAAGTTACTAGGAGCAAGCTTCTTCTTTAAGAGGGGCGAGGGGGATAGAGGGAATGCGATAAAGCTTTTCCCGACGATCACCAAACAACTAACGAAGATTATTCCCCAACTGACCTCTGGTGTTCGAAAAGCAATTGACAACAACCCCGACATCGGAACAAAAGGGCTGAAGGAACAGTTTGACAGAATACTCCTTCAACCTCTACTGGACTTGCATTCATCCGCTCTCCCGACCATGAATGTGGTCATAGTGATTGACGCACTAGACGAATGTGACGTTGATAATGATATGCGACTTATACTCCACCTACTACCACAATTACGGAAAGCAGAAGGTATACGTGTACGAGTTTTGATAACTAGCAGGCCTGAATTGCCGATTCGTCTGGGGTTTGAAAAGCTTCCACTCCATGATCATAAAGACTTCGTTCTCCATGAGATCCCCAAGGAAGTTGTTGAAAATGATTTATCATTGTTCTTGAATCATCGAATTTCAAAGATTAGAGAGGAGCGAGACCCCTCCTTACCAATCGATTGGCCTGGGGTGATAAATATCAGAAAACTAGTGGCATTGTCTGTTCCGCTATTCATCTTCGCCGCTACGATATGCCGTATATTCGAGGACCCTGATTGGGACCCAATAGACAGTCTTCCTGAGATTCTCACACATCAAAATGATGAATCTAAACTGGATGGGACGTATCTTCCTGTGCTTGATCGGCTTCTTCAAAGACAATCAGAAAAGAAGAAAAAGGGGTTGGTCCAAGAATTCCATCAAGTGGTCGGTGCAATCGTGATACTAGAGAGCCCACTCTCAATTATCGCACTTTCAAGACTTATCGGCCTCCCGCAGAGGCTTGTTCACACCAGACTCAACTCACTACACTCAGTTCTAAGTGTGCCAAACGATGAGACCTCGCCGATACAGCTCTTTCATTTATCATTTCGGGACTTTCTTCTTAGTCCGGAAACCCGCGAGAAGACAGTATTTTGGGTAGATGAGAAAGAAATGCATTATAGGTTATCCAAATGTTGCTTTCTTATATGTGAGAATCTGAGACGGAATATTTGCGAACTGCCGAGTGATGCAACACAACGTGAGAATATCGATCGCCAGACTATCAATCGTTTTCTTCCTCCAGAATTGCAATATGCCTGTCGATATTGGGCACACCATCTGGTACTATGCATAGACATGTATACTATGGTGCAAGATGCTCTTTTATTTCTCAGGAGGCATTTCTTGCACTGGGTGGAAGCAATGAGCCTATTAGGCCTTACGTCAGAAATGGTGGGGATTATCAATCGCCTAGAGACGGTTATACTAGTAGGTTTCTTAAAGACTCCTATACTATCTTTACTAATAGGCGTAGGGCGACCATAATGCTGAATTGTCCGAGTTTCTGCACGATGCAAAGCGTTTTATACTTAAAAACCGCCAGATAGCTGACGAAGCGCCCCTACAGGTTTATTGCTCAGGGCTTGTTTTTGCGCCCCGAAACGCAATAATCCGCAGAGAATTCGAAGCGCAGCTTCCTAGTTGGATATATCAGTTACCACAAGTTCAGGAAAGGTGGAGTGCAGAATTGCAGGCACTCGAGGGTCATTCTAGTTCAGTTCAGTCGGTGGCCTTCTCGCCCGACAGCCAGCTACTAGCGTCTGGTTCCGACGATAAGACAATCCGCCTCTGGGATACAGCGACAGGCGCCCTACAGCAGACTCTCGAGGGCCACACTGATTCAGTTCAGTCGGTGACCTTTTCGCCCGACGGCCGGCTACTGGCGTCTAGCTCTGACGATAAGACAATCCGCCTCTGGAAGACGGCGACAGGCGCCCTACAGCAGACTCTAAAGGGCCACACTGATTCCGTTCAGTCGGTGGCCTTCTCGCCCGACAGTCGGCTACTAGCGTCTAGCTCCGACGATAAGACAATCCTACTCTGGAATATAGCGATAGGTGCGCTACAGCAGACTCTCGAGGGCCATATTGATTGGGTTCAGTCGGTGATATTTTCGCCCGACGGTCGGCTACTAGCGTCTAGCTCCGACGATGAGACAATCCTACTCTGGAACACAGCGACAGGCGCCCTACAGCAGACTCTCAAAGGCCATACTGATTCAGTCCAGTCGGTGGTCTTCTCGCCCGACGGCCAGCTGCTAGCGTCTAGCTCCTACGATGAGACAGTTCGACTCTGGGACACGGCCACAGGCGCCCTACAGCAGACTCTCGAGGGCCATACTGACTCAGTTCAGTCGGTGGTCTTCTCGCCCAACGGCCAGCTGCTAGCGTCTAGCTCTGACGATAAGACGATCCGCCTCTGGGACACAGCGACAGGCGCCCTACAGCAGACTCTCGAGGGCCATATTGATTGGGTTCAGTCGGTAGCCTTCTCGCCCGACGGTCGGCTACTAGCGTCCGGCTCTGACGATGAGACCGTTCGGCTCTGGGACACGGCGACCGCTCCCTTACAACAGACTCCCGAGTGCCACACCGGTTGGGTTTTTTCGGTAGCCTTCTCGCCCGACGGTCGGCTACTAGCGTCTGGCTCCGACGATAAGACAATCCGCCTCTGGGACACGACGATAGGCGCCCTACAGCAGACTCTCAAGGGCCACACTGATGCAGTCCAGTCGGTAGTATTTTCGCCCGACGGTCGGCTACTAGCGTCTAGCTCTCGCGATAAGACAGTCGGTATTTGGGACATAGCGACGGGCACCCTACAGCAGACTCTCAAGGGCCATACTGACTCAGTTCGGTCGGTAGTCTTCTCGCCTGACGGCCGGCTGCTGGCGTCTGGCTCCAACGATAAGACAGTTCGGCTCTGGGATACGGCGACTGGAGCCCTACAACAGACTTTCGAGGGCCACACTGATCTGGTTCGTTCGGTGGCCTTCTCGCCCGATGGCCGGCTGCTGGCGTCTGGCTCCGACGATAGGAATGTCCGCCTGTGGGACACAGCGACTGGTGCCCTATACGAGATATTCCGAATTCACGGCGTGGCCACTGACCTCGAATTCTCCCAGGACGGTGCATACCTAAGCAGCAACCCAGGATCTCCCGGTATCAAGTGTCGCAATCACACCCCACATCTATCTCCGGTAAATCTGGAGAAATCTATACTGAAGATTCCCCGAGACGGTTCATACACAAGCTGTAACTTGGGATCTCTTGATATTCAGTCCAAGTTTCGCAATCACACCTCCAGTACACACCAAGCAAATCTGGATATATCCATATCTAAGGCACAGTGGATAATCTTCAATGGAGAAAAGATATTGTGGCTTCCTCCCGAGGCTGGCCCTTCTTGTTCGGCCATTAAAGGCAGTACACTTGCCCTAGGCCACGCATCAGGGCGAATTTCCTTCATAGGATTTCGGGTATAATATACTTCAGTATTTCTATCCATTCATCCCTCTATTGGGCATTAAAATAAGGATCTCTTGAAGAAGCAGTGAATGGGGGAAGTAGAGATTTTATTCGACTCTATCATGTTGGTGGGAGGTACAGTAATATAATATTCCACGAGGTTCGAACTGGTGAGGTGTTGTCCAGTGGACGGTTCCGGTTCGCTTAGTCAGCGGGGAGACCCGAAAATAAGTATTGTCTGTACATGTAAAGTACACATGTGAACGAACGGTATAACTCCTGCATCCATACTATCCTCATTAGGCCTAGTGTGTGTCGATCTAGGGTTCCAAAAACAATTTCCCTGCGTAAAGCATGGAAGCCAATTTCGAATATAGCTGTAAAGTCGTATCATAAATAACTGGTATATTTCCAAGGTTGCCTTTCCCTGCTTACTTTATATATTAGGAATTTTCATTGGGGGTTCTAGGTGTTCCCTCATTCATTTGATATTATCGATTTGTGGCGCAAGAGAAAGCAAGCACCGGGGTAAAATTTTTATAAATCAAGTGCAGAGTACGAGACAGAAAAGACAAAGATGAAAGTGCAAAAAGCAAACTAGCCTGGCTGTATGTGACTAGCCATTCCTGGCCTGGTCTATCAGGCATGCATGGCGTGTGAACATTGATGATCTTCAAAACAAAACATGGTAGCGCAAGGAGATAACATCTTGGTAAGAGAATGTCAATAGCGAATGCGAAGGATGAAAGAATGAACACAAATTGCACCGAATAGAAGAGAGGGCTTTAGCCTCCTCATGACAAGAAAACTAGAGATTAAGGCTCACCTGATTCGTCAAATCCCAGTTATCTCTCCGACAGTCAATTCGTCTAAAGAGCCCCGAGTCTTCGATGACTTGAACATGTCAATCATAGCTGGATCCCTTTGTTGGCCTCAAGAGCGGCTGCCAGTCGCGCCTGCTTTCGTCTCCACTTTCTCTTACGCTTCGTGTTCCGTGGGTTTCGAAAACATTCCTCAATGGGGTGCTTTGTGAGACGCTGGTGATAGGGACAGTATTGCTTGGGGAAACTTTCAATTTGACCCACGTCAGCAACGGCAGTATCTGGGTTGCCCGAGACTGGCTGTTGCTTTCCTAGTCGACATGCCTCAAACTCCAGGAAGTCGGCGAAGGCTTCATCTAGTATGGATGCCGGCAGAGAACCTCTCTCAAACTGGAGCGACTCAACCCATGGAATGGTGTGAGGGTTCGCACTGACCGCTGCAAGGAACTGATTGAGGACGAAGACTGTGGGAATATATGGGGGTCCAAAGGCCTGCTTCATCTCTTTGAGCGCTCGTTGCCAGGCTTGCACAAATGCCTCGGGTGACTTCGATGAATAGTAGACAGTGTGGATCCAGTCCATGAATTTGCGATAAGCAAAAAGACACTCACGGGATTTGTTCTCCGGGGTCTCAATAGGTTCGCCGGGGTAGGAGGCTGCCATGAAGAAGTTCGGGTCGTTGCAAGCAATGTTCGAAGGACGCGGGGCAAGGAGCTGAGAGCGAGGAAACATAGTACCCATCATCGGCGGGCCATATGAGGAAAGGCCCTGTGGAGCATTGTCAAACAAAACAGGGTAAATTGGCGGCGGTCTGCAAGGGCCGTAAGCAACAGGGCTAGGGCCAAAGGAAGGAGGTGCGAAGTATTGAAGACCAATCTGGGCTGGAGCTGGAGCGACTGAATTCATGCCGAAGTAAACGGGCTCGCCCTCAAATGCACACGCGCGATCTTCTGCATCGGAGACGAGCATTTTGACTTCAGTGAGGGTATTTGTGCGTGAATTGGCCTTGATATCGTGCTCACTTTAGGGGTTCTCGTCTTATGTATGACGGAGTAGAGATAACAGTTTTTGATGGACGTAGATTGAACGCTAGAAAGGATATTAGCAAGTCGGTCGTACAAGTAGATGTAAAGGAGCTGTTAAAGATAAGTCGAACGGTTGAAATATATGCCCTGTTGATGCATAGATAGGTGTCTGGTTAGGTTAGAAGTCGGGGTGATGACAATGGAGAGTTGGTGCATACTGTTGAGGTCGCCTTTATATGTAGGCAGATGTCTGGTCAGGTTAAAGGCTCGGTGGACGTGGAGTTAGGGTGATGACAAGGGAGAGTTGATGCATACTGTTGAGGTCGCTTTTATATGTAGGCAGATACATCACAGCCTGGTGTAAATTGACCTTTCACCTGGACAGCAAAAGTAAAGGTACTTAATTACTGAAGCTACCTCCAGGGCTAGGTAGGTACCTACATAGACATATACTCTAAGGGCTTCAATGGACAAAGGTGGCCAAAAAACTGCTAAGGTATAATAATGACAGGCAAGGGCACAAGTCGAGTATAGCTGAGGGAGAAATGAGATGAATCTTAGATAATTCCATAATTGGTATAAAAGAAATTTCGACATGATCGGGTACGTCTGCGACGAATTTGACCTCTACAAGTGATAGGCACAATTTGACGAAATGCCTAACCTCTGATATGTCTTTCTCAATACTCTTGAGAGGAATGTGACGTCTTGTCACCTCAACTCCGTTTTCTCCAACCGACCAAGAAAACCTGGGCGGACCCAGCAGCTCTCACACGAGTTGAAAAATTGGAAAACCTTATGGCAAAACTTGAAGAGCATTGGCGAAACGCCACCGAAACCCAAGCAAAGGATTATAATAAGCAAGCGTCATGAACCTGTCTGCTCCGACGGTGAGATCTTGTAGCATTGTCTACAAAGCACCTCAGATTGAAAACGCTCTCAAAGAAGCTACCTAGGTATCACCTAGATACATTGGACCATTTAGAGTGCTTGACGCTATCGGGAAACAGGCGTATCGATCCTGAGATCAAAGAAGGCGGTTCTATTAATATCCACCGGCAAACATGGCCATATTCCATCCAATTTCATCCACTTCATTTTTGTAGGGGCCAATTCTAATATACTTTGTGCTCCCCGGACTCATTTGACCATTGGCCGATGCCGAGGGATGGTCCTATTAAGAGGTCATTCCTGCATGTCGGATTCTCCTTGTTCTTTAGGCCCAAAAAGAATCCGAGTGATCGAGACTTTTTCTTCCAAGCTTCCCATGCATGGCGCTGTCCAAGCTTTGATCTAGATGTACAAAAGTGGCGAATCTGGACCAAAGAAACTGGCCATATAATACTGATAACAATGGGAATCTAGGCCAACCTTGGAATGCCAGCAAATCACCTAACAGTGTGCACCCCGGACAAATATCATATAAGCCTGGATCATGTTAGTGGCTAAGACAACCACGTGGCTGTCTTTCGCTCCAGCCAATGCTTCACCTCGCCTCTATCATTGGAAGTTTGCTTTATTACGCCCTCTGTAATGTGCGCCAATTGCGTGAACATATCAGAATGAAATAGTCAATCTCAAGCCAGTAACTAATTTGACTCAGACGTTTTGTGTGCAAACCTTTGCGGCTAACGAGTCCCGAACATAGTTCATACCATGGCTCGACGACTGATCCACAAAACCGTTCCGCCGGTAGATCCAGGCACGATATGTCACTGGGTCCATGTCACTGGTTCCTAGGGCTACAAAGGGGAAAATTAAAAGCCCAGTTCCGAGCAATGACTGTGATGGAGAGTTACTGAATGCCCAGCATCCATTATACTTCGTACACCTCGGCATTAATTGGCATCTTGGCTTTGCCATAAAAGCCGAGTTATGCGACCCGCATCGGGGAGCTGCAGGCATCCTCGAACCACGAGATGCTACCCAGGTGATCGACATGAACTTCCAAGGTTCCGTGGAGATAACCTCCAGAAGTATTCTGGGAAAATTCTGGATTAATTTAACTTCTAAGGTTTCAATGGGGAGTAGATTCCATGGTCCCTTGTCTATTAATCGTAAACTTAGTAAAATCGGACTAACCTCGGAAGATTTAGGGCAGTCCTTGATGTATTCATGGCGGATAGCCGCAAAAATGCAATTATATACAGGTACCGTGGTACTCCGTAGGGCCGGATAAGCTGGATAATCAGGGCTCCTCCGTAATGAGATATCAATCAATATCAAGCTGAACCAATGAATCAAACAGACGCCACATGGGAAAGAACGATGGAGTGGAACCGGCCGTGATCTGATAGCCAGCCATTTTGGCACGTTCCGCATCCCCTCTCTCCACATCACTATGTTACGCTCATCACATTGTACGTATTTTCTGTTTCTTAATATCATAGGCTTGAAGCCTTGGAGTATATTTACTTTTCTCCCCGATACAATTCTATGGTCAAACATGCCACTTTCGTTCCTGGCCGATCTTTTTTCTGACGGGATCCGCCCGATCGTCATACCTTCACTACAATAGCTATCCCACCTGGTATAAAACACCCTTGAGAGTCGGAATGAACTCTCTCCCTCCTCGAGATCAAGAATTCCAGGAGTGGGTAGATCGACGCCAAAGCACACAATCTGCCTCCACCGTGTCGTCTGCGTCAACGAGTATCCTCTTCCCGAGCCCTGCGACATCTCCAGGGTCCAGCTCGCGGAAGCAATCATGGCAGTTCTACGACGAAGTCGTGCGGCTCGAGCTGACTCCTGCTGTCCAAATGTCGGTGTTCAGAAAAAGGTTCCTTCCGGAATGCGCTGACTTGTCAGTAGTTCCTTTGTCAAACACGGCCAGTTATTCAAGCTGAAATACAAATTCATTGATATATGCAAGGACTCAACGGGCGCGTTGAGGTGTCTCGAACTTGGGGGAGGACTAGGCCAGCAAACACCTTTTATTCACGGCTGTGAGTGGTCTCGTATATCTCCGGATGCCTTAACATGCTGACCATTCAATGATGCATAGTCTCCAATACAAGATTACCAGTCCCTCACCTAGAGCATCCAAGATCAGGCAACGATTACCCTCTTCGCGTGTCCTTTATGGACCAGCAAACTGTCCAAACGGGAAGCACGGTATTCATGACGCAGCTATCATATACATTCGATCACTGGGATGGTACGCGACCGATAAACCTTGCAGAGTGAACCTTTGCTTACACTCGCAGATTGTGTACGATTCCAAGAACTGCTACTCGGCTCCAAGTTGGTGTTTATTGGGGGAATGGCCGAGGCGAAGTCTAAAGGCCGGGGTGAAGAGTGCATCAGCCAAAATCTTCGCATACTCCGCGGGTATAACGGGAAACGTGTGATGTTGTTCTTTGCTAACTCACAACGGAGGGAGCTCAAACGATACGTTTCCATTCCCTGTGAGTTTTGCTTCCATCCGGGCCCAGATCCCCTACCCCTGTCACAGTAACATTGCTAATATCCAGCTAGTAAACTGCATCGGCTCAATTAAACCCCCGAAGAAGGCCGGGCGGCCAGCCATAATTGACCTGAATCCGAACTTCGAGATTCTATCTCAAATGAGAAATCTGACGATTCAGTTTCTTGACGATGATGGTCAGTGCACATTTAAGTTTCTTCCTTTCAGACTATTGGCTTATTCCTCTCTTGTCCAGACTGCACAGCATTTTGTCAGATGTTGTCATACGACCTGACGATTGGATGAAGAGTCCACGAGGGTGGACAAGCATATAAATCATATTTTCAAACGGAGTTGGAGTTATTAGGCAAATTGGGGGCCAGATATGTATCATGTACATAATACCAAGATACCCCTGGGCGTTACATATACTGTTGAGCATAGGACATTGAATTTACGGAGTACCATGTGAAATAAATTAATTAATTAGAATTCAACTTTAACGCAATTAATGAGAATAAAATTAGAATAAAATTGACCGTTTAGCAAGCTATTGTTGTACGAGAAGTGTAATAAAGAAATTAAAATCCCAAGATTCTCGATGTCTCATAAAGCGAACAATTTACCCTCATAGTTGACCATGTGGGTCGGCAGGTTGGACCGTCGACAAGTCAAGCACCAGAGACGCCGCACGTGGAGAAAACAACCCTAAAGCTTTGGCTCGTTCCAAAAGTTCGCCGCTTGGCCCCGCATTAGCGCGTGCTGGGATTACGGACCTGGCAATCTGTAGCCTTTCTTGTAAACCTTGGAAGCCCCGGGTCAAACCGAACCATCTTCTGATATTCTATGAAATGTAGAGCTCAGCGCATATCTTCATCTTTCAACTTTCGAGAAAGTATTCACCATGCGCAAGTTCCACACTCGGTTGTATAAAACCGACCGGGCCAGGGACTTCGATCATGAGCAGGTATGGAGTCCCCCGCATGTTGATGACCGACATGGCATGCATGGTCGCTAATGGTTCTGTTATAGGATCGATATGTCCGCATGCGACAGATCTATGAGACTATCGATAGACAGAGCTTTCAATGGATTGTCGTGCTGGTCGCTGGTCTTGGGTTCTTCCTCGATGGTTACACAGTGCGTTACCCCACGTTCCAGGAACATATTGAAATGTACTCGACCGCATATGCGGCTGCTAATACTTGGATAGTTATTTGCCAGTAATGTGGCCCTACCGATGATCTCCTATGTGTACTGGAGAAACGACATTTCCTCATTACGACTTACCGGCATCAATATCGCAACACTTGGCGGGACCCTGCTGGGGCAAGTGGCATTTGGATTTTTGGCTGATAAAAATGGGCGGAAGAAGATGTACGGTGTTGAATTGGTACTCCTCATTACAGCGACCCTGGGTGTGGTCATGTCCTCGACAGGTGTGGACGGCAGCATGAACGTCTTTGCATGGCTTATTTGGTGGAGAATTTGTGTCGGTATTGGAGTCGGCGCAGATTATCCACTCAGTGCAGTGATCACGTCTGAGTAGGTCGATCGATCTGGGAAGTTTTAATCGTGGAGAAACTGACCTGAAATATCAGATTTGCCCCTACCAAGCACCGAGCCCGCATGATGGCCACCGTCTTCTTCATGCAGCCACTCGGTCAGATCGCAGGTAATATCGTGTCATTGGTTGTCATCGCGGTGGCTCGTGGTAATAGCACCCCCGGTGAAGACCTCACCCGCACGGTTGATATAATGTGGCGCTGGGTGATCGCCATTGGAGTCGTGCCCGGCGCAGTCGCTACTCTTTTCCGGTTCGCCATCCCAGAGAGTCCCCGGTACCTAGTCGATATCGTGGATGATCCCGTCACGGCGGAGTTTGATGCAACCACGCTTTTCAGTGACACGCCCGGTATGATTGATTCTGGGGGTTGGGGAACCACTGCTACCTGCAGTGCCGGTGGCGCGATTCAACTACCCCCGATTTCATCCATTGCTAGCAGTTCGAGCTTTGATGTCGAGGAGGACGACGAGTTCACCCGCCTACCCCCGGCTACCCTTAACTCTAACTGGCGGTTGGCACGCACGGACATCGTGCGGTACTTCTGGACAGAAGGAAACTGGCGCAGCTTGGCTGGTTGCTCGCTCGCGTGGCTCCTCCTTGACTTTGGATTCTACGGTATTGGATTGTCGAGCCCTCATTTCTTAGCAAAGACATGGGGCCAACTTAATATCTCCGGGCCGGCACCGAACTGGAAAACCGACGATGCACCAAATGCCAATATCTACGATATGTTCATGCATACCTCTGTGCGTGCGCTGATTGTGCTCAATATCGGAAGTTTTGTCGGTGGCATACTGCTCATCATCTTTGCCCACAAGCTGGATCGTGTTGCGCTACAGAAGTACATGTTCCTCGCACTGGCGGCTCTGTTCATCGCCCTGGGGACCATGTTCGTCTGTCTTTATGAGGGCCCTCCTGCTGTAGTGGCAATGTATATTCTTGGCCAAATCTTGTTCAACTTTGGTGAGTCAAACTCAGGATACGATGCATTAAGTCATTCTAACTAGCTACACACAGGCCCCAATGGAACCACCTATATCATCCCCGCCGAGATCTTTCCAACCCGATACCGTGCAAGCTGTCATGGCATCAGCGCTGGGGCCGGAAAGCTGGGCTCTATTCTCGTACAAATCTTCTCGACATTCTATCACTTTGGCGCAGGGCCAGGCCACGAAGGAACCCGCAAGCACGGCATTGTTCTCCTTGTTTTCAGCGCCTGCATGATCCTTGGCGCAATAGTCACACACTACTGGATTCCACCTGTCCAACAAAGACGGAATGGCAGAACTAAGCTTTGGGGTGGTAAGTCCGAGACTCTCGAAAGCTTGTCTCTTGGCCGAATGGGGCGCAAGAGTCGAGATGCCGATTGTCGGAAACGGACATCACGGCACCGGGCCCTTTCAATGAGTGCCTAGTTATTACCACTCTCTATGTCTATCTTTAATTATTCTTGTATATATAGATCGAATCTGTGTTATCTGCATTTAGTAATTCCGGCTACATGAATATAAACCAACAGATGCATCCAGTCGGAATGAACTTTATAGATGTGTTCACAATTCAAGCCCAAGAGCACCATCGAGCAATCGCCCCATAGCCACCTCATCCAGGTAAAGCGCAACATCCATGCCGCCATCGCCAACCGCGCTATCCATCACCTGAAGACAACCATCCATCTTCGGCATAACAGCGTGTACATAACGTGGCTTATTCCCACCCACAAAGTCAATATCATACAACTGCAGTCGCAGCCACGACGTAACAAGCGTATGCTCAGACCCCAAGAACGCCTGCCACAGCCGCTGCGGCGATACCTCGTGCGCAGCATCATGCAACATCGCACCCACAGCACCAGCCGTAAACCCCTTCATCGTCTCTCGGATCCGACTCGCCGTTTCGCCTAATCTTTCCCGACATACCGAGGAAGCGGTTCCACCAACATGAGTCAGGAAGAGCGGGGATCCGATGAACGTATCAGGAAGAGCGGGCGAAACACGCGCTCTTGCACCGAGACTAAAATCCATATATACGGGTCTCGAAGAGTCGGCCTGTCCGCGCGCTCGCATAATAGCTATCCACAGGTGTGCTAGAAGAGCATCTAGTCTTGAGATATCACATCGACTCCCTGTATCGAGGGCTGCGGCTTTGAATTTGCTTAGCTCTGTGCCTGTGAAATGCAACTGTACATATCTAACTTTCTTGGAGAAATCCCATGAAAGCCAGGCCGCTGGTTCTGAGGGTGAGACTCGGTCGAATTCTCCGGGCGGCGGTCTGGAGTTCTCCGTCGTTGGTATGAGGAATGGTGGGTAGCCCTCGGCGGCGGTATCCCACCAGCTATACCGATGCAAAGGCAATTTGCGCGCGATGTTTACGAGGGTTTGGTCTGGCTCGGGACTATCGATATCGCCCGCGGCGCAGCTGTCCAGCGAGGGGGGATCGAATACAGGCTCGCCTCTTAGCGGGGCCTCAGACTGGTTTCCGAATTGCTTTTCGCTGTTGTGCGCCCATAGATGCATGAATACCATTAGCGTCTGTGCGTCTGCTAGACAGTGCGCTAGCTTGATTCCGATGACGTAGCCCCCCTGGAGAAGGCTGATTTGGACTTGCATCCCTGGTAGACCGACGTAGTCGCGCAGATTGGCCAATGCCAATGGATTGGATGATATGAAGAGTCTTTGGTCGAAGGCATCGCCTTCCCATGCTCCGGGCTGAGAACCGGCGGTTGATGAAACCCGTTCCTCGGCTGTGGGGACAATTTCATCTGCTCGGAAGGGATGTTCGATTACTGTCCATTCGACACCTGGGTCGGTGTCTGTTCCGTATACAATCAATGGACGATTGAAACGCTCTGTGTGGTTTCCTTTGGGTCTCACGGGTGCCCATTGGAGTTGGCCTGCCCATTGAGGGAATTTTGATAGGGTTTCAATGAAGGAAGTTCGTAAATGGTCGATCAAGGTCTTCCGATCTAACTCTGCCGGTTGGTCGAAAATCCAAATTGCTCCTGTTGGAGAAAAGCGGGCGACTGTCGCATCGAGGATGGATAGGGGTGTCGATGTCGGTGTTAGCTCGGCTGGTCGCAGCCTTATAGACTCGATGGTGGTCATGTTGTACGTGCACGTAAACTGTGTTCGGTATCATTATTGACCATGCTCATTCATTTTTATCTTTCTGAATTTATGAGTCAATATCCGTCACTATGTGCCATCGTGTGTCCATCCCACCTGAACACGGACTAGCGCCACATCTTTGTCTCAGATAAGGTACGGACTATCCCGTGGGTCCGTCTAAAGCAACGCAAGGTCGTAGAGGCTTTTCGACGTCCCTGTACTGTCGGTAAGAGCGAGGGGAAACCCCGGAAGATGACAATGAAGAAAAAACATTGGATCGCAACCGTTTCCCCCGAACTGTAAGCGTATTGGGACGTGTTCGATGATTCAAAAGCTGCGATTTTTACACTGACAAGGAAGCGAATACTCACCAGTTCACATTTGTCACCGGCCTTGTTACAACGCTGCCAAAGACGGGACAAATGGGCATCACGCAGGAACTAGCCTGACAACTAGTATTCTATTACAATCCTAATCCCAGTTTGGATTAGGCGAACCACTTCAACAGGGAGAATAGATCCAGTAGACCTTTTACAGTCGCGGAATGCGTTAGTACAGAAGCAGCTGACTGCCCCTTTCCTTTGCCTCTAGCTCGAGTTCTTTAATCCTTTGCTGTAAACTCTCGTACTTGAGTTTCCGGGCTTTTTCCTTCAGCTTTCTCAGCTGGGACTCGGAGGGGGGGTGGTTCCTGGTGAGTGCCTGATTGTCTGCCGGGATAACTGCTCCGTTGGTAGTAGAAAGACAGTTTCAGCTGTGGCGTACTGAGAGCCGCCAAATGTAATGCCGAATTCATCGCATAACGCTTCCCATTCAGCCCAGTCAGCTGCTTCTGTACTAACGCATTCCGCGACCGTAAAAGGCGTACTGGATCTAGAATCTCCCTGTTGAGGTGGTTCGCCAGGAAGACTGGAATGGGTTTAAAGCATGGACTTTGACCCTCCTAAGAAACGCGCCAAATCTCACCTCCACTGCGGCAATCAAGTTGGCCCAGGCACAGCACCGAATGGGGCAGGATCCAAGCGCGTTTGATACGGCGAGTTGAACGGGGGAAGGAACGTATAGTATCCCTATTGCAGAGACTAATTCTTGCTAAGTCCAATTTCCAGGACTCTTGTACCTCTTCGTCCCTGGATCGTGATCGTCATGATGATCCATCAATCCAGTCTCCGAGCCCTCTTTTGGCATATATAGTGCTTAGGATGATCATATGGTCGATCCTCGGTAAGCAATAAAGAAACTCGGGACAACGAAGTTAAATATACATCAAGATCCTATAACTATCTCCCCTCCTATACAGGTTGTCCTCAACCTGCGATTTCTGATCATGAAGCGAAAGATTCAGCAAGGCCCCATAAGGGTTCAGCAATGAATTGGGCACGAATTATACCGGTTTCTCGAAGGTCGAATCGAATTGCATGTCGCGTCCACGGTTGACCACGTCTACCCTTCCCATCTAATTTACACTCACACCCGTACACCACAACTAAACCGAGGAAAAAAGTGCTGTCAGACCTACCCAAGGAGTTGGTACTGCTAGTAGCGGAGAATCTCGAATCAAACGCGGATGTATTTGCTTTTGCTCAAACGACGACCGCCATATCCAGAGTCCTAATTCCCCACCTTTACCGAGTCGATGCGAAACAACCTCAAAGCAGGATACTCTTCTGGGCTGCAAAAAACAGGGGAAACGTCGCTTGTGAAAAGGCGCTGCAAGCAGGCGCCCAGCCTATGGTCAGGGACACACTGGGTCGAACACTACTCCATATGGCGGCACATCGCGGCCATGACACTGTAGCTAGACTCCTTCTTGCTATACCCAATGTGGACCCGAACTGCGACGACTCCGAGGGCCGGACACTGCTGCATCTGGCGGTTGAGCAGGGGAGGGAGGCCACTGTCGAGCTGCTTCTCGCTCAAGATGGTATTGATCCGCAGTGCAGGGGCTACCACGGCCTCACGCCACTCGCGCTAGCGGCAAAGCACAAGATTGTCGAGATAATGAGCATGTTGCTCGCTGTGAAAGGGGCCGATTCACAAACCCTCGACGATATTGGGAGGTCGCCGCTGGCGTGGGCGGTAATGAGAGACGATAAGGAAGCGGTCGAAGTACTGCTCTATATACCAGGTTTCAATGCGTACAGCGAAGGTAAATGCGGCCATAGTTCTCTCTATAATGCAGTCGAAACCTCGGATGGGGACATTGTCGGGTTACTCGCCGGTAGACCCGAATTCGAGCTAGATCAGCCGAACTTCGGCCGTGGCCTGACGGCTTTGTCATTTGCTGCCAAAAGTGGAAATGTGGCAGCGGCTAGGGCGCTTCTTGCCACCGGTATTAATCAGAATGGTTGAGTTATCGAGAAGTTCTAAACTGCCGAAGGCACACATTCAGGTATGTGGCTTCTTCCTCAGTGATTACTTCACCAGTGAAGGTCAATGGAGGGCGAGTTTCCGAAGCAGAGGTCCCAGGTGTAGAGTCTGGCTGGGCGAGAGAGGAACTGATTGCTCTCATTAGCACATTTACTCAGCCACACATTGTCAGTAAAGCATTAGAGAACTATGTGGTTCTTGTTCAACAATACAACAAGACATACCGTTCTTCGCCTTGCCACGCCAAGCACCACGGCGGGTTCTCTTCGTTTGGGTCTGATGGATTCACATCCAAAATCAATATTTCCCCTTGGTATGGAGGATATGCCTGTGTGGATCTTACGAGCTCGGCCGCGCATTGGGCGTTCAAGACCGTTAGTCACTTTACGACACGACAATCGAACAGTTGTGGCCATGAGGGCGGCAGTACGTGCAAAAGGGCTATCACAATTAGTGTATATTCCAATGGTTCGTCAACGTGCAGTAATGTCTATCTTGGTTGTGTCACAGTCATTCAGGAAGACCCATTGGGTCAGAAGGAACGGGTTGGGAAGGATGGCCTCAGGGGATCAGGTGCACAGGTTACTTACGGAGGTAGGTTTGGAATTGGCCATGACGCGAAGAGAAAATGATCATGAATTTTGATATGCTAGACAGATGCGGAGAATTGAGGTCGATGTTGAGAGTGGACAAGGTTATTTACAGGAAGAGGAAGTGCTGTTCCAATTTTGAGGTACGATTTCATGTGTTCCTTCCTCGGAACGCTGGAAACACGTCCAAGGGCTCCTTCCCAAATAGGACTTAAAGCCATAGTTCTAAATCTCCTGGTAGGTAAATGGGCTACTCTAGGAGTAGATGACGGGCGCTCAGCATGTAAACTCGCTATTAGACAAGTTGATACTCCAGAATCATAACGAGAGAAGCAAATGCTATGTGTAGGACCTTTTCTTGTCATATGCTAATTGTCAACGCATCTTTCAACATTCCTTGGTGATTGATATGAGCTTGTTGACGCTGCTCTGTCCGGAGGCTCGTGGAGGCTCGTCAATTGGAGGGTATATCCACGTTGTGGTTGTGTCGTATACTGCGTGCTAAATTGATAGTTGAAGGCAACTAACTAATGGAATGAAAAAAGAAAAAGAAAAAGAAACATATATTTGATTGGCATTGAGACGCCAAAAAAAAACAAAAAGGAATTGTAGTGCATCATCCGTGAATCGAACACGGGCCTCGTCGATGGCAACGACGAATTCTACCACTAGACCAATGATGCTGGTTCGATGTAATCAGGCCTACTGATCCATTGATATTCTAAACAGCAAAAGCAATTCTCTGCTTTCTCAGCCGAAAGACGCAAAAATTTGGTATTGCTTTTGGAGAATCAATATTCAATGGAGATACGAGCCTTTTCGGCTGCGTTAAATGGAAGTTCGACCAACAGAGAACGTATTAGCATATAGCAGTACCTGCCAGGCAAAGAGCTCGGGAAGAGCTCGGGTTGTATATATTTCACACGGCTGCTGCAGTAGGTCACGCGCAACAGGCAAGCTATCTCCTATATGCAAAAAGTGCCGACAACAGTCATAAAATGTCACATCAAGTGTTGATCACTTGGTCAAGTACTCACACTGGAAAAATAAGTCGAGGTTTCCTACTAAAATAGGTTCCTTTGGTCCGATGTCAAATGTTAGTGATAGGTCACCTTCTAGTTCTTTACTTCTGCGGTATATTCATGATACTTCCTCCTTTATGTTATTCAGTTACTATAACTTTCAACACTTCTGTGATTGATATGTAGAATTCAGTTGCTTTGTCGGGATTAATAGACTAAGACCCCCGGGAAAATGGCATAGTTAGTCGGGATAAACTAGGGCAGATCTAGCCCGTCGTGCAGTTCGATATGTACATATACCTTAGGCATATACTGCCTGGATGCGGGGCTGTTAATAAGCGAAATAAAAAGTGAGGGGTTACCCCATTGATCTCTGTTCGTGTCACTCCCTACCCCCCTCAATCGCAAATCAACCACGAAAACCAACATGACAATCTCCAATGATTTGCCGCCATCGCATGAGCGAGTTGTGCCGGGTTCCTGCAACCTCGAACTCGGCCAATTCCCCAAGACCATGTCGGAGTCAGAGTCGGATGTTCCACTCGACCCGAATGCTATTGCAGACAAAATCATCAACCAGCTAAACACGGGTCTCTCATCCAGAGACAAGGCAGCGGTCGCATCACTGTTCCTCGAGAACTGCTATTGGCGTGACCACTTGTGTTATTCGTGGGACTTCCGCACCCTCGAGGGGAGTCAAGCTATCGCTGCCTTTGTCACCGAGGCAGCACCCAGCAAAATCGAAATCGACCGATCACTTGACTTCAAATCACCACACAAGGCTCCTATTGATTCCTTTGGTGATGTTTTCGGAATCGAATTTTACATCAAGGTCACCACCGAGACTGGACAGGGAAATGGTATCATGCGATTGGCGGAAGATGATGGCAAATGGTACATCTTCACCGTCTTTACCTCTATGGTTGAGCTAAAGGGCCACGAGGAGAGCAAGGAGAGGCCGTTTGGTGTACGACATGGCGAGCAGCAAGGTCGAAAGAACTGGAAAGATCGACGTATTGATGAGATTAACTTCGAGGGAAAGGACCCGGCAGTATTGATAGTTGGTATGTGCTGATGAAGCGTTTTCCTCCAGAAGGCTTATGAAATCTAACTCGACGAATAAAGGCGCTGGCCAGGGTGGCTTGACTGCCGCAGCACGTCTCAAGATGCTCGAGGTCGACGCTCTCATCATCGACCGAGAAGAGAAAATCGGAGACAACTGGCGTCAGCGATACCACCAGCTCGTTCTCCATGACCCAGTGTGGTACGACCACATGCCCTATTTACCCTTCCCGCCCGACTGGCCCATCTATACCCCAAAGGACAAACTGGCGGATTTCTTCGAAACCTACGTCAAGTTCCGAGAGCTCAATGTTTGGACCCAAACTGAGATCAAATCGTCATCCTGGGATGAGGAAAAGAAGCAATGGACGGTTGTTCTCGAGCGGAAGACAGAAAACGGAACTCAGACGCGCACCTTGCACCCACGCCACATCGTCCAAGCTACCGGCCACTCTGGCAAGAAAAACCTACCCATTTTTCCAGGAATGGAAGATTTCAAGGGAGATCGCATGTGTCACAGCTCGGAGCATCCTGGCGCAAATCCCGAGTCAAAGGGGAAAAAGGCTATTGTCGTTGGATCCTGTAATTCGGCAAACGATATCGCCCAGGACTTTGTCGAGAAAGGGTACGATGTGACCATGGTGCAGCGAAGCTCTACCTGTGTGATGTCGTCTGAATCTACCTTGAAAATTGCCTTCAAAGGCCTCTATGATGGAACAGGCCCACCTACCGAAGACGCCGATATTTATCTGACCAGCGTTCCATCGCGCCTGTTGAAAGCGCAACAGGTCAAAGTCACCAAACTCACGATTCAGAACGACGCGAAGACGACTGAAGGGCTGGAAAAGGCAGGCTTCAAGGTCGACAACGGACCAATGGACAGCGGTCTATTGATGAAGTACTACCACCGTGGAGGCGGGTACTACATTGACGTCGGCGGAAGCCAGCTCATTATCGATGGGAAGGTCAAGGTCAAGCATGGCCAGGAAATTAACCAAGTTCTTCCCCATGGACTCCGGTTTGCGGATGGTTCAGAGCTTGAAGCCGATGAAATTGTGTTTGCCACTGGATATCAGAATATGAGAACCGAGACTCGTGTCATTTTTGGCGACAAGGTCGCTGATAGGGTCGGTGACATCTGGGGTCTTGATAAAGAGGGTGAAATGCGGACTATCTGGCGGCGGAGTGGTCACCCTGGATTCTGGTTTATGGGTGGCAACCTCGCTCTTAGCAGGTACTACTCCCGTCTGCTGGCATTGCAGATCAAAGCGCTGGAAGAGGGGTTGACTACTTGGTAGTTAGGAAGTGGGGCCTTGGGCTTGCGGCGGCATCAGCAAGAAGAATTCCAGCTTATGTGTTTCTATTTATGGCCGTAACCGGTCTGTGACAGTTAATCCAATATAAGTACTAGTAGCCCTAGGGCCGTCCACGGTACATGCATAACTATCTTCCCCCGGTAATGAATCAACCCAGCCACCCTTCTTGAGAAGCCACCGAGACACCCAAGGTCAAGACAAGAGTGTACAACCAAGTCTCCAAATCCGCCAAGCACCCAGAAACAGGCTCCGTCAACGCCAAACAAGTCCGAAGATGCTCCAAGATCGAAGTCTTCCTCACAAAAATCTCAAACCCGCCCCGAGTCATCGTAGCAACGCGACTCTTCCGGCGGATTTTGCGGTCAATCGCCATAAGAACAAACTGTTCATTATCTGGAGACCCGGCCGCATTTCCATCTGCGGAGAGTGTCCGTTTCTCCCACTGCATAATCATCCGACACTGCTCGGGCCCGGTTGTATCTTCTTCTTTTTTAATAACGAACCTATAAGTGCCTTTCTCAGGTACTGCTGAGCTGGCGCTGGCTTGCCAGATGCATTTTGTGTCGCGGAAGTAGATTGATGATGTGTGGTTGTCGCTGCTTGATGATTGGCACATTGCAGCGACGAGATCCTTTTCTTGGATATCATTTGAGTGCGTTTCTTGCTCTCCGGAGTGTTCTTGTCCATCTTGCCGTTTATTTATGACATATGGCTCATTGAGGGTTGCGTAGATATCCCTCGCGCCGAGCTTTGGGCGTTGCGGGAAACTTCTTGTCAATTTTGATTTGCGGAGTGGTGGCTGCCATATCTCTAATACTGGCACTGGTCGGTGGTTTGGAGGTAGTTGTTGGATTTGAAGGAGTAGTTTGGGGCTGAGTCGAAGTAATTGACTTGATTTTGGGGGCGGCCGGGCTATTTGGAACCTCGCCTGGATTTTGGTTTTGATGGGTTGAGATGATGGTCTGGGAATGGATTAGACATAATTCTCAGTGGAATGAGAGGATCGATATGCGCTCTTCTTCCCAGAAGTATTCTTACATACCGTTCTTCGCTTGATGTGTCGCTATCGTAGTTTCGCATAGTATCCGGGGACTCCATGGCGAAGTCCATATTGGCCGGTTCTCACAATTTGAAAGGCTGTAACACAGAAAAAAAAGAATATAGAAGGCTGAGAGCTAAAAAGTCTTATAGGTCTGAGTATAAATACAAGTAACTAGCTAGTCAGCCTTGGCCCTCCCTAGGTATAGCCGTATTCGTATCAAAATGCACGAGCCAGGGCAACGGGGTGGGTCTAGCAAAACTGGAAACTAGTACGAGTACGGGAGGTTTTCGTGTCTGAGGTTTTGTCTGAAAGAGACACAAATTCTCGCTGCCTGGTATTCCGTACATTTGACACCTGGCACGGAGTATAAGCTTGTGCCGTGTTTCGAAACTCTGCAGGCTAGGCATCTACAATTCCTTTTTCGAGGCCATGGAACGGCCCCAGGCTCTCCAAGTAATATTTTTAAGATATCTCAAGCTATCTTTATCCACTACGTACTCCATACTCTATACGGACTACGGAGTCCGTAGGTACGTTGGCCCATAGGATTTGTGGATCGACAGCCGTTTTAATGTTCGGTGTCGGGGTTTTCCGACCCGTGCCCGTGTGCCCTATGCTGGGTCGGGCAATTCACAGCCTCAACTTCAGGGCACCCATAGCCACCCCATATGATGACATCCCCAAATATCAGTGACTTCACAAGATATGACAGAGTGTCGTTCGGAAAGCTCGCCGAACACAAACCACTCCTATAAAAGTTTGAAGGCACCTCGCAAGCCGGCCAAAAATTCCTCCGACTTGATCGTATCAGCGGGAAGTTCGGTCGGGAAGGCCGAATTATGCATTTTATACCAATGCAGATCCCAAGCGTCTTGTGATCGAACTGTGTGGAGTTGAACATGCCTTTTGCCAGTATTGTACGGTAATTTTGCAAGACCTGCAACCCAAGCCCAGTCGTTGGGATGTTTCACGCTTCTTTGATTGCCGCAGGTCGGCGTTCATCACATCGTTTTCTCCATCCGTGATCCAGGCCCAAGACTCGCCCTGTCACTATGCCCTTCAGTGTCAGGATCTGTATGATCACCCAAATGAATACGAGTAGCAGCAAAAGGGCAGTGGAAAACACATCGAAGGCAGGAGAATCCATAAGCCTCCCAAATCCAACCGCAGCATTGGTAAAGGTACCCTAAAGAAATCGAATGATTGTTAGCACACCTCCCAAGAAAACCACAGAAATCAGCCTACGAACCCACGGAAAGACCACAGACCACACAGACATGGTGAACCGCGACTGCTTCCAGCCCCCAGGTTGTGTGTGCAGAGTATGACAGATAGTCAGGATGGCAAAGAACCACCAAAAGACCCCATACCCCCAGACAAGAAGACCGGTGAAATAGCTGATGAAAGCAAAGGGACCAGCCGCGTTTGCAGTCAGAATCTGACCGCGATCATACGCCGCAAAGCTCCCGGCCTCAACAGCCTCACCCAAAACCTGGAGCGCGACCGAAGCCTGTCCGCAAGGGCCGCACATGATCATATCCTGGTACACCGTGTCCGCTGACTGGGACGGGCGACCGAAGTACTGATAGAGTATAATGGCATCGTACGCAGCAACGAGGGCAAGGCCGGCGCCGACTTCGAGGTAGGAGACGATGATGCCGGGGACCTGGAGACGGGGGCTGATACGCGCGAGGCGACATATAACCCCGCCACCTGCGGCGGAGGTCAACGCAGCAAGAAATGGCATCAACATGTCCGCCTGCATGTGTCGTGTGCCCGACTGCTGCATCTTGAGGTGGATGAATGGGATCACCGTACAGGCGACTATGGCCATGCCGGTGTTTACCCACCACATGATGTAGATGGCCAGCCCGGCTGTATCTCCGTATCGGAAGACGGCTATCTGGAGGATGGAGGTGAAGGCGATGGAGATGCAGCAGAGGCATGATGTTTCGGCGCTGTTGTTCCGCAGCTGCTGTAGGACATGTCTTGGGTATAGGAATGTGCGTAAGAGATAGAGGATGAGGAATGAACCGAGCTGGACGATGGTGTAGATCCATACGATCGTGGCGAGTGTTGTGAGCCCGTTGAATTGGTATTTCAGTCGATTGAGTATCACGGCGATTATACCCGTTCCTTGGGGGACGATGAACCATAGCGATGAGAAATTCCACAGGGCGCGGGCCAGCGGACTCGCTGGTGGAGGGAGGTCTCCCCGGTCTGACATGTTTCTGTGGCATTCCCCTCAATTGGAGCGGAGAATGATCTTACGATATTTTGATCGATTCGAGGGACATACGATTTGGCTTGACGTCATCGGTCCAAGCTCGGAGCTGGGGAGCTATCTCTAGATCACACAATTGCTTCATTCGGTAAAGATAAAAAAGATTTCGGATTTGATTGGAGCTATACTGCGAAATATCAGATGCAGATAAAGCAAATGGACTGCAAGGCAATAGTTTTAAGATGAGTTGGGCGCAGATCCAGGGTCACCCCATACCGTAAGTCATAATCCCAACACGAAAAATTATCCAAACCACCGTGGCCGACCGAACCATAATACTCTGAAGCGTATGCCTAGTCCCCCGAAACCAGGCGAACTCATTCACATCTCAGTGCCTTTTTCCCTAAGAACTTTGAACCCATTGCTGTAACTCGCTGTAACTCCGTGCAACGCCAGTTCCTCCTTGTGTAACGCCCGTGTTCATTTCAGCAATCATCCGTGTAATTCGTGAGAAGGTAAGGGGAAAAGAAAAGGGAAGTTACGAGCTCCCTGTGTCTTTGGTGTCTTCGGTGTAAGTGGCGGGGCGATAGTTGCCCGGCCCCGCTGGAGGATCTAACCAACATCACAAGTCAGCGACACGATCGGTCAAAGAATCACCGGAACGTACAACGCGACTCCAGATCTCTTCCACCCCAGGATATCTGTCTCAGATTATCAAACCCTCGGGCTCGCACCTCAGCCATGTAGACCTTCTGATCGTAGCCCGGACTGAACGGGGTCTCTCCATCGGCGGGTTTGTAGTGCTTAAAAAGCGATGCTCCCAGTGCGGTTGCTGCGAGACAGGCGACGAGCACAATGACAATGATGGCTGCGTTGGAGAGCCCCATTGTGATAGAATTGGGAGAAAGAAAGTCTCAGTAAGATCGGGGAATTGCAGTTGGTGTTGTGAAGGCAGTTTGGATTGTAAGAGGTGGGTCAGTGCATGGTGGAGGAGAGCCTCCGCGATCTAGAAACCGTAGATGCCTCGCGATACTAGGGGCTGGCACCGATGCGACTGATGAAACGAGATAGATGAAGAGAGGAGGATATGGAAGAAAGAAGAAGAAAACAAAGGGAACAAATAAACTTCAAGGTCACAAGTTCACAAGTCTCGATCCCTCAGATTTGCAATCTGATGTGTTGTCTCTAGACGTGAACATCCCATTGGCCATGTTTTTGTCACAATTAATGTTCGAGCACTACATCTGTATCCACCAATCATTACATGGTTGTGTCGCATTTGATTGAAAAAGCCCAAAAATAGCACTGAGTTTAGTTCAAAGCTTGTCGTCGAGACTACATAGTATCTACTTTAATTGGTCAATTCATGTACATGACAGAGAAGGAGCGCGAAAAGAAAGAAAAGCAAAAGCCTAACATCAGAGGAAATAAAACAATGAAACACCGCAAGTCATCCCGTAGGCAGCAGCCAAGGGCATGTGATAGAGTTCGAGTGGTCTCGCACCGAAAATTTATTGAAACAACAATCAGTACAAGGTCGTAGGTGTGTATCTACATCGAAAGTCACTGATATTCTTCAAGTATAGATCGTCAGGAGACATAATACTTGCGAGCAACTTAATGATCCTTCTTTATTTTCCCTATCGGCTATGTCAAATTATCTCTCTGGCACAATATAGGGTTGGATCGTTGATTTTAAAGAGTCAGAAATAAACAGTCTTTACATGATTTAAAAGCCCAGTCCAATTTTGTCTTATTGGTCCTATGTGATGTCTCCCACGTAAAACAAGAACTACGTTGTATTTGTACAATAAGCGTCGTTCCGACTGGAGAGCTTCTAGATTTCTTCATGTCACAAGTAGGGAACCAGGCAAAAACACTTAAAGAACAATGTCAGTAATGCTCAATCACATACCCGCCAAAAGAAGAGTATCTATTATCCGAGAAAATTAGCTGCCGGGAGTTAGTCAAGCGAATCAAGGTATGCTCTCAGACATCCTCAATATCGAACCGAAGGTTGTATTCGGCTATACCAGTACGGAATGTCACGATCCGCGGAATCCGCTTGACCCCCTGACCATATGCACATAAGATAAAGGCTGCCACAACTTTACCAATTGGAGTACCAAGAATACCGCAAAACTCCGGCGAAGGAGACACCCAGGTCTGCGGCTCCTTAGGGGGATACTCAAGCCCCTCCCGGGGCTTGTAAATATGATCGCGAATAAAAGGCCTGGTCTCCTTTTGAATTACAGTACTAACAATAACACACCTCAGGCTTTCCAAGGGAAAATGCGACTCATAGATAGCCTTGGTAAACTCGGACATGTAAGGGTTCGTGGGATTCTGTGACCTCTTGATATTATCTATGAATATCACGCCAGGTCCGATTCGCCCCATCCAGAATGTATACTCGCCTTTGATTTTCACCACTGATTGGTCCCGATATATAGGTCGGCTGCTTGCTGGGTCGTCAACTGTTAGGCCAAAAATATTAGCCCAGCCCACCCATTCCTCTGTAAGGGGCTCCGGGCTGGAAACGGCATGCCAGACCGCAGGATCGAGTTTTCCGAGAGTAAATGTGGTTCTGGGAATATAACATCCGGGCTCATCAGCACGCTCCATCCATCGTCGGAAGGTATCGCCCCATGGCTCAAACTCGGGGTACTTGGGCGCCATTGCGATGAAGTTGGCTCTAAGCTCACGAAACCAATTGAGATTGAGAGGAATATGTTAAGTGCTTACTCACTGAGTCAAATTCCTTGGGAGCTTGTTGATATCCTTGACAAATGATGTCCTGTGTTGGTTTTAGACTAAATGATCCGGTGCATCGAGCATTCTTATATGGCTTTAGTTAGCTGAACATAGGGACAAAGAGAAACAAAGAGCATAATCACTACTATTGTGCAGGATACGGCACATTCAAGACAATTGGACTCGGGGAATTGACGAAGGATCAAGAATAAAGGAGTCAAAGAGCCATTCGAGCAGCGCTACGAAGATGAAAGGACGCAGTCTAATACAGAAACTGAGGTTGTCGGCATTATACAAAATCCAAATTCAAATATAGTCACCTTCTTCTATTTTTCTGTCTCACAGCAGTGTATAACCACAAAGTATGTAGTCGTATCATCCAATAAGAATGTTTCCTCCTTATTGGTGTGTTCACTGTTGCCTTTCCTCGAATGCCGAAATCTTGGCTAGGAATTACAAGGCATATCCAATAGCCGCTCGGTCTTCGCGGAACGCGGCCCTGCTTGCCCATCTGTCATATAGGGCGGTACCTGCAGTTATGCTGTTTCGACAAACATCTTTGCGACGTACTTATCCCCGATCTCACAATACTTGATCGGAGACATTCAACCTGTATGTAGTAGTAGCCAATAATCTAAGACGCTTGGCGGTTTTGCTTAGCTTGGTGACGTGTGTCGAGGCTTCAATCTTTCCTAGATTCTCTGGGATGTGTAGGCAGGCATTGTCTCGGTCGAGACTTAGACATCGGTTTCGTGTGCTGCTGGTGTGTTCATTCAGGATGTGCTGCCTGCACGTGTCGTAATTTTGATATGACGAGCGTACGAATTCGACTTCCGGGTCGTGTCGGTCGAAGAGCTCGTCAGTCTCTCAGTTGCATCTCGATCTATATCGGCACGTGCTCGCGTGACATGGGCCCGGAGGCCCAGGGGGCTCTTTCAGCACCAAGCAGAACTCGCCAAAGTCATTGTGATTGACTCGCTGATGGCGGAGCAGGGTTTGTCAGGCCAGTAAATGATTGATGGGCATGGAAGAGACAGACGACTGAGGCCGTCATTGTCACAGGGCATCTGGTTGTAAACGTCTCGGGGATGCCCGTCGATCTGGATATGGTGATAGATAAACCGGATAATCGAGCCTTGCCGTACTGATGGTTGACAAGCACTGCTTGGTTGACTTAGGCGAGTTGTGCATGCCCCCAAAGAGCCTAGTGTTCTCTTCACCCCTGCGGAGACGCATCAATGCAATGGCCACGTCGACGACGGTACCATTCCAGTATATCATCCCACACAAGGCGGAAAGGTAGTCGGCATCAGATCTGGCGAGCATGATGCCATCTAACTAGAGAGCCGAAAAGCCCGAGTGTATTGGGTTGTTTACGGCATAAAACAGAGGATCTGAGGAAATCTCTCATGTCTAGCAATGTATCGACTGCAAGGTTTTAGAGCCATGCGACACACATCTGCCCCCAAGGCCTGGCGTTTTGACTCGGCAGACTACAGCTACCTATAGTGTATATAGCTAGGTACATAGAGACACATGTCTAACTAAGGTATCTCTCAGGTGCTCTGCAGTGCGAGTGTTGGAGCACAAAAGTGAGACTATTCCTTCTTTGCAAGTTCGACAATCTACTAGGTAGAGATCCAGCCTGCAGCAATGGACCTCGGGACTCTCGGTCTGGAACTCAAGTTTAAGGCTGAATAGCCCTTTGGTCCCTTTTCGGTAGTAGTTCCTGCCATTTTAGATTGAAGTGCTCAATAGGCTCAATAGTAAGCTCCGGGGGACAATGGGCTGTCTCGTCAGTCGCCCCTGCCTAAAATGGGAGTTCAATGGTCGAGACACATAACGTGTGCCCATTGTGTCCGTCCTTTCTATGCGTGCAGTACCTTCCGTTTGGGGGACCCTGGGTTTCCTATAAATACTCCTCTTCCCTCACTTTTTTCTTTCTTTCTTCTCTATTCTCCCTTCTCTTCTCAAGTTACCAACCCAGTTTTCACCAGCGCCTCCTGCGCTGTGACCTTTCTGCTCCCCCCGCATCCTCGCCTCGCGGCGTTTTTATTTTTATTTTTAAAAGTAAGTCTTGGATCAATCAATTCCCCTTGTACCCCATGCTCCTTCTACCCTATACCCCTTGTGCCCTAGTCCTCTTCTACCCGGTCCCCCTCTGTTGACTCGTATTGACACACATGCTAATGCCTTTGTCTCTTGCCTCCGCAGAAAAAAAAAGTAATCAAAATGTTGATCCCCTTCTTGGGGATCTTCGTGGGCATGACTCTCTGGAGTCAGTGGTTTCCAATGCCGGGATTCACTGCTCCAGGGCAGTCGTTCATGCGGCGTCTGTCTGGTACGTTCCAGCTGACGATGGAGTCTTGGGCCTTCTGTGAACTGGTGAACGCTGCTGCCTCCAAGCGCGTACACGCCTCCCAGCGCGAGCATCCTGTATGGGGGTCGCATCCTCACGTTGGCCATGGGTATGCAAACTCGACGGATACAGTTCTTAACCTTGACACGGATGTCATCGTCCGGCCTGGTCTGTTCGATGATATGCCCCGCTGGTTTTTAAGCCCGTTCCTGGTACCCATCCAGGTCTCGCCTTGGTCAGGTGACGGAGTGACATCTTCTGATCCGGAGGAATTTGTCGACATCCACAAGCCTGGGGCCAAGCCTGAGCAAGGCTTCTTCGCGACGTTGTTGTTCATCGGCATTTGGTGCTTTGTTCAAGTCCCCTGGGCTTTAATTGCTTACCAGCGGCAATTGTACTCCGGTCTTGATACCTTGCTTGAGTGGATTCTGAAGGTTCTCGAGGGCCAGCCGCAAATTGCGCGTGTGCAATTTGTGGCCGAGGAGGATTCGTCTTCGTTCGACAAGGAGATGGATCGTCTGATCGCGGGCCCAACGGAAACGGATGAGGAAATTCTTTCTTGGGTCATGGCTGCCGACAATCGTCCCGAATCTGTGTCTCACGTGTCGGTTCTCTCTCAGTTTCGAGGTATCTGGGTCCACCGGATCACCAAAGGCCTGGGAGATGAGCAGTCACTGGACCCAGAATCGGCGTGCAATACCTCCAAGCCGGTTGACACTACGGATGACGCTCGCACGAACTTGGTCTCTCGGCATCCTTGGAACTCGATTGATCTCTACGCCTCCGACCATGATGATTCTCCGGCTCCGGCTGAGATTCCGATTGGCAACGGTGCGGAAGATGAGCGTCCTGATTCCACCCCAGCGTACTTCAGCAGAAGAAACCGTCCGTCGCAAGCACAGAGACGTCGCCAAGCAATGAGAGCACGACAGGAAAAGAAGGAACTTCAACACTCCAGTGTTTTAGCCTCTTACGCTTCCAGTGCTTCTCTTGCGATGTCTTCAAGCTCGACGCCTTTGTCGGCTTTGGCTCCGGTCTTTGTCCCTGGTCGTTTGGTGGAGCAGGATGATTCGCAGAGTGGTCCTCTTTCTTCAGCCCCCTTGTTCACGGATGTGAACATTGATCCTCTTACGGACTGTGGTATGACTTCGATTGATGACAGCGCTCTTCACTGTTCCGCCCCCCGTCCCCGCCGCCGTCGTCGTCGGCAGCGTCATGCCTAGACGCTTTGGTGGAGGTGGGACATGTACCAGCGACAAAGTGTCTGAGTGGGACACCTTGAAGGAACTCCTCTCTTCGGAAGGTTGTTTAGGTCCTTCTTGGCTGTCCTGCAGCGCTTTTGTCTGCTAGTATATGGTGTGCTGGGGCTGCATCAAGCGTCCTCAGAAGCTTTCCGTACGTGGTTGGGTTGCAGATTGAGTTGACTGGCCAATATGTAAGTAAACCCCCAATCCCTTTTGAGACACCAGCGCTGACAATCCTACCCTAGGCATCCAAAAAAGAAAAAGAAAAAGAAAAAAGAGACAGGAAAAAAGGAAAACAGCAAGATCCAAAACAAAAAGTACAAAAGCCAAAAAAGAGAGCGAGAGAGAAATGAGAACAGAAAATCGGCAAAAAAAGAGATCTGCTCTCACTCTCACTTCACTTTCACTTCATTCTCACCCTCGCTTGAGGTGAGATCTCTCTTGCGACATTCTTGTCTCATGTCGCTTTTGCTTCGGTTTTGCTTTGATTTTTTGTTGTCTGGGCTCTGCGAGTTGCCCTTCTGATTTCTGTTCTTCGGCCCTCGAGCACGGCCACGTTTACACAATGTTCTTCTCTGCCCAGGTGCGCCTCATTGTCCAATTTAGGTTCAGTCCAAGGCCGCGACCATTATCTCAAAAAGTGAAAGTTGCACCAGTCAATCTTTTTTCACGGCGGGTGGACTGCATCTTCTCAGTCGACCATCTCGCCCTCGTCTGCGTCAACAACCAAACGGACTCTCGCGCCATCTCGCTATCCATGATGACTTGTGGAGAAGCGAATTAAAGACACGTCTTGATTGCCTTTCGCCTTCGCCAATTCCTTCGCCAATTCCATTCTACTGGGTTCACGTCGATGCTCTGTGAACACTATACAATGTACTGCATTTCTCAGCAGCCTCTTGGCACCGAGGTCGGGCTGAGTTCATTCCTTCGACCGTCCTTTTGTAGGACAATCCTACAACAATCATCAAAGCTGCGTGGTTCCAGCCACATGAATCCACGGTCATCAATCGTCCAACCAACATGGAAACAGCGTCAGTTTTCCCACACGGCCTCTGGGGGGAGGACCTGACTGAACAAAACTCCAGATTCTGCGCATTGGACATCCTCTATCTTCTACATCAGCAAGCCCGGCACATCATCAGCCAATTCTGTGCTTTTCTCATGATACCTGGAGAAGATCTCGGCTGATTCATCTTCTTGATGGTGGTTCGTGGGACGGTAATCAACCCTGCTTGTGCCGTGAACACCACCCACCATCTTTTGCATCGCTCACCTCACCAACTTAATTGCAAGGAGGAAAAGATGCCGAAAAAGAAAGACACCTCCACTGAGATTGTTGGACGGCTTCAGTTGGACGGATTTTGAGAGAAAACAAAACAACTCTACGTCAATTTACCATTACCACACATCTGCCGGTCAACTCGGATTGAGCTGCTCTCCACTGGGCTTTGAGACAAGCCTCTGCTAGATCAAGAGCCCGGTTGACCATCAATCCGACCTTCAACTTTAATTAGCTTCCACTCCAATTCAACGAGCATCAAATCAATTCCGGTTCAATCGTCTGAATTTCTTTCCAAAGGTTGTCGCACATTAGCTCACTGGAAGGTAAACCATTATCAATTCTTTTACTCTGTGCGTCTTCGGAGCAATTTCCAAATTACAAACCTGCTCGCCAATATCCTTGAACCTGCCTTGCAGCTCCTTCTTTCTTTCCAAACACTTTTGTCCTCCCTTCAGACCTTGGAGTAGGGCTTCCGGACAGAAAATTCAACGACTTTCGGAATCACTTTCCCACCTTCATCCGACTTGGGCATTCAAAAAGAAGGAAAAGCTCTTGATGAGGAACAAACAAAATTAAATCAAATATTCTTTCCAACCTTGGAAAAAGCTGGAATTTGTGGTATGTCATGGTCGCTCTTTACTTCCGTATCTCAATTTCCTGACTGTTAGGGCTTTTCCAGGACCCGTGACTCCTTCCATCGATTCATCTGTCCTCCCAGCGTTTCCTTTCTCCAACCGGTTAAACTCCAGATTTGGTGCATGTACTACAAACCATGATGGGATATCAAACATGGTGGTACAAGGGGATATTAAAACTGGGATGAACATGCATTCCGTGTCTCAGGCGTTGTGCGGGTTCCTTGTGTTTTGTTTGTACAGATCCAGAATCCATTGGAACTGGCCGGATCTTTTTCGTTGTTACAGTGATACCCCACAAAGCATGACCTTTTGTTGATTTTTGACTGTCTTGTTACCTTGGTCAATTCAATAATATTGTTCCGTTGTGATGGACGGTTGTTCTTGTAAAAGGTCCAGTTCAAGAGCAGCTGTTCTCCAATAATAGCAGACTCAAAATGTAAAATAAAGGTGCAGTTGAGAGCTGCCAACTGGTAGACTCCGCAGGATTTTCCTCTGAATGCCCTGGGTGTGTAGAGGAGTGAAGGGCTACTACTACGACAATGGCGTTTTTGAGTGACAAAATGGCCAACAGCGAGGAAATAGTAATTCTTCTCAACATATAAATCGTCTGACACCCTCCCATTCAAAAAGTACCACCATTACAGTCCGAGACAATGACAGAGCCATCTGCCGATTGAGACACACCCGAGGAACGGATAGTCAGACTGCCAGCTACAGATAAGACAACATCGACAAAGTGGGACCAGGTCTCGGTCAAAGCTACATGACATGGCACTTCCCCCTTCGCTTACGACTCCGCTCCTTGATTGTGTTATCATTCCAATCCTGAATCCGCCGGCGCCATTCCTCGTTCGTTGGTGGCGGTAAGCTACTGGGTTCGGTTGAAACCCGCCTCTGGAAAGACTGCTGCCTCCGAGGTATCTCATGCTCGTCGTCTGCTGCAGTGCCCTGTCCGTCTTCATATGGCTGTGGGATGTGGAGAAGGTTTGGCGATGATACCGAGTATGGAAAGTAGGCATCGCCAAGTGCATCGCCCAGTGCCGAGGCCCCCAAATATGGAAGAGGCATGGTGTTTTCTTGTGGGGGTATTTCGGCTGGATACACAGCAAACGTAGGCGTAGTGGATTGGTTCGCTGTAGGTGGACGCGAAGCAGATCGAGGCTGCTCTGGTGAGAAGTCGTTTGTGAACGAATCCTGGGGTACCAATTGATCTGGGTTAAAGTCTCTGCCAATGGAACTTCCCCTGCGCCTGGCGCCGGTTATATTGCCTATTCTCTGTAAATTGAGAGATTGTGGGCGGGTTGGTTGTTGCGCGGCAGGCACGGTTTCTTCTCTTCGAGGGAGGAGGGAAGAATTGGCGGCATTGACTGGGGGGAGAAGCAGTCGCTGTAGATGATCTGGCAACGGGTCCACTGTCTCGCGTTTGTAAGGAGGAGGAGGTGGCACCCAATTATCGGCGTCACTCTCATGGGGAATATGTCGAGGGTTGTGAGAACTACGATACCGAGGGTCGTATCGCCCACGGGTTGATGCAGCCGCAGTGGCAGCTCGATGGAGAACTTCACTGGAACGAGGCTGTGTATTGTCATATGGAAGGTCGATTATCTCGCCTCGAGTAGTCTCGCTGGGAGAGGTAGGAATGGCAAGACTGTTGCGGCGGAAGTGAAGGGGCAGAGCTCGGGATTCTCGAGTAGTCGCTGAATGACCAAGGGCCGCGAATGTCGTAGCAGTATCGCCACGATGTAGTCGTGTTCGCCTTCTTTCAAGCTCTACTTCCGTGGCCAAAGAGGAACCCGGCTCCATAAGAATCTTGGGCGCCGTTTCACCGATTTCGATGTCAAGCACAATCGCTTCACCGTTCATAGTAGAGCGCTCAAAATCAAGGAGAAGAATTCGACCACCGTCGACTGGGATATCTTCTCTGCCAAAGTTCTGTGAGCGCACTCCACCAGGCGCTACCGCGACGAGTCTCCGACGGCGTCTTGAGTCTGAACGCACCCAATGAGCGGATGTGATTCCGTGCATGTCACTCACCCGTCGTCCCCGGATCAAGATCTTAGGTTGTTGAACGATCTTCTGAAGCTGTGCTAGATTGTCGCGAGGAGCGCAGGCTCCATAATGGTGACCACCGCCAATCTCGGTACCAGTGATTTCACTAGCACCCAACCCAGCCATCCCATATATCCATAATTCTGAATCTTGAAACCCCAAAGCAGAAAGTTCTGCCGCATCATCCGTGGCGGGTCTCATGCTTGGCCGCATTTCCCGAGATTCATCTGTGAGGAATGGACTGGCAAAATAAACGATTCCCGCATTCTTGTTTAATTGAAGCGCCCTGAACGCCCCCAATTGTTGGTCATATCCCATTACCCAGTGATCGTCAGCTTCCTCATGACCAGCAATAAGGGAGACGTGAGTGATATGGCAGCCAATTGTTTCAGGAAAGAGAATTTGTGTTGTCCACATTCGCATCTCGAGTTCTTCGGGTGAGGCGTCCGTTCCGGTCTCAGTATAGAAAGGAGGGGTGATGGTGACGATACCTTCAGCTGCAAAGCCAAGAAGCATTGCTCCATCAGGCGAAAATGAAAGTGCGTCGACACGGGGACAACGCACCGCCCGGCGGTCGGTAGGCAAAGCCTCTTCACCCACAGCATATACCTCAATACTATCCTCAAAGGCTAAGGCTAACACACTACCTGCCGGAGAAAATTTGATGTCCCTTGGGGCATCATTCAGCGTGATAACTTGGATGTGCTTGGCTTCATCGTCTGAGAGCTGGTAGATATGAACTCTATGCGTGGAAGACAAAACAGCAATGAGTGAGCCATCATCACGGATTGTGGCTCCCAGTGGCCGCCTTCGAGTCTCCAGCTCATGCTTGACGGCGACTGGGTCATTGGCCACGTCTAATATAACAATGCGAGAAGAGCTGATGCAGAGAACCAATTGACCATTTCCAGAAAATGAGAATCGAAAAACTTCACCCTGTGGGAACGCTGTCGATGAGCTCATAGAACTTGAGATTAGTCGCACGAGAGTTTGCCGGGGTCGTAAAAATGCATCGAAAGCGTTCTGCCTGACCTCCTTGACAAATTGGCGCTTGAGTTTAGGGAGGTTTTCTGTCTCAGAAATGACCCCGCGAGCCCAGGAAAATGATGAACAACGTGACAACTGATAGGCATACAATGCCTCGGAATCGGATGCATGCTTCCATCTTCGGTTTAGTAGAGATAATGATGCAAATGTATTGGCATCGGAAGCATACAGGATGCTATTGATTCAGTAAGAATTGCAGTCAATGGCTGACCGTAAGGTCACATGTCGGATGAACACAAGGTTGCGACTACCGAGTGAGATAGTAACTTACTGCTCAATCACATTAAGTGGTAGCCGATCAAAAGACGTCTTTAGGCTGGGCGACGCAGAAGAGCCCGCTTGATGGACGAAAGTGTCCTCGGTGGGGGAGGTATCCTCCATGATCACCGCTTTGTACCTACATACAACAGATCAGGCACGCCGCGGGCATTGTTGAGAGAAAGACGACCTTGTGGCTGTGCAGTTTCTCGCCCCATGAGGCAATGCGGGACACCGTCAATGAATCAACTATGCCGATCGCATGCATTGTCCACGCCAAGTCCAAAGATAAAAATAGAAAGGGCCTGAGGCAGAAAACCATTATATCAGCAGGTTCACGTGGGATGAGTCAGCATTCCCCACACGGATCCATCCAAGGAATGCCGGCAGTTCAATTTTCTGATAAGAAAACGAGATCGCCCGATTCTGATATCTGGGGAGACTGTACAAGATGATGTGCACGTAACTTTGACTCATCTCGGATCCAGTTCCTTAGTGATTGAGAGCTCCCAATTTCATCCTTGCCTTCTTCTCCCCATTTTGCAGGCCGCGTGCTCATAACTCTACCCCTCACCGTGTTCAACCGCTAATCGGCCGACTCCGAAAACACTCCGACCAAAATCTCCAAATCACCATCTTTCGCTTTCCCCGTATTACCTCATCGGCATAACTTCACCTTGGGCGTGCATCATGTCGCCTGCGCCAGTCCAAGTCAATTCCTCCTCCAAGCTCCCATCTCCCGGATTCAATGCCGGCGCCCGACCGTACCGTTCCCACAAGGTCCGCGCCTGCGACTTATGTCGCAAGCGCAAGTCTCGATGTACGGTTGATATCCCTGGTCAATCATGTCTTCTATGTCGCGTGCAAGGTGCCGACTGTCACTATCAGGAGGAGGCCAACGCCGATGCTTCGGTCTTGAGTGCCCCGGACTCAAAATCCTGGCCGGGGCCCCCAGCGATGGAGCCCGTACCGGGACAGAAGCGTAAACGCAGTGTCGATGAACTTGCCCACATGGGCCAGAATATCCCGCCCCGGCAGCCGACCAATGGGCCCAGCCCCCATGGAACGACTTCGTCGGGTGGTCGTCGAGGAAGTGATTCGCGGCGGAAAGATATGGACGATCCGCAGAACGAGTCGGTTCTCATTGTTGGCCCTATGGTCGCTGAAGATGCCCAAGTCATTGAAAAACACATGCCCCCAGAGCGGATGAGCCAATCGGAAGAGCCCAAGAGTCACCCGTACAATATCTACTCTAGCGATCCGCGGAAACCAGTCCTTTACACCACGATCTCGCGGCGAAGGAAAGGTATGCGGAGAGGAACACCTCCTGGTGAGAACCAGAAGGAGGTCCTCGAACAAATACTTGGGCCGTTCAAACACGACCTAGTGAGACTGTATGTTGACTGTTGGTCTTTCCCCCATTTTCTACCCTATTAATATTTTCCCTTCTAGCTTCATTGATCGTTTTAACGTTTCTTTTCCGATCTTCGATGGCGAATCGTTCTGGGAATCATACATTACCGATGACCTGCACGACCCACCAGCTGCACTAGTGTGTCAAGTCTATTCCATGTCCCTCGTATATTGGAAGCACGCACAAAAACTTGCGTGTCATCCGAAACCCGATGTTCGATATGCGATCAACATGACCGTCGCAGCTTTGCATGAGGAATTCTCAGCCCCCGGATTAGACACAATCAGCGCTGCGCTTATCGACCTGACTGGACGACCCATTTTCTCTATGACAGGCAACGCGGTCAGCTGTGGACGCATGTTATCTTTGGCAAATTGCCTTGGTTTGAACCGTGATCCTAGCAATTGGAAGCTTTCACAAGCAGAAAAGAATCAGCGGATTCGTCTGTGGTGGGGAGTTGTGATTCACGATCGTTGGTAAGATTGTTCTGCATTTCTTTTGGCTTACAACAAACCTGACAATAAATAGGGGAAGCTTTGGTCATGGTGTCCCACCTCAGATTTCCAAAAATCAATACGATGTGCCTCTGCCTACAGTGGACGTATTAGTCCCATCAAATCTCCGCACTACGGAGCGTGTGAGAGCAGCACATTGCCACATCTACCTATGCCGATTGACCGAGACTTTGGGCGAGCTGTTACCACTGGTCTATGGGTTGCAACACAAACCCGCACGCGAGACATCGAAGAAGCTCAGACAAATACGAACAGATCTAGATATATGGGAAGACTCCCTACCGGACTGGTTGAGAGGACCCACAGTCCACCCCGGGGAACGAATCTATGGAGCAAGCAGCTTGCAACTCGCTTTCTTAGCTGTCAAGATGCTTGTCAGCCGAGTTGAACTAAATGTGAGCCGAAGAGGAGAGAAGTCGAAAGAAGTGATCTCTAACAACCTTGCAGGAAGTCAACAACTCCGAAACGGAAAACACCGAGGCACGTCGCTATTTCCAGACGGAATGCAGAAGGTCGGCAGAGGAAATTGTTGGATTCATCACGTCTTTGCGAAAAGATAACTTCAAAGAGTTCTGGCTACCCTGTACGTCGAAGCATCCTCTCTGGTCATTCCTTGTTTCCTAATTTTCTTGACAGATAGCGCCTTTCACCTCACGTCGACGGCGACATTGCTGGTTCGTTGTGCATTCGAGACCACCGACAGCGATGTTGCACGATCTTGTCTTTCCAATGTCGAAACTCTGCGCTCAGTCTTACGTCGTGTGCGGGAAGAAGAAGACTGGGATGTAGCAGACATGTGTCTGGACCACTGCGAACGCATTATGCACCGTCTGCCCGGAACCGGCGCTACAATGGACCAGGCATTCACAGCCACGATGGCAGATAGCGGGCTGGTCAACCCGGCCGCCATATCGCTGCCAGAGACACAAACAAACAACGATATCGTTGATGACATGATGTCGATATC
The DNA here is from genome assembly GCA_911456345.1 of Penicillium egyptiacum. Classification (NCBI taxonomy): domain Eukaryota; kingdom Fungi; phylum Ascomycota; class Eurotiomycetes; order Eurotiales; family Aspergillaceae; genus Penicillium; species Penicillium egyptiacum. The sequence continues at coordinate 1,377,785 of CAJVRC010000839.1, forward strand.
TAATACTTTTGGAACGATGGACGGTTTCCCCTTTGACATGACAGGAATATGGGATGTCTCCGTCTTCCAAGACGTGAACCTGACATGATCAGAAGATCATTGAACATATGCTTTTAAATTCTTATTTTCAACAATATATACCCTGGGATCCAAAGCCCAACAACCTTGACATCAGTCCAATCTCAGTCTTTCTCATATTAAAATTTCTGACTAAAATTTTGTACAAAAAAACTATCAAACCCCAAACCCTATTTTACACTCGTCCATTAATGCCCAGAACGAACCCCTGATGATCTATCTGTTAGACACGCAAGAAAAGTAATTGGCTCGCGTCGATTACTGTTCCTTGGAGCCAGCACCGAACATGCCAGTGAAAGAGCCCTTCATGCTCTGCATCTGTTCCTGGCGGGCCTTCTCCTCCTCGGCTGCCATCTCAGCGAGCCACTTCTCGCCGTTTATGCGGATCTCTGACTCAATCATCTCGTAGTTCTTTTGACCACGCTCGCGGATCTGATCCCAAAGCATCTTGCCCTGAGCCAGACCCTCGGAGGGTGACGGCTCGCCGCTCAGAGTGGAAGACTTCAAGCCAAGTGCAGCAGCAAAGTTACCCAGACCACGCGAGGGCTTCTTCTTCTGCTCCTCGGCAAGGTCCTTCTCAAAGCGCTCACGCATCGCCTTCTCGCGCTTGGCAAACTCGACGGGAATGGGAGTGCCATCAAACGACTTCAGCACGGTACGCACATCTTCGACGCCCATACCAGCGAGATATTCCAGGAAGGGAATGAGGGCGACCAGCGTCTTATCTTTCGGGTCGCCAGTCCACTTGTCTAGAATAATGGCGTTCTCGGGCTGGTGGCGGGCGTGCTCCTCCTTGGTGTCGATGAGAATAACCTTGGAAAGGTCACGGTTGAGATATTGCAAATCCTAGAAGACAATTAGCATTATATTACTGGAGAAAAAGAAGAAGTTCGCATACCTTGATGTACTCTCCATCCTTGTACCGGGTCGCCTCGCGGAACAGGGGCCAGCGGATGATGCGGTAAGGATCGAGTTTGCGTAGGACTTGGTCGGCCATCATACTGGGCACACTGGTGAACAGGACGAGCTCGTAGTATTGGTTCAGGTAGCGGAGGAAGTAGTCGACACCAGGCCGCTTGGCAACCCGCCATCCGTGCTCACGGGTCCATTCGCTGTGAACAAGGAGATCCTCAAGACTGAGGACCAGGGTGTATGGCTGACGCATCTCGGCGTCCTCATCCGGAAGCAATTTGGGGAAAGCAGGGTCCTTGTAGTAACTGGTGAGATCGCTGGTGCGGGCCTTGATACGGTTGTACCAAAGACCCGGACTCCATCCAGATGGGATCTCAGGGTGTTGCTGAGCCTCCTCTTCGGTTTCCCAGTTGCGACCCAAGTAAACCATACCAGCGACACCAGCAAACAGCATGGCTGCGTATACTATATTGGCCATGCGTGCCTTGCGGCGGTCGATAGATGTCTCATATCCGCCCTTGGGGATGTCACCACCTCCTCTACCTTCCGCGTCATACTCTTCTGACTGGGTAGGGTCTTCTGTAAGGTTCAATGGCCCCTTCTTCATACGCCCTTCCAATTCTGCGGCCAGCGTCGATGGAATACCTTGCGTCAGATCGGGGAGAGGCTTCTGTGGGGGTTGTTCGGCCTAGAAAGACAACGTCAGAGGGGATTCCTTTCTGTAAAAGGTAAAAAGAGTCTCACAGGTTCGGAAGGTTGTGTAGAAGCTTTCGTATCAAACTCGGGTTGCTCTGCGGCGAAATCTTTCGGAGCTGCTTTGGGAGTATTCGACTTCGATTTATTCGACTTCGCCCTTAGCTGGATACCCGGGGAAAGCTTGTAAGCAGCGTACGGCGAAGGCCGCGCCGACAGAGTCGATGCCCGAACGGCAGATGCGAAGACAGTTGGCCTCCTTAGAGGCAAGACTGCACGACTAAGCATTGTGTATTTGGTTGAAACAACTATGTCCTGAATGATGGGATGAACCACAGTCTCCCGTTAAAAGTCGGCGCGACTCGGTACGGCCGCGGATCCGGACCATCCGTGCAGTTTGTTTATATATCGACCGCCTCGGCCATCGAGTCTTCTCTTTTTTTCTTTTCTTCTTCAGAAAGTTCACCCAGACATTAATTTGCCCCGTCAAGCGATTTCTCTCTGCATGCCGGGTTGAATAGCTGGGGAGACCAACGAAGATATCCTTCATTCCCACTACCAAGAGCGCAGCAAAGGTTTTCCCGTGAAGCTGCGCTCCGATCGTGGGACACAAATCTCTTTAGTTTTCTTTTTTCTTTCTCTCTTTTACATGATTACCAGAAAGAAATACATATGATCTTCCTGTCCAAATATAGACTCGCTCGTATCTCATAGAATTCACCTGCATAACTTGCAATCATGGGGTTCAAAAAGAAGATGATCCATTTTGAGGAGCAACTCTCCGATGTCGACTCCGAACCAGACGAACCTCCGGTCTTACTGCGGTTCCCTTTCCTTCGTCTACCGTCCGAGATACGCCTGCATATTTATCATTACGTCCTGTTCACACCGACTCGGAAGAGTGCGTTGAAGCGCACTGGTGGCAACGTTGGGTCTTCTGCGAAGAAGAGCAAACCTTTAGCACCATCCTCCCACCGCATCGCCCTGTTCCTTGTCTCGAGACAAATCCACGATGAAGCCACTCACTACTTCTATTCAACCCAGACATTCCGTGTGTTTCCCGTCCAGGACTTCTTGCGCATGCCCACAATCCGGGCTTTGCCTCGACGCCACCGCTCTTCGCTCACCACACTTGAATTGATCGTGGGATCAAGCTGGACTGCACCCCCAAAGTCATGGGTTGTAAACCAGGGATTGGGATTACACGACATGGAGCTTGTGCGCACGTTGAAAGTGTTTGTGCAGTGTGACCCTTCGCACCCTGTGTTCGAGGGCTTTCGCATCTCCAAGGATTACTATACCAACTTCTGTGGCAAATTGTTACATCAAATCTTGGAACGTCTTCCTGGTCTAGTTCAGGTAGAATTCGATGCCTGGCCCTCTGTAGAGAAGAATGGACCTTTGATGACCCGCCTCCTTACGGAAACCCGGAGTGCTCAGAAAAAGGTTCTTTGGGGCCCTGATAGAGGCTGGTCTGACACTCAAGATGACACTCACGAGAAACATGAGCTCAATGACGTGGATGCTGCCTTTGATGGCCTGCGGGCCTACTCCCCTGATGTTGTCGAAGCCCTGAGCAACTCGCTTCAGACAGTCAAGTTGGAGTCATGATAGAGCACTGTTCGGTGGATATTGTCCATATTGTTACGATTTATATACATTGCGCGGCGCTTAGATCACAAGAAACAGAATTATAGACAGGCACTTTCACCCAACAATAGGTCAAATGCCATTCGTTGACAATGAATTTGTTACTTTTATGTCAAAATTTGAGTAGATTTCATTCGTCTGTTGGTCTGGTTTGGTAACATAAGGCCCAACCAATCAGTAATAATTAAAGAGGTTTGGTTGACACACTTTTCTAACTCTTTAGAGATCTTCATCAACTTCCATGGCAGCAACGTTTGTGTCTTCTTTGGATGATTGCCGTGCCACCGAAGCCTCCTTGTCAATCATCTGCCGCGAGACGGCGACAATGTTATCCTCAATCAACTGTTGACTTACGTCCTCGATGTCTGTAACGAGTCAGCCTATGTTTTCTTGGGTTATTGCCACAGGAAAGGAAAAACGTACGCTTCTTAGGATCAAGCTTGCCGACGTATCTCGTCTTCAGCTGATCCTTGTTCATCTCCGTCTCTTCCTTGATCCGCTTCTCGTAGCCTCCTGCAAGCAGAACAAGCTGCTTCATGCGTTCCACGTTGAGCTGACCTTCCTCGTGGAAGTCACTCATCTCCAAGGCCTCGGTCCATACATGCTTGTGAAGGTTCATCAACATGTTCTCTTCCAACCCCGTCTTACGGTAATCAATCCCAATGCTGTAATAGTGACGGTTGAGACCGTGGATCAGAGCCTGGATCGAAGGCTTGTTGAGATGACCCAAGTTTGATGTAGTCTGGCGGGGCTCCTGACCCATGACCACCGTCTGAGGCTGGATGAGACGGAAGGCATCAATGACGACCTTTCCCTTCACTGACTGGATAGGATCGACGACAACGGCAACCGCACGCGGTGTGAGCTGCTCAAAAGCTTGCTGGGTGTTGATATCGACCGAGGAGAGCCAGCAGCCGAAACCGGGATGCGAGTGGTACCAACCAACCACGCTTTCTGGTCTGCACGAAACTATCAGCATGGGGCGTCCTCTATTACATATCAGCTGATGGGCTTACCGTCCTGTCTGCTGAAGCATTTCCATCATAGTACTTTGGAACACTTCGTCAACTGCCTCAACACTGACGCCAGTACCGCTCTGTGGCATAGCAAAGACGTCCACTACCCGAACTGTGTATTCATCAACGAACTCGCCCAGCATCAGGCCCATGACTTCCATCGGGACACCTGCGCGACCATGTCGTAGCATCTTCAGCAGAGCCAAGGAGGAGATGTGGACAGTTTCGGAGTTATCAATCAGGTTTGGGGTATCCTAAACAACGGCTCTCATTAGTCAATGTAGAGAAGCATGGTGAAGCTACGCTAGGGTTTTGCCATTAATGCCTCCCAACAAAGGGGATTAGAGTCTTATCCAACTTACACCACCAGGAGCAGCGCCTCCCATCCCCATGCCTTGAGCGGCCTGGAGCATTCGGTTGAGGCGATCCATAGTTAAGAGATATCCGACAAGACTTGATGAAACGAGAGTAGAGAGGGCGAAGCTATCGCTATTTGGAAGTTCCGGGCCGAATCGATTTGTCTCTAGTAGCTTGGTATTGCAGGAGCAGCGTTCAAAGAAAGATACAAGATAGCGAAAATCCCCAATAGACGAGATATTAGCGAGAAGATAGCAAGGTTGTCGAAGACGTGTTAAGTGATGATGAGCAAAGCCGTGGGAGCTTTGCCTGACGAAGGCGGTGTGTGGTTCGGTTGGCTTCCGCTCCTTCGCGGGCGATTCTCTCTCCTCCATCTATTCTATTCTTCAATAGCCTGAACAATGACATTGGCTTGCTATTGTGATTAAGTTATAATAGCTAATCTTCGCATTGCGCGATCTGGTGACAATAGGTGCCATTGCTGCCTATTTCCCTCCTGGGAGTATATCTGCATTGCGCCTGCGTCTACGTTCATCCTTCCCCGGATCTCACTTACACCTCTTGAACTTCACCTTTTTTCCCACTCTCGACCTAGTGACCCCTCAGTCGCTCTCTGCAATATGGCTTTGGAACCTATCTCTGATAGGCTTCTCGGGTCTAAGAATAAGAAAGTCGCTTATTTCTACGACTCCGATGTGGGCAACTATGCCTATGTCTCGGGCCACCCCATGAAGCCTCATCGCATTCGCATGACACATAGCTTGGTGATGAACTATGGCCTCTATAAGAAAATGGAGATCTACGTGAGCACCATTCTACTTTTTCCCCCTCTGTTTGATCCTTGCACTAACAAATCAGCGTGCGAAACCTGCCTCCAAGTACGAGATGACCCAGTTCCACACCGACGAATATATCGACTTCCTGTCCAAGGTCACACCTGACAACATGGACCATTTCTCGAAGGAACAGAGCCGATACAATGTTGGAGACGATTGCCCAGTGTTCGACGGTCTTTTCGAGTTCTGCGGAATCAGCGCTGGAGGCAGCATGGAAGGCGCCGCACGACTGAACCGCAACAAATGTGATGTTGCCGTCAACTGGGCTGGTGGTCTTCACCATGCCAAGAAGAGCGAAGCAAGTGGCTTCTGCTATGTCAATGGTCTAGTTCTTCGGTCCTCAAAACGTGTGTCTCAGAAGCTAACATTCATGAAGATATCGTTCTCGGAATCCTGGAGCTTCTGCGCTTCAAACAACGAGTCCTTTATGTCGATATCGATGTTCACCACGGAGATGGCGTTGAAGAGGCCTTCTACACGACTGATCGCGTCATGACCTGTTCTTTCCACAAGTACGGCGAGTACTTCCCTGGTACCGGTGAGCTTCGCGACATCGGTGTTGGGCAGGGCAAAAACTACGCAGTTAACTTTCCTCTCCGAGATGGCATCACTGATGTCACATACAAGAGCATTTTTGAGCCCGTTATTAAGAGCGTGATGGAGTGGTACCGCCCCGAGGCCGTAGTCCTTCAGTGCGGTGGTGACAGTCTATCTGGTGATCGCTTGGGCTGCTTTAACCTGAGTATGCGAGGACACGCCAACTGTGTTAACTTCGTCAAGAGCTTTGATCTGCCAACCTTGGTTCTTGGCGGTGGTGGTTACACCATGCGCAACGTTGCACGGACATGGGCTTATGAGACCGGTATCCTTGTCGGAGAGCCCTTGGGATCAGAGCTGCCATACAACGACTACTATGAGGTAAGATTCTTGTTTCTTCCAGGCTAACTCATACTAACTGCATTAGTACTTCGCTCCTGATTATCAGCTTGATGTCCGCCCCTCCAACATGGACAACGCCAACACCAGAGAATACCTGGACAAGATTCGAAACCAGGTCGTCGAAAACCTCAAGCGCACGGCATTTGCTCCTTCGGTTCAAATGACGGATGTCCCGCGGAACCCCATCTTGGATGGCATGGACGACGAGGCTGATGACGTTATGGATGACCTCGATGAGGATGAGAACAAAGACAAGCGGTTCACACAACGACGATTCGACCAGCGCACCGAAAAGGCTGGCGAGCTCAGTGATAGCGAGGACGAAGACGAAAACGCCGCCAACGGTGTCCATCGCCAACCAGGCGCCATGCGCCGTCGCAACCAAGTCAACTACCGAAACCTCGAGCCGGACTCTGGGCTGGATAGTGGCATGGCAACCCCGCAAGATGGCTCGTCTGCGGCTGATGGGGAAATGGATTTCGCCCTTGATGCTAAGATGGCCGATGCCCCACGCACTGAACCCGAGGTGCCTTTGGTCGGCCCGGAAGCTTCGCACGCTGATGAAACCCCCATGACTGATGCTGATAAGATGGCTATGGAAAGCGAGGAACAGGAAGCCTCCACTGCCTCTCAACATCAGTCTCCCCACCCTCATGATGAAGATACTGCCATGGAGGACGCTGCTGCTGTCGCTGAATCTACTACCTCGGAACAGGCTCCGGCTCAAGCGTCAACTATTGAGGAGAAATCTCTGATCGGGGGCTCTGCTGCCTCCCCTGTGCGGGCCCAGTCCCCTCCGAAAGAGGCTGCCGATTCTACCCTCGAGAAGAGTGCCGAAGCTTCTGCTCCTACTGCGGATGCCGAGGCAACGGCGACCAAGGAAGAGAACTTGGAACCCATGGCAGAACCCAAGAAAGAGGAGTAATCGGCTGTGATGCAAAGACGACAATATCGGATCTGGCGCAACGGACAATGGCAGAAAGGTGTTATCGGTTTAACAGCGTGCTAGCATCTTGCTTGACACGGGAGGGCATTACTCGTGGCGGAACGGCGGACTCAAATCGAGGTTTTACCTTGAAATGTTTCGGGGGATGACGGGTTGCTTTTATGGACTTTCAATGGATCATTTCATATTTCACCTTCATCCCTGTGCTATCTGCATTTCTTTTTCGTCTAATTTTTAACATTGCAAATGTATTATTCAGTGAAATGCAATCTTCCAAAAAACATCACGACGTTTGAACCCTAGAAGTATGTGATTAATGCCTCAGGCATTAAATTTTTTTACTATCCCAAATGGGGTTAGCATTAGGGCAAAGTCGATGGAGCTAGGCGGCCAATCACCTGCCAACGCCAAGATTTTACGCACTTTGCCCACTAAGCGAGAAAGCACACCTCCAGTTTGGATCCTTGACGTTCGACCTCTTGTCGCCAACCTTTTTCACCCAACTTCCCCCGTGATCATCAGCCATCATGTCTAAGAGAGGGTGAGTCTCCCAGCGATTCCATCCGTGGCCCCATTCGATTCCGAACCGATACAGAATTATTTTGCAAGCATGGACAAGCAACACAACACGTTTGTGTCGAGAGGATAGAATGGGGCTCGGATTGGGAAAAGAACGAATCGACAAGAAGGAGATGGCTAATAATTGAACAGTCGTGGCGGTGCCGCCGGCAACAAGCTCAAGATGACTCTCGGTCTGCCTGTGTACGTCTACAAATTTCTTATCGTCTAGTCTGTTTCGAATGCGCCTTTCTTGCCCGCCGGATCCCACAAGTCATTTCCAGTCGATCAAAACGTCCCCAGCAAAACATACGCCATGCAACAAAATGAAAAGATCGGCGGGAAGAAAGGAAAGGAAATTGGATCTCCGCTTTCAGCATTCGAAACACGTCTTCAAAATCTAGAACAATTCACTAACGGGTCCCTTTTCGTCAAACAGTGGCGCCGTGATGAACTGCTGCGACAACTCCGGTGCTCGCAACCTGTACATCATCTCCGTCAAGGGTATCGGTGCCCGCCTGAACCGTCTCCCCGCTGCCGGTGTCGGAGACATGGTCATGGCCACCGTCAAAAAGGGAAAGCCCGAGCTCCGCAAGAAGGTTATGCCCGCCGTCGTTGTCCGCCAGAGCAAGCCCTGGCGCCGCCCCGACGGTATCTTCCTGTACTTCGAGGACAACGCAGGAGTTATCGTCAACGCCAAGGGTGAGATGAAGGGTTCCGCCATCACCGGTCCCGTCGGAAAGGAAGCTGCTGAGCTCTGGCCCGTACGTTATACGCTCCACATGGAAATGGATTCCTTTCCATTTTCACATCTTGGACCCTGAACTGACACTTCTTTTCCAGCGTATTGCCTCCAACTCCGGTGTCGTTATGTAAAGAGAGAAAACCCGAATTTTAAAGAAAAAGAACGATACCAAACCTCAAATCTGCTTGGGACCTGGAATGCGGTGCATATGAGACCATAGGATTAAAATGGGAGCTGGACAGGTGGTGTCCATTTGACGAAATCCAACTGTTTTTATTTTAAAGCCGGTTTTATCCTCCATCTTCGTCTTTTCTCCCTCCCTTCGCTGGCGACTCTCGGAAGTATTACTCTTAAAATCACATCGTTTTGCAACCCCTTGCCCGTTACCTCGAGGGTTGACCTAAAGGTCTTAGGCAAGCTGTATGGGAGGGGACTTGGTCCTGGTTGTTTGTTCTTTGGCCGATATATGAACTCTGATATGACCACCAGTGGCTCTACGTAAACCCTTCATGTACCCTTGGTAGACTCTTCCTACGTACTTCTCTCTACTCCGTACATGCACAACTGTACAACTTCTAAGGTCACGTCATATAGTTCTATGCCTGGTTGATACCGTTGTGTGAAAATATATATTTTGCAATATGCGTCCAAATGCAACTGCTCTTTCTATCCAATGCTATTGATACAATAAAAAACATATCTACAACCCAATCAATTCTTCTGTCCATTCTGAGTCTTCTGTACTGACTCAACTTTCCGAGGAGCCGTCTTCGCCTGAGCACCGCTAGATAAGAACCAAAGTAGAGCCGCACCCAGCGTTACTAGCACGAGGATATGAACCACCCACCAGATATGCTGCACACCAGCTGGACACATGGTGATCTCGTAGCTCCACTCGCCGGCGGCCTCGTCAAACCATGCCGAAAGGAGACCGGCATTACCACCAAACTCTCCCATCATCGAGCGGAGGGTCACTTCTCGGATAGAAGGGTCATCAATGTGCTGGTTCTCATTGAAGCGCTTCGCACCCCACTTCCAAGCTTGCGACAAACCGTCGTCGTCGGGGGGTTCAGTGCGGTTGACGAAATGAACAACATCACAGCCTGTGTGGTCATGCCCCGTAAGAATGAGCCCGTTCCGGCCCTGGCCACCAGCAAGCGCATTCTCATCGCCGCTCAACCCAAAGACGCCTTGCAGGACACCGCTAGCGCTGAGTGTATCGCTGAGGTGGTTCTGCTCCTTGAGACCACCGTCAAGCCACCGGGGCACACCGTCCGGACCATCCTTGTCGTCTGAATCGCGGAATGAGAAATACGGCCCGTCCGTGCACACCCCATCTTCCTTGTGCAGGGGTAGATGTGTCAGAAGCAAAGTAAAAGCCGACCGGTCCTCGACCGGCGAGAGTCGATCGGCGATCAGCTCGTTCAGATAAGAATACGTATGGCGCTGGATCTCCGCAGAAAGCGCAGGGGTATCGAACATGAGGGAATTGAGGTTAATCAGGTGTAGAGTAGGAGTAATAAGCTGGTCTCCGGTAGACGAAGACGCAGACGAGGACACGATGGGCGGGTGTTCAAATCGCACATCCCAATTCGCACGGCCAAAAACACGCTCAAAACGCTCCATCCGCGCCTCGCTGATGTCCCCCGCATATCCAATATCATGGTTTCCCGCGACATTGATCACACGCCTAGCCCAGGCCCGATCCGCGCCCAGGATTTCCAGTGGTGGCGCATTGCTGCCTTCACCCTGGCTCCAACCTGCACCACCGGTTCTGGTGATGTTGTCGTCGACCCGCTCTCCGCCGGAGAACACGCGGTTCCAGTACCGATGTCCCCGCCAGGCGAATTCGTCGTCGGAGATCCACTGGCTCCCCAACAAGTCGCCTAGCACCGTTGTGTGCGTCGGCCGGGTCCACCAAAAGAGCGTCCGGTAGATATGCGCGAGGTAGTAGTCGTTGCCGAAGAGGTCGAGGCGTTTCACGCTTGACTTGAAGGCGCGTGGGATGTCTTCGGTTGCGAGGGTTTGAAGACCGCTTGTGATGTTTGAGAGGACGTCCTCGTTCAGTAGAGGTGAAGTAGAGGTATTGCCGATTGCTTCCTGGACGGCGCGCCAATGCGTCTGCATGCGGGGGTATAATTCATATTCGGGGAAAGGGAGCGAGGAGTCGCCTTCCAATTGGGGGTCTGCGAGGACCAGGAGTCTAAAGACGGCGGGTTGACTGTTTGTGTCTGAGGTTGAAACGCCGAGGTGTTGGAAAAGCGTGTTGATCACTGAATTATGGTATAACTGCTTCTCCCTTGGCTGCGAGAGAGAGTGTGGTAGAGGAAAGGCGCATCCGTTGAAGACTGGGTAGAGATAGAGGTAAACAGTGGCGGTTACTGTGAGTGGAAGAAGGAGCGCAAAGATGCGGGAGAGCAGCCAGCGGAGGGACATGAGGGATCTAAAATGACAGAAGAAGAATAATATTATAAAGACCTATACAGCATACTGAAAAGAGTCGTCTCGAATGGTGGAAAGGAGAAGAAACAAAGGTGCGGACATCGCTAATCGATAAAGATAGGGCACATATATACGGTGACACCGGCCGTAGGGTTGGACTACGCAAGACAAAAAGGACAGGACAATTTATAATAGACTCATTGTAAACAATCTCAGCAAGTATTGACTATCGTAATATCAAGAATATTTAAAGTAAGCTGTTCATATACAACGTCGGTAGGATGGTGGCCATATACTGCCAGGAGTAAAAGTTGGCGGTATTATTAGCGGTGAGCACTATAGAGTGATGAATAGAAGCAAATAGCCATGGTTGGTATAAATTATCATAGTATCTACGTTTGCAGACGCAATTAGTTAGCATAGGGGAGAATGCCCAGCTCCAGTCAACTTCGTGTCCATAAGCAAGTTAATCACATACTCCCACATAAATCCCCCGGCGACCAACATACCTGCAATGACGAAATTGGCCCGAGTCAACAAAGGGAAGAAGTCTGAGCGAGGGGTATATCACATCAAACGCCAGCAAAAAGAAAGAAAACAAGAATGGCCAAAAGGTGTCCTTCAAATAATTCCAAGCAAGGTCACACACAAATAATAGGGGCCCAATAAATATTCACTTAGATTCTGTTTTGGCCAGAGGATCCGGAAGCAAGGACGAGTGGCCATTGTCCAAGTCTCCAAGGGGGTTAGAGAGAGGTCGTTCGAGGCCTCCGTCCGTGTTGTTAATGCCTAGACTGCCGTTCGTGCCCTCGAACGAGTTGGCATCAGACTGACTAAGGTTCAAGCCCTCGAGTTGGAGACCTGCCTCTTCCTCTTCCTCATCGATGGTCTGCGCGGTGTTGGTGCTGCCCGAAGCAGGCATCAGCTCCGGCGGCCGCTGGTTCATCAGCCGGGCTTGTTTCAGACTAATAGTCTTTTGCTTGTTGGTAGATTCCACTGCCTGTCCCAGATCACGCTCGATGGTCGCCTTCATCAACGCTGCCATCCACAGACGACCCTGCTGGACATTGTCGACCTGGAAGTAGTGGGTGGCCGGCTTTGTGAACTGCACAGTGCGCGAGTTGCCTGACTTTGGGGGCACCAGCTTGAAGAAGAACGGCCCATTGCCGTCCTTAGTGGTCAGTGATTGAATGACCGAGGGAGTGGTGAGCTTTGTGCCGCCAGGAGTCTCCACGGTGTTGTTAGCATTGGCTGGCAACGCGGTTGAACCAGTGATGGTTGCGTGCAGAGCGATAATCGGATCTTGATCCGCTCGCAGGACACGGTGAGCGGTGATGTCGATCAAGCCTCTTTCCTCGGTATCGTCCTCGGAATAGTAATAGGACAGACGACGACCGCGTAATACGAACAGACGGGGCTTCCAGGTGGTCATCAAGTTGGAAGATCTCTTCTTCATCCATCCACTGTAATCACAACCAACCATCTGTTCAAGCGGCGTCTTCTTCTCAAGACCCCGAGTATAGGCACTAGTCTCCTTCTTGGACTTGACCGTCCGAGGACGCACCACAAATCCGTGTCCATCAGTGGCGGCCTTACCAGACCCATCTGTACTATGCCGTTCCGAGCTCTTGGATGTCGCTGATGGAGTTGTGGACCCGGTGCGAGCGGAGGTAGGATCGGACTCCTGCGGCGAGTCAGGAGACGCAGATGTGTCAATCTTCTTTCCAACCACATCGGATATGGCACGAAGGCCCATGGCTCGGCGGAATTTGGGCCCAGCGTTCTTCAGTGGCTGGAATTGCAACGGCGAAGCGCGAGAAGAAGAGCTTTCAGAATCAGCTTTGTTGACCCGAGAAAAGTTGGCGAAGAACCCAGCACTGTTACTAGGCTTGCTCTCGGTGGTTGACGATACAGAGTTGTTCCCACTTCTATCGGTCGAGACGCGCGTGCTCAAGCTCCGCATTCGACTCTTCGGTGGGGTGCCGTGATAGGCCTGGGCAGCCGGGGAGACATGATTCGCTGCTTCACGGATCGAGTCCACACTGCCAATGCGAGAGTGACGCTTCGCCGGGGACATCACTCTATATGCATCTTCTGCATAGCTTGACTTTCGCGAGTGATTGTTTATGTTGACACCCGCGGACCCCCGTTTCTGTAGAACGCGGCGGGTTCGGCGCGAGTCGACTTCGGTTCCTGAGAAATAACCCCGATCTAGGTCCTCAATCTGATCCGGGGTGCTGATATAGGAATTGGTGTAAGAATCTGACTCGGCGGTCAGCGCTCCACTCTGTAAGCCACCCGGACTAGCTCCCGCGGAAGTTCCTGGGCGAGTGGGCATGGATTGGGGGCCGGAATTCAGAGTCCAGGACCGATCGAATGAAGGTTTCTTTTGATGGTGACCAGCGACAACCGAATCGGACATGCCGCGTTGGGTGGCGTCAATGGAAGAATGACGACGTGCTTGGTTGAGATCACGGAGCGATGCCGCAGAAATTCTCCTCGGTGAATCATGGCTGTAGGGAGGGGTATGCGGTGTCATGGGCGAGCTGTTGTTGCTAGTGAGTCGGGGGTGTTGCACCGGCGCGGAGGCTCGTGGATAACCAGCGCCGTTCTTTTCTGACAAGGTCGGAATCCGAGGAAGAAGTGGACCGGTGTGTCCAGCGCGAGACAATGCACGTTCATCAGAAGGTCCTGAGAAGGAGGAGATGGAGTCTTTCCGGGCTTGTTGCTGACTGAAGCCTTTGGTCTCTTCTTGGAATGCCTTGATCTTGTGCCAGGTCTTGAGCCGCTTGCCCATGACTCCAAAATCGAATTCCTTCATAAAAATAAAATCTTGATCCATATCAAGAAGCACATCACCGGTGATCTCTTGTTCTTCAAAGATGTCACAGTGTTTTGGATCGATGCCGAGCCCGCGCAAGCATCTTGCAGTCTGTGTATGACTCCATTTTCGCACCTCTTGCTCGGTTGGATGACTCTGCTCCTCGTCGTCGGTTTCATGTCCATTGATATAAGAAGCCCTGTGGCCGATATGGCTGCTGTACTCGCTGCCGGAATCATTGATCGTCCTGTGTTCTTGGGTCGACACGCTGTGACGTGGGGTGTTCATATCCGTGATGTGCTCGTCAATGACGCTCAAGGTCTCATTCATGACCGGACTTTCTTCGCCGTTCACATGATTATCCATCGAACCACGAAAGGCTTGCTGAATATCGGCCGCCAGGCTTGGACGAGGCAGCGGAGACGAGGCGGATCGATTCTGTGTGGGAGAACCGACTTGCGGTGACTGCATATCGTTGGAGCTAACGCGGCGCGATGCTTGAGGGGTGCTCTGCCCACTCCCGACTGATGCGAACGATGAATCTGCGGGCGGGGAGGATTCCAATTGTGTTGGCGACTCTACAAGTACTGGCGACTCATCGAGAGTCTTTCTTGGGGAGCCCGCTTTGGTAAAGTCTGTCGCGCACAAATATTAGCTGGGGGAACAGTCGGGGGTGGTGAAGGGGCCTTGGGGAGGGGGCGCGCATACTCGCAGGGAAGAGACCAGTTTGTCCCGTCCTAAGATTTTTGCCGTAATACCAGGCATCTCCAAATCCTTCATCCAACTCGATTAATTCAATGTTGTCGCGGGGTGACATGATCAGTTCATCTTCTCCGCGCCCGCCAAATTCATCTAGTTTGGAGTGTTAGAAGCTGGGCGCATCCTGACAAGCGGGAGTCTCAGAAATCGAGGTGTCGCACACGACGTCACTTACGAAGAACCTCCAGAATGTCCCCGGGACGAACACCCTGTGGTGGGCCCATGGTAACCATCTCTCAATATTCCGAGTTTCTAGTCAAGAGAAAACACAAGACATGGCCTTAAGTGCAAATTGCAGATTGCAATCGCGTATCCCTCTGGGAGAGCGTAATGTGGTTTCACAGAAGGTAAAAAGGGGAGAGAATGTGAGAAATCTAAAGAGAGAGATAGAGATTAGAGAGGATTAGGTTAAACAACTCGCGGGGCTCGGGGGCACGAACCTCCAAGGATCCCGAACTCGGGATGGTAGCTTGGTATCTTTTCTTTGCAGGAAGGATTATATCTGTGCAAACACGATATAAATCATACCAGAAAGAAATGATGTTCAAGAATATTTGATATGGTATTGGGAAAAGACACACAAATATCAAAAAAAGGAATACACGAGTATAATACCAGAATATACCAAAAATTGCAAAGAAGAAAAGGCGAAAGTGACGTGTGCAAATTGTAAGAAGTCTGGACTCGCTTTCCGTGGTTGACAGAGATGTTGAGCTGAGGGGTGGCACAACTTTCAGTTATTACATATAATTACAGATAATTACATTTAATAATTACTAGCCTGAATGGTAATTAGCAACATAACTTGAATTCAGTATTCCGTTTTCATACAGAGTACATACACTGCTTATATGCAGATGAACCCGGCCATTCTTGCCCAAGCCTATGTACCCAATATAGATCATATTTATTACAACTCTTTTATTTAGCAATTAGATCTAGGAAGGATCTACAGGGATAACTGGTTATTATGATACATCAATATAATGATAACTATTTCAGAGAGTTTCCCAGTACCTGCGTCTATTATGCTTTCACTCTGCATGGATCTATTCGTATTACGGTATCTCAGCGCTAAAAGAGTCTAGGATTCTTTGTTCAAACATTTTTGTAAGCGCCCTTTATCAAACGGACTTGACAAAATAATCCTGATGCTTTCAACTACTCGATCGTCATGGTATCGCCTAAATGTCGATCGCACGCTAGTGCTGATCATATTGAAGACTCCAACGCTACTGCCAATCTGTTTTTAGGCGGCGTGCGGAGGAACTGGATGGGTCCACAGACTAACGCCCCAGAGAACTCCGCTACGCGAAATCCTCGCGTTGGGGTCGACCTTACAGTCCCTCCCGACTCCCTTCCGCACGAGGCTGTCTTAATGTCCCCCGTTACGCCTGGTGAGACCCTTAACCAACCTCCCTCACGTGGACCTGTTCATACGGCACATACGGCAAAAAAACCCGATACTCGAGCGACGGCTCTTCCCTCGCCCGTTCCCAGTACAAATTCTCACCCAAGTCCCGTGAACGGCAATGCGATCGTCTCAAATCGACCTTCCACACTGCCACCAGTCTCTACACAACTCACGGCACAGCGTGGCAATGATGATCGCATGGAGGTCCAACCTCCTAGCGGGCTCGCCACGTCACGAAGCGTGACCCAGTTCCCTATAATGGAACCCAACTGGTCCACAAACTCGCCCTCGATCACAGGAACACGAACAGGCCATAGCACGGAAGAACACATAGTGTCGGGGTCACGACCTAGTCCGCAGAATGGGGGAGCTGGGGCGGCCATCGCCAATGAGGTATGGGAGCAATGGTCTGGTCGATTGGATGCCTTGGTAAACGATTTGTCTGCAAAGGGAGCACTGCCTCCTGCTCGCTTGAGGGACACAACTATTACTCGGCCCCGGATCCAGTTATTGCGCAATGCCATTACTCGTAAGGACGCTTTCTATCTGGTGATGCATCAATTGTACTGTCGATATAGCATTGATCCAAGTACATTGGGTCAAATTAGAGCCCCTGAGTCGGGCATGCGATCACTTATTCCTCTTCTGGAAGACAATGGAAAGATGCATGATGCCGCCGTCATTGGGTTCGCCCATTTCCCAGCATCTCCACAGCAGTTGATGCAGAGCATCTGGTACCTCCAGGTGTTGTCCGGTGTTCCTGAATTTTTATCACGGCTTGCAACTGAATGGCATGGCGTCTGGCTTTACTCTCTTCAGTCTCATCACCCCCCGTTGGTGTCTCACCTTTCGCAAGCATTTGCTTGTCCATCTCCGATTTTGATGTCGGTGATGTTCACGTGTGTCGCACGGCGCCTTCACCACGACAATGACATCGAACCCCTTCTGGAGTTGTTTTGGAAAGATTTAGAAGCTTTCCAGCAGTGTAAGGAATCTGAAACTTCCGAGACGACCCTGCAGGCTCTCAACTGGAAATTTTCCCAAGCGTATCTCAACTTCCCACGTTCGTCCGAATTACAAACACCATCTTCCTCTCACCCTGCACGACCTCCCAGACCTCAGAATCAAGCCATGTCTCAAGCTGCCCCACTAGGACCGTCATCCCATCCCAGATCTTCGGTTGCTGGTGTCAGTCGACCTGCCACAAATTCACCTGCTGCAAGCCCACTTGCTGCAGCTCGACAGCATTTCCCCGCAAATTTGCCCCAGGGCCAGGTTGTTGGTCCAGCTGCTTGGTCCTATCAATTTGGCGCTAACTCAGAAACGCAGAATAACCCACAGTCTCCTTCTCACAACCCCATTTCACAGGGGCAAGGACAGGGACAGGGACCAGGAACAGGACCGTGGTATCCCGTGAATTCAAATATGATTCCGCATATGAACCCACAGATGAACCCACAGATGCAAATGCACATGCAGGCACAGCTTGGACAGGGACCACCTTCTCGGAGGCACCAATCACTGCCAGGTTCCCATGGCCAACAAATGCAGCGTCAAACAATGATGCCTACGACTTCAGTAAGGCCTGCTAACCCCTCCACCACCTCCCTCCAATCGAGTGCTCTCACTTCTGCTCAGTCAGCGCAGTCACTCCATGCTCCATCGCCCATATTCACGACGCCGACTACAACATACCATATGGCCCAGCACCCGCTGCCACCACAAAGGCCTAATAACCATCACAACCGACAGCATTCGATGACTTCGCAGTCGTCTGCTTCGCCGAGCACATGTGCGCCTCCTCAGGGACATCCTCCTCAGCGACAGCCTCTACAGGGACCGTATTTCCAGCCTTTACCTAACTCTACCTTCCTCCCGTTACCTGGCTACAGAGCACCCATGATGGTGAACCCAAATCCAACGCGTCTCGGCCTACATCTGGTCGACCTCCGCGATCCTATGAAGAAGCTGGTAAAACAGAGTTCAGATGGCAACGACATTGAGACTGATTTGTTTACCTATCTCAATACCTTCGTTATACGCCCAATTGTCGTCGACGTTGACCAGCCGATCTACAAGTGGAATTTCTCTTTTACGCATGATGAGTGGCAAAAGTTCCCACATGTAGCTCACGGGAACGACGGCCAATATTCAATTTGGACATTTAGGCCCGGTTGCCGGACTACTCGCCTGCGATGCATTCGTCTTCCTGGCAATCTGGACACTGTGACGGAGCAGACCTGGTCTACCGCGGGCACTTTCTGGCCCAGTGTCTTTTACATTACTGTGAACGGCACAGAGCTCTATGTGCGCCGAAAGGTTTACAACGGAAAAGACCTGCCTTTGGACATCACCGAGTACCTCAAAGCAGGCGAAAACAGCGTACGGCTCGATATGATCTTAGCACAGGATGAGTGCAAGACCTCCAGATACTTCTTTGGGGTGGAAGTCATGGAGGTCGCCGAGTTCGACCAGATACTCAGCCTGATCCAATCCGTCTCAGCCGCCGACTCTCGTGCAGCAATCAAAAAGCGTCTCTCTACCATCACCGACGATGATGACCTGGCAGTCGTCACCGACAACCTCACAATCGACCTAGTGGACCCCTTCATGGCACGCATCTTCGATGTCCCCGTTCGCTCGCGCCACTGCAACCACCACGAATGCTTCGACCGTGACACTTTTATAAGAACCAGGAAGTCCGTATCCGGCCCGACACCGATGGTCGATAACTGGCGCTGTCCGATCTGCAAGGGAGACGCACGCCCCCAGTTCTTGGTCGTCGATCAGTTCCTTGTCGAGGTCCACACCGAGCTTGCCCGTACTAACCGACTTGATGGGATTAGAGCAATCCAGATTAAAGTTGATGGAACCTGGACCGCCAAGTACGACACCGATGACACCTCACCCGGGGCAGACAGACCCTTCTCTCCAAAGCGCAAGGCTGAAGGCTCTTTGGGCTCTGTTGCCGTGCGCACCAAGAGCGATGTGCCTAGTGGTAGCCACAGCCCGGCTGTTCGCACCCAAGAACATACGGTCATTGAATTGGACTAATGAATTCATCGGGCCTTCCAACGAATTTCTTCATTTCTTGTACTCTTCTAACGCCTCTGGCCTTCCGATGTCTTTCGTTTATCTTTGCATGCATTTGAAAAGAAAGATACCCCTTATTACGTGCTCTTCAGATGCATATCTTCCATGTTCTCTCATGATCTGTCATTGCTGGCGTTGGGAGGACTGGGTCTTACGGCTGCGTCCGGATTTTCTCTTCGTTTATCTCAAGATGTCATGGACAAAGTGAAAACTTAAAAATGAAAGGAAAAAAATATCAATTTTTGAACCCAAGGCTTCATGCTGAAACTCCATGGACAAGCCCAGTTTTACCTAAAATAGGATCCTGCCTTAGCTCTCCAATAGTGTAGACCAAGAACTTGCTTGCATATATTCCAGATATATCAGTGTCTCTGGTATCGACGTTAGATTATACAAAGTATATTATATTAGGCATTTAGATAGTACACCAAGTGTTCGGAGTAGGGAAAGACTACTTTCTGACTCTCCTAACATGACTAACGAGGTTCTCAATAACACCCTCGAAAGCCTCTTTTTCACCAACCAAGCCATCCCGCCGCTTCAGCCAGTACTCCAATACGGAACTAGCGCGCTGGGCAAACTGGTTTAGTTCCTCGATATGTAGCTTCAACTCTGAATCTGTGAGACCATTCAGTGCAGCATCGGTAGTGGCGCACAACCGGCGGACTGCCGAGAGATCTATTTCCGGCGCCGGTGGTGCGCCGCGGCGGGGAGTAGCCTTCTGGCGGGAGGGGGCTTGCCCCTTTTCGGTGTTGTTGTCGTTGCCTTCTTCTTTGCGGACTTGACTTCCGGAGCGAGCGCCGGGGCTCTTTGCGCCGGTTCCTTCAAGATCAATAGAAGGGAGAACTAGCTTTTTCTGTTTGGAGGCTGGGAGGATCTCATCCAAATCAACGGGCACGCCCAGGGATACGAGGAATAGTCGGCGGATACGGGATTTCACCCAGTTTTGGGGCTGGAGGGGTGGTGGTGCCACGAGCTGGGACCATAGTGAGAGGGATCGCTCGGTGCTGAAGATTGCTGCGGAGTCTGGGATTGGCTCGACGGGAGTGAGAGAGCTTATGTCTTGGGATTCGGGAAAGAGGATGTTGAGGGTGTCTTGAAGGGAATCGAGGAGTTCGGAGGTGGATTTAAATGTGTCGAAGTCAGTAAGAGGTGGAGGTGCTTGGGATTGTCGAGGTGTTGCAGTTTCGTCTGCGGGAGCTTCCTCTGCACTTGGTCCTTGGAAGCCATCGTCGAAATCTCCAAAATCATCATCTCCCATGTCTTCCTGCTCTTCTACAAATTCATCAAAATCATCACCCGCTTCTTGCTTTTCATATCCGTGGTCGTCGTTCATGTCATCCTCCAATGAGAGTTCTTTGGTTTTTAGGTCTGTATCGTCTATTGAGACATCCGGGACGGTCTGCACCGTATCGGGTAATGTGTCACTTGTTGAGCTTGTATGAGCCTGTGGGTGTGGCGACAGGTCTTCCTCGGTGGCTATTGTATCCACTCGCTCGAGCCGTGTCTCGGGAATGTCTGCTGTAGAGCCATCAACATCAGGAGGTGTAGAGTCGAGAGTTGGTGGCGTTGGGCTGCTATCGGAATCTGAAGCCTTGGTCACCACGTCGGGCACAGCATCGGCGAGACGCTGTTCATGTGCCAATGTGCCGGGGACTTCGCCATGGCTAGGTTCATCTGGGTCCACCTTCTCAACCACTGTGCGCGGAATCGGCAAGCCTTCGGGACTCAAGCTTTGGTCTGACCCCGCGGGCGAACGCGTCTGGCTATGTGAGCCTTCTGGAATAACCTCGATCTCGTCGGGGACTGCATCCTGTTCTCTTTTTTCGAATGCTGTTGTGCCGGGGATCTCGCCGTATTGGGCGCTGCTGTCAACCCTCTCGACTCGAGTCCGCGGGACAGGGGAAGTGCGACCGGATTGTGGGAGTGACTGGAGTTGGGGATTGCCTTCACTGGCGTCTGAGAAATGTTCATCGTCACTTTCAGAAGCTGCTAGAAAGGATGTCAGTTGCAAACAAATATTCAAGTGTATCCAAGGGTCATTTACTATGGTCACCAGCTCCCGGATCTTGCATTTCGGTAGTCCTGTTGGGGGGCTCTAGATGCGAACTAGACAAATCGGACAGCCCCTCCGACATGATTGCAGCTTGAGTTCAGGGTGTTAACATGAAAGAAGGGGCACACAGAAATGAATAATTCAAAATGCAATGGGCCGTGTGTAGTGTGCAGTGACGGTACTTGTTTCCCTGCGATCGATGTGAGTCCAGAACACAGCTGCCTTAGGCACCAGTTATCAATAAGTTGGCCACTTTATTCAGGCACCATTTATGCCTTGTATTCGAGGCGCCAATGCTTGCCAAACTCCTTCCAATTATTATTGTCTATTGTCTCGACGTCCTTGTCCTTTCTCATTCCACACTTAGGCTCTTTGTCTCAATCTATTCGATCAAGAGCTCCATTCCCTCATTGTTGGATCTTTTGATCCGTTCTGCAGGCCCACCTCCCCTGCTCCGTGTGTCGCTGGCGCTTTCTCTCCGTCCAGCTTTTTCCCTCCCATTCCTCAAGCTCGATCACCAACACCATGTCGTTCTCTTTCGGGACCCCCGCCACTACTGGCGCCTCTGGTGGAAGTCTTTTCAGCACAGCGGGGAATACTTTCGGCGCCAACAAGGATAGCAATGCGTCTAGTGGTGGCCTCTTCGGTAATGTTGGAGCTTCGTCCGCGGGCAACAGTGCACAGCCGTCGTTGTTTGGAGCAAACTCTGCAAGTGGCCAAAGCACACCAACTTTCGGTAATGCAGGCGCTTCCAATGCGACCACCGGCGGTACCTCGGCCTTCAGCTTCGGCGGCAAGGCTCCATCCGGAACTGGCACGCAGCCCAACTCACTCTTCGGCGCCGCTGCCAGCAACCAGACTCCCAACAAGTCTACAGAATCGACCACACCAGCCAGCAACGCACTGTTTGGTGGCGCAGGCACAAAGAGCTTGTTCGGCAACGCGGCCCCAACGGCTACCCCAGCTCCCGCGGGAGCCAATTTGTTTGGCAATAACTCCACCACCCCTGCTGGTCCCCCGCCTGCATCCAACCCACCCAGCAGCTTGTTCGGGGCCGCGAAACCAGCAGACTCGACTACCCCCACCGCAGCGCCGTCGTCTACCACGCCTGCTACCTCACAGGCGCAGCCATCTAACAATATGTTTGGAGGAGGAGCAACCAAGTCGCTGTTTGGAGGTGGCGCAACCGCTGCTGCTCCCAGCGGCGGTCTATTCGGTGCAAACAAGCCGGCCGAGTCAACCGCTCCTACAACTGCTGCAGAGACCACTCCTAAATCACTCTTCGGCGCAGCACCGTCTTTGTCGAACAATACGGCTGCTCCCGGCAGCGACTCCGCTTCGAAGTCTGCATTCCCGACACTCGGCGCTCCTGCCTCCACACCAAACACAACTCCCTCCCTCGGAGCCCCCGCCACGTCGAGTGCTACCCCCCAAAAGTCTCTTTTCCCTTCCACCGGAAGTGCCACATCCACAGCTGCTCCCTCCACTACTCCGGCAACAGCCCCTCTTGGAGGAGGCCTGTTTGGGGCCTCGGCTCCCTCCACTACTCCAGCTACTGCGGCCACTGCCGCGCCTGCTACTACTACAGCTGCTGCACCTACGGGCGGCTTGTTCGGCCAAGCTGCTACTACACCTTCGAGTCAGCCAGCGACCACCACCACTTCAGCACCCCTTGGTGGCCTCGGTAATAAAACGACTACTGCTCCGACTACAACCGCTACCGGCGCTGCTCCAGCTGGGCCCGCCGCCCTTGGCCAGTCTACTACAGGGCCCGCTCCTCCAGCCCAGTCACGTCTGAAGAACAAAACCATGGATGAGATCATCACCCGATGGGCTACAGATCTCGGCAAATATCAAAAGGACTTCCGCGAGCAGGCGGAGAAGGTTTCCGAATGGGACCGTTTGCTGGTGGATAACGGTACCAAAGTTCAGAAGCTGTACGGCAGCACTGTTGATGCGGATCGAGCTACCCAGGAGGTTGAACGCCAATTGTCAGCGGTTGAAGGTCAACAGGATGAGCTCAGCTCATGGCTGGATCGATACGAGCGCGAAGTCGACGAGATGGTTACCAAGCAGGTGGGCCCTGGAGAGTCCCTCCAAGGACCGGACCAGGAGCGTGAGACAACGTAAGTATAATGCGCGACAAAGCATCTGATATTTATGGTTGCTAATATGGCCATTAGTTACAAACTGGCCGAGAAGCTCTCGGAACGCTTGGACGAAATGGGCAAGGACCTTACCAGCATGATTGAAGAGGTCAACGCTGCTTCATCCACATTGACCAAGACCAACAAGGCAGATGAGCCAGTAAGCTACAAACTAGTATTCATGCCTTGTGGTGGGGGATTTTTTGGCTTACGTATCTCTATAGATTTCGCAAATTGTCCGTATTCTCAACGCACACCTGTCCCAGCTGCAGGTCATCGACCAAGGCACCTCGGATCTGCAGTCCAAGGTTACCGCCGCCCAAAAAGCAGGCCAATCGATCTCTGCCCGTCTCGGATACGGCTATCCTAGCAATGGTATGGGCAACAACAACACCGCTGATGATTTCTACCGCTCGTTCATGCAAGGGCGGTAAATGGGCGGATGGCTTTTTCTAATGATTTGAACTCGGAGTTATCGGCTACTTGGCACCTCGACGTGCTTTGGGAAATGTTCTGTTGTAGTCAGGGAATGCTAATAGTCGGTCACAATAAATTGCTTGCATGCGCTTTGTGATTAACACTTTGCACGTAACACATTGCACGTTTGTAGAATCCAATGCAATAGGATTGACAAATTCTTCTCGGATGCTCATTGTATGCTAATGCTGATGATCGGACTGAGGCTCCAGAAGATCTATCACCTTTCTCTGTCTTCCTTCTGATTTCCGTGCTCCTTCTGATGCTAGGTGTACAGGCAATTGACCCTTGCGATTCTTGGCCAGCCGGTCAGCGCCTGCCTCTAGCAGTAACCCGACGAATTCCACGTCGCTTCTCCGCGCTGCCAAGTGCAATGGTGTATTGCCTTCTCCGTCCCTTGGTTGTGCATCAGCGCCTTTCTGCAACAAATGCTTTGCAGACTCTAAGGAGCCAGACTCCGCTAAGTTGTGCAGCGGCGTCAAACCCAGCCTAGTCTTTGCCTCTACGTCGGCGCCATATTGTAGCAATAGCTTGAAAAGCCCTGTGCTTGCTTTCGACGTCGCACAATGTAATGGTGTGATGTTGGAATCAGTTCCCCGGCTTGGATCGGCACCTCGTTCTAGCAAGAGAGTGGTCACAGAGGCCGGCTTCAGTTGCATGCATACAGTGCACTCCCAGAGTAGCCCCCGCAGCAATGGTGTTTTCCCAGTTAACGACCTTGCCTCTATATCTGCACCCTGATCCAACAAGAAGGCTGCTGTTTCCACCCGGCCATTCCAGCATGCCAGATGCAGTGGTGTCTCACCTTGCTCATCTTTCACCTCAATATCGGCTCCTTTCTCCACCAACAACTTCACGGTCTTGACTTCATTGGTTGCCATATGCAGGAGCGAACTTCCATGCCGACCCCGCGTGTCCAAACGGGCACCGCTTTCTATTAGACACCGAGCCACTTCCACGGAGCCAGCCTTACACGCCACTTGCAATGGAGTCTCGCCGCAATAAATAGATTCAATGTTGGCACCTTTCTCAATAAGAACTCTCGCCACTGCCTCGCGGTTGTTGCGAGCCGCAAGATGCAATAGACTGCCCCTGTAGCCCGTCAAATTCGCATCGATGCCGTTATCAAGCAAAACTCTAGCGACGGCTGCTTTGTTGCGGAGCACAGCTGATCTGATTGGGTCGTCGGGCCTCCCATCGCCTTTGGCGTGCGGGTCGGCTCCATGTGCCAACAGCAACGCAACAATATCTGCATGGCCACAGTGAACAGACTGTATCAGTGGCAGTTTTCTTGTTTTCCTGTCCCTCAACTCGATTTCCGTTCCTTGTCGGAGGGATTCTTGGGCTGTTCTTAGTTGTCCCTGTCTTGCTGCCCAATGGAGTGCGCTCCCTTGGTGCTGTCGGACGTTGTAGGCATAGAGGAAGGGGTTCAGGAGGGTAAAACAGCGGCGACTGGTCCTTGCAAATGCATTTATGTCTTTTTGGCAGTCTTGGGTCTCTGCTATGGCTAGCAGAAGCTCATTCGGTAGGCTAAGGAGAGTCATGGAGAGGTATTTGCCCAGGTGTCGAGGGCTTAGTCCGGGTAAGATGGAAGGAGCCTCAGTGTAGCTAGACGGTCCCGCTTTGTTTATGTGGATACTGTTGGCAACCTACAACTTATATACACATTCTTGTAGTCGGTCCAACGCATGAGAGTTTTCTTTCCTTCGCTTCTTTTTGTATCGAACCCCTTCTGATAAAGCCAGGGCATCCATTTGAAGTAAAAGAAGCGAAGAAAAGAACACCCGTGCGGCCCCAAACCCCGTTTGGGCTGGGCCGAATACCTACATGGGTACAATGTTTAGGTACATATACACCTGGTCTGCCATAAACACTCACTGCAGGACGGTCTGACGGGTTCGTTGAGGTCCTCCTAAAATTATAAACATCATCCACAGAAAAAAAACGAAATGCCTTGCGCTTGAGCAAAGACCACGAATATATATGTAGTATATCAAGCCTACAAATTTGAACACTGTCTCATGTGCTGAGTTTTCCCAATGAAACCTCCAAGCGAGCTACTGAGCACTGTACACACGATAGCAGAGAAACTCCATATGCTATGTATGGTAGAGATGTCTTGTTTAGGAACAGGGGCTGGAAACAGTACGATCCCAAGGCAGTATGCAGGCAGGCAAGATAGCTCGTTGGAGCGGAGATTGGTATTATACACAGCAGTTGGAGTAGCTCTTCATATTCAACATAAGATAAAATGGGTGCATGGAGTCTAGCGGCTCAAGCCATCACTAAAGAGGAAGCCAGTCAGCCATGCCATTCACACTCACCAGAAAGGGAAATAGACAGGAGGGTATTTGTCGGCTTGCACTTACATGTGGGTCTCTAGCTCATCCAAGTGCTTGCGCTGCTCGCTAATCTTCTTCTTTAGCTGAGCAAGCCTGTCAAACCAATTAGCTGGCCGCTCCGACCTGACCTCGGGATTTTCTCCGATCTACAAGACTTACTTCTCAAGCTCCTTCTCACGGATGTAAAGGCTCTCTTGGGCAGCCTCGCGCTTGGTGAATGCGTCACTGGTAAGAGGGACAGATGTTAGCGATTATACCGATATGATGTCATGCAACTGCGGTAAGGCAGACATAGGGCTGTCTGCTCGTTGCCATCGAACTTCAAGTGTAAGTGTCGCAGCAAACTTGCATGTCACTTACCCGGAAGAGCTACCACCGCTAGGGCGGGGAGAACCAGTGTCACCTTCGCCCATACGAGGGGCAGCTACCGAGAAGGAGCGGGTGAAGACTGCCCGGTTGGCAGTAGCGGCAGGACGGGCAAATTGGCGAAGCATGTTGATGATTTGAATATTAGAGGGATTGTGAGATTGTGAAGTGAGCTCGGGATGAAGTTACAAAGTACGAGGAGAACTAAAGTAAGGCAACCTGGGAAGCTTATAGCAAATGACGTTACATGCCAAGGAACATCAGGTGATGGCATTCGGAAGAAACAAGCTTATGTCAGAATCCAGGTCATGTGAACAAAAATTTCTGATAAGTCGGGGGCTTCTCATTCGACTTCTTGGGCAGGGCTTGTATACGATTGTACTTCAACTACTTGAATCACATCACAGGGATGGTCACATCATTAATCTACTGCAGGTGACTCCTTTTTTCCCCTCCTTTCTTTTGGATTTTTACGAGACGGATAGTCTGAGAGTAGAGCCTCTACCCTGTATACCAATTCGTTCTAGGCTGTTTCGAACCCATCCTGTCTGCCTTTTGTGATCTCGAATGAGGCGCAAGTAAGGAAGCCCCGAGCGATTGGCGGATGCGGAATGGGGGATGACGCTGCAGGAGGCCCACCGAACCACACAGAAGCGATGAGAGAAGATTTGTGTATAGTATATGGCAAAAAAGTAATATATTCGATCGCTTTTTTATATAGAAAATAAAATTATTAGAAGAAAATAGAACTTGAGGTCACTTGAACTTGTTCTCTTTTTTTTATATTTCATAAAAAAAAAACACAAAGCCCAAAAGAAGTGGGTTGTTCAGGTAAATCCCAACACCGCCTTCTGCCCCCCTCCTTTCCTCCTACCTCCTCTCTCAACTCCCTACTCTCTCACTTCCATCTTCCATCTTGCTATTCCTTAATCACCTTCTTTTTCTTTTTTTCACAAACCAGGTCAGTGTCTTCCTGTCGTTTCCCCTGTTGAATTTGCCCTTTCCTCGCCCTATTTCTATGCCCATCCCCCCGTCATCACCGCAAAACCCACACATATCAACAATCCATGGTGGAAAAGAGACCACCTGAAAACTACGATTCCACCCCCCAAAATTCAAATCATGGAATCGCGCCACAATTCACGGTGGAAACCACATGTTCTCGGCTCCTTGTTTACTCGTTGAGCCGTTGCCGCGACCGCTTTCCTGCGATACCCCCCCAACGATACACGGGAAGACCCAAGGGCCCTGTAACCGCCACGATCGTCATGATCGGCCAGGTCTTTGGGGTCTCAAGTTTTCTGGTCCCAATATTTTGAGTCAAGAGACGTTCTACATGATACTCATGGAAACTCAAATGGGTCGTTCCCTGTATATTTGGAGGGGGGTCGAGGGTCGACATCTACCCCTCGCCATCGCCTACTTGCACTGTCCCATGGCGTGATTTTCAACCCTCATCTCCAAACGTCATCAATCTGAGAATGGAAACCCATGTGAGAAAAAAAAGGCAATTGGCTAACATAGTTCGGACTGTAGAAAACACACATTCACAATGGGTCACGAAGACGCTGTTTACCTCGCCAAGCTCGCTGAGCAGGCCGAGCGCTATGAAGGTTGGTTTCTCTTAAATTTAGATTTAGTTTCACGGATCTCTGACAATGCGACACAGAGATGGTTGAGAACATGAAGGTCGTTGCCTCGGCGGATGTTGAGCTCACCGTTGAGGAGCGTAATCTCCTGTCTGTTGCCTATAAGAACGTCATTGGTGCCCGCCGTGCCTCGTGGAGAATCGTCACCTCCATTGAGCAGAAGGAGGAGTCCAAGGGCAACGAGTCCCAGGTCACTCTCATCAAGGAGTACCGCCAAAAGATCGAGGCCGAGCTTGCCAAGATCTGCGACGATATCCTCGATGTCCTGGACCAGCACCTCATCAAGTCCGCCCAGAGCGGCGAGTCCAAGGTCTTCTACCACAAGATGAAGGGTGACTACCACCGCTACCTTGCTGAGTTTGCCATTGGCGACCGCCGCAAGGGTGCTGCCGACTACTCTCTGGAGGCCTACAAGGCTGCCACCGAGATCGCCTCCACTGACCTTGCCCCTACCCACCCCATTCGTCTCGGACTTGCCCTCAACTTCTCAGTCTTCTACTACGAAATCCTGAACTCCCCCGACCAGGCTTGCCACCTCGCCAAGCTTGCCTTTGATGATGCCATTGCTGGTATGTTAAATTGCAGATTCTGCCGTGTACATTGGCCAAAGCTAATATTTGTCTACAGAGCTCGACACCCTGAGCGAGGAGAGCTACAAGGACTCTACTCTCATCATGCAGCTTCTCCGTGACAACCTGGTAAGTACTTGAATCATCCGCTGATTCAAATCTTTCATACGCTGACCCGCATTTCCCACTAGACCCTCTGGACCTCGTCCGAGGCTGAGCCCGCTTCCGAGAGCGCTGCCCCTGCTGAGAAGAAGGAGGAGGCCCCGGCCGCCGAGGCCGAGAAGCCCGCTGCCGAGTAAATGATTAACACCTAAAAAGACCTTGTTGATGGACACGCGTCCTCAGGACGGATGGAATGACCGAGAGAAAGAGAGTGCGCGACGGGTCTTCTAGTGCAAGGACATAGATTGGAGACGAAGGAGGACGATGAGATCGTTGGCCCGATTGTCGGTTTATAGTATCGCAGAGACTCGCAAGGGTTGGTGTGAGAAATATTGCGACCTTTGGGTGTCGATGATGCTCTGTGCCATTTTTGCCTGGAATCTTTTCTACTTGCCATTTGCTTTGGCCCGGCGCTTGTTTTCTGCCCTGGGGAATATCCATCCTGTCTCCTCTTTTCGTTTTTTTCATTCTCCTTGTTATTTTGCCTACTTTGCCTCTTAACTACCCAAAGAGTCCCCTTGCGCGCACTCTCCCAGCCCAACACACATACACACACAGAAGTTCTTCAAATCAGTTCCTTATCAGGACTTCAACAAGGGTATCCCTGCTGATCCCTAACCTGGCTTTTCACCTTTCCTATTGATCACTCCCCGTGTATGTGCCATGTGGCGTTTTGATTCTCACTAGACGTGGTTTCGAAGATGATCTCGTACACTATTCCGGTAATTGCATCGCGAATCATTGTAGCGAAGCATGGATGGCGTTGCGTACGAGTCTTATGTCCATCGCCTTGGATGCTGCAGAGTAGATAGCACGCTGTCTTGTCCAAGTGAAGTAGACTGCGCAGATCGAAGAAGCTACTATAATAAGCTCATCCTGATGAATCAACACTCCCTTATTCACAATGTCTTCATGAAGATATTCCCTGCCGGCAGTACGCCCACTGATCAGCACACCAATGACATTGATCGGTGGAGACACGAGTCCATTGAACCGTTTTTTATGAAGAACCAACAATCTACGTATATATGTAAATAAGCATATTGACTCGGGCAAGACTTCAAATTCTAGTCTGGAATATACCCATACCCAATTAGCATCTAGTTTAGATACCGTATACATTCAATATGCATACCAAGGCTGTATAAGTAAGGTATAAAATCCGCATAAAACCAACAGGATATGTAATGCAAAGATATACCAGATCCTCAATACAAACCAGCATTGTTTCAGATGAATCCGTACTATATCTCACTAGGATGTGCGGGCATGTGCATATGCCCGTGTACTGCAGAAGCAATGATATCAGTGGCTGTATTAGTTGGGCACTATCGAGCTTATGTGCGCCTGCCGGTGTCACACGGTTGATCGTCGTCTTCTTCACTCAGTATGTATGCATACCATACTGTCTGTTCATCTTTCCCTTGTACTGACTCGACAGTCAATTGGATAGCGTTAGGTCTGGTACTGCTCTTGATCGAATTGGGTTATCAATCCCCTGGTATTTATGGGTTTTATGAGATCTACCAACGACGGTCTCAATTGAAATATTTTCCATTGCTATGGTCGAAACCACAATGCTGCCAGCCACGCGGCTCGATAAAAAGGGGTATGAGGACAATAAAGGGGAAATGGAGGACTTGAGACATGCACGCTCCTGAGTATGTCAAGTGCAAGCAGAAATAGAGCCACAATGATAACAAACATGATAAAAAGCGGCATCTTGTCTCCCTAGAGACATGAGTCAGTCCAATGGAGACAGTAAAAGAAAATAGAGAAAAAGAAAAAAAAAAAGGTCGAAATGCAGATGTACAGAGAGCCCCCCGAATATCGAGAAGGCATGTGAGGAAAGAGAAGAAGATAAATGGA
>CAJVRC010000839.1:1418558-1445520 GCA_911456345.1 Penicillium egyptiacum
GGCAAAGTTAATACAGTGGATATAAGGTAGCTTAACGACGGTTGTTGCCCATGCCGAGGATCTGGACCATGCGGATAAAGATGTTGATGAAGTCCAACTCGAGGCTGACACACTCGTTGACCACATCGCGTTTGATCAAGCCACGCTCGGCGAGACGAGCATGGTGTAGAATCTTCTGCACGTCATAGAGAGTGAAACCACCGAAGACAGCAAGACCACCGTACAGCCACATGCGCTCAGACCACATCAAAGTGCGAACAGCAGTAGCAGGGAGGACCATGGGGGCGAGTCCAGAGAGAGCAACGATGGTCACACCGGCAAGAAGGGGCCCACCCAAGTACAGGTATTTCTCTTGCTTAGCAGTGGCACCGACGAAAGCGATCGAGCCCATCATACCAACAGTGTAAAGACCAGCGCGAGCAAGAATGGCAGGGTTCATGAACATCAAGGGTGAGAGAAGAGCAGCCTGGGTAAGGTTGAAGAGGGTCCAGCAGCCATACTTCACGACGTAGCTAATTCAAAAGTCAGCTCATTGTTTTCCTGGGAAACAAAAAGAGAAGGAAAAAAGCTTACTTATCCGGGGAAGTGTAGAAAGTGCCGTACATGGAGCCGATGCTGCCAACGAGACCGACACCCATAACGAGCCACGGGTTCATGGCCATGAGACGATAAGACCAGCCGCTCATGTGGAGGGCGCGAGCAGCAACACCAATGATACCAATACCAAGACCAGTGTGCATAAAAGTTTCGTTCAAGAAGCTCCGCTCGTAAGCCGGCATACCGCCGTCCTCTCTTGTTTCACGGTTGAAGATGAAGTTGGTTGCCAGAACCGTACCACCAATAATGGCAGCGCCATACACCAGTTTCTGGGTCATGTTACCATCCTGTGCAGGGTTGAAGCTCTGCTGCATGTATGTACGGCGGAAGGCATTCTGGAAGTTCTGTCGGGACTTGGCGAAGATCGAGGACGAAACACCCTGGGGCTTTACTGCTTGGGTGGGCTTGATGGGAGAATTGTGAATGAATCGGGCGGTGTTCGTGATCTTAGGGACCTGGCGAAGCGCCGAGGATACAGCGAACGGACGCCGTAGAAAGAAAGCCATGTTTGCGATGGGGAGCGTCGAGAGTCAAGAGTGAGGAGAGGCTTAAATGTCGGGCCCACGGGTGATATGGAGGCGATTACTCATGTTCCGCTGGCGACCGCTTAAGTCCGGAAAATTCCAGAACTGGTCACGTGGATCGAGAAGTGGGATGGGTTTGTAGACTCACAGTGGACTCGCTCACTTTAATTCTTTTTTTATCAGATCGGCTCGATTACACATACGTCATATTCTTTTGATTTGATTTCAGTCATGGCCTCAAGTCTACAGACGATCAGCTTGCCACACCTACCATTGATGCCCGTGCATGTTGCTTTATATCGCGATGTTCAAAATGCTGCCTATCTGAAAGGCGAACTTCTCGCTGGTCATAAAGAATTTGAGTATGCGTTCATTGATGCGAGCATGGTGTGTTAAAATGTCCTTGAGAGCTAAGAAAATGAACTTGTTGCCTAACCCCAAGCGGCAGGTTCTGTCAAGGGCTCACGCCACTGCAGCAGTATTCAGAGCAGTTAATGATTACATGCACAATCGACTGAAGTCTCATAATGTGCATTCCGAGATCGTGTTCTCGTTGAACCCTACGAATAATGTGGGTTGCCGTCTCTAGGAACTAGCTGCAAATTTGCCACTAAGCCGGGGCTAACACGGACTTAGATCGCCGAATCATTCCGTAGATTCGGTATTACTGATTCAACCAAAGACCTGTTGGTGATCAAGGTCTCTGTCTCTCCGGAGATAACACATGAATCCGTTGCGGCCCACTTGGGCAGCTCGCTTCAAGGGACACCTGTGCTTTTCGATGACCAGACACTCTCCGAAATCTCTGATATCAACAAGATCAAGAAAGCATACAAGCTCGGGGCTCTGCCTTTGCCAAAGGCCAAGGAGAATGATGAGGCTAAGCAACGACTCGAAAATTCCCTGTTGAGTGCAATTGCCTTGAGGGGATCATGAGCAATTGCTTATATTACGCAACCAAATTCACTGTGCCTGAAATTCATAAAGTTTGCCATGGGACGAGTTGGAAATACACTCATTTTCCAAGTTATCTATTGTTCTGTGTGGGATATATTGTGCTTCAAATTGGCTTCGACTTGAGAATATGCCCAGCGACCACAGGCAGATCACCATGATTTTTCCGAGGTCTACTATTCCTCGGCCCTAAGATTGAGCAGAGAACATCCCAGGTATCTCTTCCAAGACAGTGCACAAATTCACGACAATCACGAATTGAACATTTACAAGATATTTGCAAGAATATGCGCATTGTACATATTCAAATAACACAATGGTCGATTTGTCAATTGACAATCATACGTGTGAATGGTCTTCAAATCATCAACCACTTAGGCATCTTCTTGATATAGCTACCTCGACATGCCGCCTCGACGCATTGCATGAGGCTCCCCAAAAAGAACTTCCGTCCCGTCAGACCAGGCCCGTAATGAGCATACTTCCCAGAATTTGTCATGATAGCATTCGTAGTTGTCCGAATAGTTGGCTCCGTGATCATGCACCAGCAAGTATCGGTAATAAATTGGACGCCAAAATTCTCCAGTAGTTCTACCAATCCTGCTTGGGAGGCTAACCCATAAGAAGACCGCCCACATGTCACTATGACTGAAACCTCTTGTGCCTTGGCTCGGCCCTGGCAGAGGTGAGCCAGTTTTTCCATTTCTTTGAATGAAAAGTGTGGGTTGCCGAGGGAGACCAGATCGACGGCCTGTTGCTCAGATGCACTATTGAGCCTTTGCCAGTGCTCAACCAGATGTCTCATTTCGATATCGACAGATGGTATCTGATGCACTTTGTCCACGACAGCACTGAGTGAAGTTGCCTCGGGGGTGACGCCCAGAATATGGAACATGGGCGCACTGCAAACTGTTGCAAACGCAGCGCCAAAGGCTTTCAAATCGTCTTTCGACGGTGCCAGTGCTTGTAGTCCAACAATAACGGGGATCCGATTCGCAGCAAGGCTACCAATCTTGTAGCCCAGTATGGGGAAAAAGGAATCGTCAATAGCATCCACGTCTTGAACATCAACTCTCACAATAAGTGACGCCAGTCTGTTTATGTCAACATGCGGTCCTCCCCTAGGAGCGCGCCCAGTGAGAGCGACGCATATATCCAGGAAATCTGGATATTTCATGGTTCTAGCTCCAAGTACGCTATTAGCGTAGACAACCGCATTTGATTCTGCCCAAGCCACTTGCTCTCCTTGTCTGGGTGCTGTTTTAAGCTGGTACGGCGCACAGGTAAAGGTTGGCGTAGAGCCCATGTCAGTGTAGGCTTTCGCTAATTTTGTGGCCGCTTCACCGAATGAATTGTCCACGCCTTGATCGCGCCAACGACTCTGGTCGATAGAGATGGAATTCAGCGTTGTTGGAACTCGGACCCTTCCCCCCAAGTCCCGGAGCTTCTCTGCAAACAGAAGAGACCCAGGACCCGTATAAAGACAGCCATCCACATGGACCTGGGTCACATTCATTAATTCAGTGGCTCCTAATAGGCTTGCCATTCGCAAAACGATCTGAATTGCAGTACGAGAGGCCTCCCCGTGCAGTCCTTGAAGCAAGTCTTTATCGAAGTCTGACAGCTGCAGACCACCAGTGAAGTAGTTTCTGGTTGGCTCTTGTGCGAGATCTCCGTGTGTGTCATGAAGGGCTTCATCAGAAACGCGGTCAGAGTCAATGTAGATGGTCTTCCCTTTCATCCCCAAAATCGCCCGGAAATCGTTCGGCTTCATTGTGACCACTGGTATGGTTTTCCCGAAGATTTCCTCCGCAACCATCACTCCGAGAGTGAGAATGTCATCTTGTCTTTCGAACAAAATTGCCCTTGGTCCTTTGTTGTTGAGGAGTAGTTCCAGGATAACTCCACTTCCAGAGCATGAACCCCGGCCACTCGGAATGGCAAGGACAGTATCCTGGAGATGGTGACCGCTCAAATCATGATGGCGGTCAATAACCTCTCCGGTCTGAGGGTTGACTCCGCCCCAGAAGCTTAGCTCTAATCCACTCGCAATAAGTGTGCCACAAGCCTTGCCTTTGACATGAGCTGTCCCTTCAAAAACCGATTCGACATATGAGTCCATGTTGAGATCGCGGATTTCCGAATTACAGGCTCCAATGGGGCCTTCTTCTTCTGAAGAGGCTACCTATGTTGTAGGCAAGCGAGTTGCGTGACAGAAGAGCAAGGTCGCTTACCCCTTATTGTTTGCATCGACGAAGATCGCGATTTTGTACGCCCGAGTTAAGCAAATGCCAGTAATATAGCAGGAGCTTTTACCTTGAAAAATACAATGTTGTCTATCGATGCTCTTACCAGGATCATTACGTTAGTTTTGCTAGCTCCAGTTAGTCAACCCGGGTAAGCTAACGAGTTACCTAGGTACCCCGCCACTTGCCCGGGCCCACCCAGTATAAGCCAGAGGTCCTGCGCCCTCGAGCAAGAGGCAGACAGACGTGACTTCCTAGGGGGGTCCACCTGGGCAAGGCTGCTCCGAGCGCTCAGAGACGTGCAAAAAGCGGTGCTCAGGGAGCACTAAAACGGAAAGGGAAAGCAATGCAACTTTGCCAAGACCGCGGTCGATCGACCCGAAACATTGAACTTGGATCTCAAAACGCTACTTCTCCAGCATATCCAACTTGCATCCACTTTATACTGTTTTCTCTTCGGACTAAACGTTGCCCAGGAGATGTCTGATACAACAAGCTCAAGCAGTACACTTGACTCGCCCTGATCAACCAAACAAACACCCAGAGACGCGACTCGCCACGATGGCCAGCATTGCAGATGTGATAATTCTTTCGTCCTCTCCAAATCCACCGCGGTCGCCAGGGCCAGGTAGGTATGATACAAAGCCGATCTCTCGCGCCTTGCCACAAGGTGCAACGCCACCGCCAATACGCTTGACATCCGATTTGTCCCAACCTCATACGCGTTCCCGGTTTTTTCCCACTCCAGTCGCGAGCACCACGTGTCCCGAGGACGTGACGAAGCCGAAAAGGCGATTGACAAAGAAGGATCCTACTTCAGACACCAGCAAGCAGACAGCACCGAGCAAACCGCGGCGGAAGGCGAAGAGAGCTGCGGATGCGCCAGGAACAATTGCGCTTGGGGAACCCCAGTCAGAGACTGTTGGCACAAAAGATGACGCAGTGAAACCGACCACAGGTCGTCCTCGAAAGAATGCCAAGAATAAGGATTCAGGAAATATGACACTGGCTGGGAAAGTTACGAAGACAAGCGGCGATCCACCAACAAAGAAATCCAGCAAAGGTGGGAAGAAGACGGTTGCCACAAAATTATCTCCTTCGGAGGATGCATCCGAGAAACCTACTCCAAAGGAATCAAATGTTTTGGGAAAGGATGAGGCGCTGCATCTGGACGAGGCAACGAGAAGAAGGATGGATTGGACACCACCAAGGGAGACCGCTTACGAGGAAATTGCTACTGTGGACGATGGTGGCAGCCCGGATAAGGACCGTGATCCGAGCCTTATGAGGGGCTTTGGCAAGCTGGTATCCGATTATAGTTACTCTGGTTCAGCTTTGAATCCCCGCGACCTTGTGCAGAATGCAAATGGCGAAGGACCAACAAAGCGTCGGCGGATAGAGCTGGCCAATCCTGAAATCCAAGCATTGCTCAATGGAAGGTACTCTGATTCAAGTGATCAGTCATCTGCCCAAGGAGAGAACTTGGGGAAGCCCAAAAAGACAACCAAGGGCAAACCTAAGAAGTTTACCACGTTGACGGCGCGTATGACTGCGCAATATTCAACAAATTATGCAGAAGAGGATGAACCGGTGATTGATTGCCTTCCGGACATCAGGACGACAAAAGAAAGACGAAGAAAGGCCAAAGAGACGGAGAAACAGTCTTCGTTCACTGTACTTTCCCCGGAAGCAGCCGTCGAGTTTCTGAATGATCAAGACCTTGTATTCGGCACCTGCAGTCAATTGGAAAGAGATGATTCACCGCAGACTCTGCGAGAGACTCAACAAGCCATCCGTGCTTCTGAAAGTCTTCCTCATCTAGAGGGGCCGCCCAATAAGGGCCCAAGCGCGGTCCATGAATCATCTACTCGTTTTGCATCAAGATTGGCAGGCACCAGGAATCTGTGGTGCGTTGGCGCCAGAGACACCGAAGGGTCTTTGATTCAACCAGAAACAATAAACGTGATTGACTTGACGGATGGGGGAGAATCTCCCGCAAAGAATAGTCATGACAACATGGAACAAGCCAGCCACAAACCTCTTCAGGGGGACTGGTATGAGCTAGAATTTGCAGACATAGATTTGCCTCCACAAAAGAGACCATCATCACTACCGTTAACCGAAAGGAGCTTGGATTTAGACACGCAGGTTCAAGCTCCAGCTCCGATCCCGGCAGCCTCAGATACAGCTATAGCTACTACAGCTACGGCCAAGGTCAAAGCTGCAAAGACTACCAAGTCTGCACAGAGAGCCAATAATACCCCGACTGAAGCGGTTGGTTCCCAGCCAGCTACCTCGCAGGCACCCTCAATGCCACAATACACCGGATTTACAGATGCGGAGCTGTCTAAACAGGTCTTCTCTTATGGCTTCAAGGCAGTCAGGGGCCGCAAGAAGATGATCGAACTTCTTCAACAATGTTGGGAATCGAAGCACGGTAGCAATGCTACCTCTGACACCCAGCCTATAGGCCAACCCGAGCAACAGAAGGAACCTGTCTCTAAAAAGGACAATGTTCCAAAACCTACCTCCTCCGCGAAGACGAAGGCGACGGTGAAGCCTAAATCTGGAACATTTAAAAAGAACCGAAAACCACTTGATGCGACAAAACCAACTTCCGCTACTTCCGCCTCGCGAACCAATCTCCGAACAAGCCCAAATAAAAACTCAAGAGGGAAGCCTATCACTGCGAGTTCTACGTCATTCATTGATGTAGAAGAGATCCAAGACTCAGAAGAAGAAATCATCCCTTCTCCGAGCCAAGTACAAAAGCACTATACCGACATCTATTCAAAGTCCAAGACTGGCAGTCAGCTGCCACACCGCTCCTTGGATATCCTCACAAAATCACCATCACCGAGCCCGACCAAGCGCAAGGCTGTTTCCTCTAATACCTCAGCGAAAAGAATGCCATCCTCTGCATCCATCGCGACCGCCCACACAGCAGAATCCTCTGAAGAGATCAGTCTGGCAGAAATATCTGTAAAGATCACCCAAGCTGTTCGCGTCCAGCCTCGGGTCTCGCCGCTGTCATCATCTCGCGGTAGCCGTAGTCGACCTACATGGCATGAAAAGATCCTCATGTACGACCCTATCGTTCTGGAAGATTTCGCAGCATGGCTCAATATTGAGGGGCTTGGACTTGTGGGCGAGGATCGCGAGGTTGGTATTGCGTCTGTCAGGGAATGGTGTGAAAGCAAGGGAATCTGTTGTTGCTGGAAAAAGAAAGCTACTTGGTAAAAGGGCGATGGTTATTTGCATTGCGTTTCTATTTGGATACCCGGTGCACGAATTGGGATTACATGGTCACGCTACGCAAGACAAACAGATTTGCTTTTTTCTATCAACTGTAGGAAATCTGCCAACCTTTACTTGAGTAAAAGACGATAAGTATACAAGCATCCACGTATTCATACAACAAATCTTGTCATCATTTTCTATTGCATTTTCTCGATCATACACTTCATCTCGGAAAGAACAGGGCACATGCAAGTAAGAAAGCCACGAGGCATGATAAATTGTCTAGAAATAGCACGGACAACAAGGCATCACAATCACAGTAAACTAGTGTGGGCAAGGTCCGGCTGGTATTTGAGTTAGCCCTAAACCTCAAAGATAAAGAATTAGAACGATATTTCAATGCAAGATGTGGATCATAGAGAAGACGAGAATAAAAACATACCTCGTAGTGATCCATGAGATTGGCTCTGTAGGAACCGTCCAGACAGTCCTGGAGCTGTGCGTTCTTCTGCTGAAGCTGTGTGACCTGCTCCTTCAGGTCCTCGGTCTGCTTCTTGAGATTCTCGATGAGAGCCCGCATCCGCCCAGCCTCACCACGCACCCAGGTCTCACCGGTGACACGGTCAGTAACTTTGCATGGGATGTTGAGGATAATGCAACAAGCACAGCCTCCAGGATCGGGTGTGCACTTCATCTTCTTGAGCTATATATCAATTTAAAACCGTCATTGTGGTGTTCTGAGTCAATCCAACACGATATCTGTGTATGGTAGACATACCTTGCAACGATCACAGGCCTGGCCGACACGAACTTGGGACTTCATGACCTTGGCACGCACCATGGCCGACCAGTCGGGCTCTGGGTCGTAGCGGCTGCGGCGAGTCTTTTTCGCCTTCGGGGCATTCTCACTAGGAGCGTCGTTGACGCACTCGTCGTCGGGGATTGTAAAGTCTGGGGTATCCATGACGAGATTGGATGGTCTTGTTCCTGGAAATGATGGGTTAAATGGGTTCTCATCTCGTCTTCTTATGCAAAGCACCGAAGAAACAGAAGATTGAGTATGTGTTTGGGATCTTGGAGTACTTGCCTTTCATCTTTCTAGGCTAGTTCCAGGTTGAATCACTGTCCTTGTCTTTTTCTTTTTCTTTTTCTTTTTATCTATCCAGAGAAACAGTCCGATTCAGATCACATTCTGAACATAAAGCCTTTGTCTTGTGTAGAATCTCTTTGTTTGGATGGCTTCGCTGTCTCAACGGAATGCATAACACACGATACTGTTTCGCCCTGGTTGCTTTGTTAGAGCTATGAGATTCTCACTTAGAGTCTCTGGACCAAGGACAGAGGCACTGTTGTATACTCTTGGCTATTTTGCAGGTGGCATACCTCCTCATTGTCCTGGAAATTGTCTTAGACTTCCGAATTTCTTTTCTTTGCCTTCTTCCAATGGGGGTCGTTGGTTTTGTTATTATCTTCATTGGTTATATACATTGTCTGAGAGGAAGTGGAACCTATCTCTCTGTTAGAACCTACGTGAACCAGAGATTTGATCTTCGCGTTGTGTAGAATTGAGACTATGTATATTCCATTCTTACATGTTTCCTTAGATCGCCCAATGTATGGCCTAGTACTTGTCAGTGCAATATGAACTTTATATGTGGCTGTGCCTCCGCGCACCGGGAATAAGAGCTTTAGCAATCGATTGCCAATTGCATGACTGCGAGTATTCAGGGCATAATAAACCCTAGCGGGGTGGAAAATTGGCCCTATGTTGTATGCCAACCAGTATTACCTTTTTAGAAATGGCCAATAGGTCAACTTGGTATCCAAAACTAACTGCTCGTAGATAATCTAAATGTTTAGCTCTTCACTGCCGCAGACCGGAGCCACTACTACGTTGTCCTAGCTACATTAGACTTGAAAGAAAAGATTTCAGCAGGGCATGACTACAAATATATGAAGAATATGATAACGAAATGAAATTTGAGATAAAAAATAAGAAAGAAATATTTAGAGAATGGTGATGATCTTAGAATGGGAAAAAAGAAATAAAGAAACCATTGAAAGAGAAACGAACAAGTCAAGCTGAAAATGAACGGAGTAATGAGTAATAAGAAATGGGAAATGAGAAGAAGAAGAAGGAAGGCGAAAAAAAGAATGGCTTTTGAACTAAGCGGCTGCTTCCTCGTCGTCAGTCTCCAATTCTAGGGACTGAGCTCGACGTCGTTTACGAGACACAGTAGGTGTCATAGGAGCAGGGTCAGACATAGCAGATGGCGATTCACTCGTGCGGTCACGATGCTGTTCTTTCGCGTCGAGTAGTAGAAGTTGAGTTCTGCATTGATCAGGCGAGTACCATCTAGTACCACCAAGTTCTTTCACCTGAAAAAGAAGATCAAAAGACACGTTAGAACCTTTCCTACATCATATAAGCATGAGGAATCTCACCTTGTCCGAAAGGTAATGGAATTTATCTTTTGCCCAGATCCCATGGGCGCGGATCAGGAGTTTTATCTAGCAGACATACGTATCAGCATGGCTGTCATACCATGTGTCGCGGGGGTTAACATACTCACATCTGATTCTTCCCAGCGAACCATTCGTTCTCGCAGCCGGCGATGAAGACGCATCTGCAGACGTGCCTCGGAGGCATCTTTATCAAATCTCTCGCGGAATTCCTCACGCACGACCTTCCAGGCCGTTTGTCGGTCTCGCAGCTCTTCTACAAATGCGTCTTCCTCTTCTGCTTGGGGGTCACGTCGGCCGCGGCCTGGGGCCCGGATCTTGGGGAGTATGTGTGGAGTTGGCTGGACGTGCTGGCGATCTTGCTCCATTCGGAGAACACCTTCTGGATTGGGAGCGATGCTGATTGGCGTGTTGCTTGGCGAGTTGCTTGGCTGCTCGCGCGAGGACGCATCCGACGATGGATGTCTGGCACGCTTGGCTGGGGGTGGGCCCTGTGGCGACTGGCTAGGGGTTCGTCCCACACCATGCTGGATGCCACTTGGGTTGGGAGCATACAGGTAAGCGGGATCCGGGGCTGAAGACCGGGGGTAATCACTCGGGAAGGGTGCAGAGATACCGAGACCCACTGGCGCTGAGAGGGGGTCATTGATGGTATATTGGTGGTATTCATGCACGTGGTAGCCGTGTCCGTGGTAACTGATTGCTGGGCTGGCATGAAACGAGCTGTCCGGAAGACTGATCGGTGTCAGGATGCCATTTGGAGCTAGGGACTCCGTGCAGTAAGGGCTGTAGGATCCTACGAACGGGGTCTAGATCGTACGGGGTCAGCTCATGTTGCAGAAGCATACAATGAATGTTCTGTATTAGAGCTGTATAGAGACATACCGCTGGTATTTCGGGCCAATGAGCTGGGATGCCTTCATAGTACTCTCTCAGTTCCTCAGAGCAGGGGGTATCCGAGCGATTAGACATGATGTTGACTGGTTGTACTCAAGCAGAACATAAAACACGGGGTGCTTCACAGTCCACTGCGTTGTCTGAGTGGGGAGAATAAACGCCGAAGGAGCAGAATGTGAAACGAGATATGAAACTCGAGGCAAAGGAAGATGTGGGACTGCAGGCGGCTGGTAGCTGAAGCGTTAGGGTTGTGTATATCAACAAGGCCTTTCGCTCCGAATGTTGAAAAGAGAATTCACTTTTCCAACCATCGACGGTAGTCGATCTTATAAGATTCATGCGAGCCAGAAAAGAGGGGAAGATTTAAAAGCAAGAAGGATGCACAAGTCCGCCTGTCCTCCACCTTGAGGGATATCACAGCTATCACCGGGATGCCTCGTGGGATAAGAGGTGAACAATCAGTCGAGGGATTAAACCATAGGCTCAGAGGGCACGAAAACAGAGACCAGTACCGCCGACGAGCGCTGTTCCGCATTAGGACGTGGGAAACTCATGAAGACTTCATGAGAGCCTGTATTTAAGCGCTGCGGGCTCAATAGTCCAATGTTGATATCCATATTCCGCCCCCATCCTTGACGGGGGGGCTCAGACGCTGCATTGTGAATAGGAATTAAAGTGATTCTATGACTTTAGACCCACTGTAACGGGCCAAAAAAATAAAATAAAAGAGGTAAAAAAGCAAAAAAAGCAACACAGAAAAAACGTGTGGTGCTTAGGGTTGTGGATGATCCTCCAAAAAGACAAAGCGTAGCGCTTAGAGCATTGGAGAGGTCCAGTGGATTGTGGAGGACCACATTAAAAAAAAAGCCATAATATCCATACTCGTACTAAGCCTGCCAATAACTCCGGGGCTAACTAGATTTTCCAATTCGACTTTGTCTTAGACATAACATTCGGCATCTGCCCCCAACGCCGATATGGCCCCTTCTTCAGAAAGATTTTCTGCACTGATTTAAATCAGCCTTGTTGACAGCCTACTCTAATTGTGTATTTTATTTTGGCAGCCCCCACGAGAAAGGAGGAAAAGAAAACCCCTCCACTTGACGCTACTTAATTCCAACACACGTGTGGGATGGAAGGGATCACGATCCTTCTGCATTCCCCAGAGGCGTAGTTCAAGACGGGCGGCTCTTGACTGGCCATAGATGAACCAAAATTATTTTGAGGCTGAGAAGACTCCACGGAGCCGCTTGGCTTTTGTCCACGGAGAATCCATGACCGCTGGTTAAGCGCTGATGCAGAGAGACCCGGTAAACCCCGGTCATCTCGAAGGTGCAGAACAACCTTAGAACTTTCTTTGTATTATTTTTTATCTTCTTGCTTCTACACCCCTCGAGTAAGGGTCATATAATTATTTATTTATTCATTTTCCTTTTATTCTCTCTTCGATCTCAAATCTCCACCCCTCTGGTGATTGTTTGCTTCCGGAGTCAGCCCTCGGAGCCACGTCGTGCTTCTAAGCGCCCGCGAAAAAGCCAGGCGTGTCGGGACTGGAATAATACGCTCACTTCTCTTTGATCTATCTGCACAGCACAATTTGGAATGAACACTGCATGTTGGGAGTTGATAGCTCCCACCAATCTTGGATAGTGCTAAACCAACCTTGAGAACATGGATATCTCTTCGGGATCGTTTGCAAGGGGAGTACTTTGTAGTGTGTTTGGCCCCCAAATTCAGCTCTGGGTTAGATACCGTCGATTATTAGGTTTACATTAAGAATTCGTTAAAACATTCGACTTCAACATGTCCTCCACACTGTGTAGTCAAATCCCTTATCCGAGCAATCCTGCGGAGTAGATGGAGGCTATGAATATCAGCGTTGCCAGACCATTTAGATTCATAGACTACCCATATTAACTATTGACTCTTTATTTCTTACTTTCACGACTGTATGGAAACGGTTGTTTCTGACAATATTATCTTATGTGATAGCTACATATGTACATACGTACATAGATCCTCGGCGGGTGTATTGTGGGGGCCGAATGCTGAGCAAAAATGGCCCCCATAGACTTGGGGCCAGACTACGGAATACTCCGTACATGTTCTCATTTTCTAACTCTATAATAAAAAAAACCCCGAAAATCAAAAGGTGGGTATCAAATCCCGGGAGATAACCAGACTAGAACGGCAGTGGCGGGTCTTCCCGTGCAACCCATTTAGAGCCATGAAGACTCTGCGCAACATT
This sequence comes from Penicillium egyptiacum, assembly GCA_911456345.1. Lineage (NCBI taxonomy): Eukaryota > Fungi > Ascomycota > Eurotiomycetes > Eurotiales > Aspergillaceae > Penicillium > Penicillium egyptiacum. The sequence continues at coordinate 1,431,728 of CAJVRC010000839.1, forward strand.
TAACAACCTGACTGACGTATAGGTATCCATGATGTGACAGAATTTGCCCATGGCAATTCAACACTTAACGAGAATTGCGCATCCGGTGATCATCCGTTTCGTCCTCGTCCCCCGAAAACCCATCTAAACTGTCATCGTGATGATGTCCCTTGTTATGAACGTTGCTTTCCAAGGTATCATCAGCTGCGATGGAAATGCCACGAGCGCCCCACCGGTTGTGGTTTGATTGACTATCCACCCCTTCCTCCTCGTCTCGAAGGCGCTGTTCTTCGTCTACCGAGCCTCGCGATGCCCGGAAATTCACGACACGATTCACTAGCCAGCTGTTGCCGTAGTCCTCGGAGTCGACGACACCACCATTGCGAAGCTTGACTCGCTGACGCGAATAGTATACCCATGCAAAGTCGACATAAAAGGCAGTCTGTACAATGCCAAACACGACAGCGATCCAATCATGGAAGGGCTCCTTGTTGAAGAGGCGGACAATCCAATTGAGGATGTAGAATGCTCTGTAGGAGCCCAGGGCAAGTAGATAATATGAGTCGATCACCGTCGGGACAGTGGTCTGGCGAAGGAGAAGAAGCTGCGGCAAAACACACACAGACTCAAGAATGATGGAGAAAGCCCAGCAAAACTAAGTAATTGGATCAATTTAGTGCAAAACCTGAATACTTCGGGCTCGTGCAGCTTACCTCAATGAACCATGAATTGTAATCCTGGGTGTCGAGAAGCCAGACTGAGATAGGTGCCAAAACAACGGACCCAGCCACAGACCACAGACCGAGCTTCCAAGCTCGCTCCCTCTCTCTCGTCCGCGGGTACACTTTCATCATCAGGAAAACCAGGTACGCGGACGAGATGAGGTAGAAGAGCTTGAAAGAGACATTCCAAATGCTGTGCCACGTGCCACTCTTGTATGTATGGGGATCGAAAAGATCAAGATACCGAAATATGAAGACGACGCCGTAGAGGATCTGCGTGAGGAGTGAGACGCCTAATTCAAACATCTGTGTCAGTAAGCTCTGCAGGGTATCTAGGTAACCGGGTTGATACAAAGGTGCACGAACCCTCGGCGCTCTTATTCTTGTGGATAGCCCAGAGCAGGACACATATTGAGCCTGCATGAGAGAGATCTCCAATTATACGAAAGACATTCCAGGCTACCATGGCTGGAGGGGTGTGATCGGACAATCGGACAATGAGTTGGACACGTGTGGACACTTGTCTCAAGCTATTACCATTGAGATCGGCGCCAAGTATCTGGCGGAATGGCAGAATCGAGGGGTGTCGAGTAGATTGGAAGAGAAAGGAGCTGTTTCCTGTGTATTTACGTTCCCTCCAATGAGATTAACGTGCAGGGAGATGCAACAAGTGAAGGTATATTGGCGCTGTTGGAGTGACTGGGGGAGTTCGTTATCCGCGATCCACATGAGCTCGGGCCGCGTGTCCCCTCACGTGAGCTTGACGTCAGCGCGTAAATCGAAGCGCTAGAGTAGTTGGATGGCGAGAAATATGGTGCATTCATTTTATTAGACAATGACGAAAGAAAAAATTGACATTCTTGGGGGTCCACCTTGTTGCCTGGTGCCCGGTTATGGTTGACATGTGCTGTTCAACATTGCGGTCTCGATGTATATATTCGGTGCCGACAACATGTGAAACAAGTACATAGATACAACATCGATAATTCGACAGTCGAGCTTCGAAGTACTAAACACATTCTGATAAATGTTGCTCTTAGCAAGTCATATAGTCCAGGTTTCACTAAGCACTCTTGGAGGTGATGAACTAAAAAAGAAAGATGCGGGGATGTTTAGAAGCAAAGACTCGAGGACGACTTACTCGATACATAGATATTTGAGTTGTTAAAGTCGATTCGGAAGTTAATTCGAGGCTCTTCTTAAGCTTCTGGAGTGATACCGATGATCTAGCATTCTAGTTAAAACCAAGATCTGTTGATTTGCGCTTGTGACCGTGGGTTCGACAAGGCCTAGATGCTCCAGGTGATGCAGGCGACGTACGCTCCCCAAAGCAGATGTACTCGCTGTAACATGAGTATCCAATAGTCATAATTTGCCTCATTAATGTTCCCAGGAGAATATAATGATTAACTAATTATTTAGTAAGAATGAGGCTTGGTATGGTAGAAAGGACCCGATTTCATCGTAGAGCCGTTGAAACAGTTGATTCGGTAAAAACAGCAAGGAATTGGCCAAATGAAAGAGTCCTTCTGTCGCTTTCGCGTGATTCAAGAATACTGTCGCCATCTGCTGCAACACATCTTTCCTGGCCGTGTTGACCAGGGAACTCGATATCCCTAAATTTTGACAGAGAAACCCTTTCTGTTTATTAAAACAGGGTGATGCAAGCCGTATTTACCCCAGCGACTCTTGGCAGTATCTTTGGCATTGATAATCATAATATGCCGCACCAGGAGACATTCAGCACACCTGATCTTTGGCTTGCATCATCTCAAACCTAACCGAAGATACTCGAGCTTTACCACTTGATATCTCCTAGTCAATTGGAAATGCCAGGAAATACAGTCGTCCTGTCGGATTGGGCACCACCCATTTGTTAATTGTCACCAATTGGAGACTGACAGGGGGGAAGAGCTGTGTGTGCGACAACGAAAATGCCGGCAGGACTCTGAGAGGCTGGGCTTCTTGAATATATACACGCCTTAGATGAACCCCGCGTTGTATTAAGACAAAAATAAATGCTGATAGGGTCCTCCAGATTCTCTAACCCATACCGTGCATGCTCTCAACGACCTGCATGGTGGGCAGAGAGGGGAATGGTACCCGGTGGCTTCACACGAAACCGTCTTGTGGCTGATCTAGCCCGCCAAGTCTCGGGTTGGACGGAGACTTCTACTTCTGTCAGTTGAACGATGTTGATTGCGGGATGAGTTCCCGGGGCCACTGGATGCCTTTGCAATAATTAGGCCCTCGGGCGAGTCGTTGACTCGCATTGGGCGTGTCCTGTCATCCTCGCACGGTTTTGTGAGATCTCGCCGGGTCACCGGATTCTGGAACAGGCCACTCGCGGGTCTCTTCGGCCCAAATGTCTCATGGAAGCTGCCGGACGTGGTTATCTTTGCTTCTGCATCTTGATTTCGGTCGAATTGGATCACAGGACGAGTCATAAATTGTGACAAGGCCCCTGTCCGGGCATCGGTTCCTAGGCCAGGGAAGAACGGGTTGTGGAATGCACCGGAGGGGGAGTGGTTGGAGGCGCATTTGAATCGACACCGAATTTTAATTTGATTGCATGAATAGTCTACATTTGATATAAGGAAAAGCGAATATAAAGGGGAGGTTTAAGAGTGACCGATATACTAGAGAGAGGAAATAGAGGGGGTTACGGGAAATCGACACTGGGGAGATTCGAAGAATGATCTTCAAAGGAAATCAAAACATTCAAATCATTTAAACATTATAAACTAGATGCTATAAAGACTATGAAGACTATGAAGACTAAACAATAAACAGTATAAAATTACATCTCTACTGCTATTATTACTTTGTTGTGATATGAGGTGACTCCATCCCCGCTCTGCCTTTCCTCACAACTTCTCCTCTTCCTCCTTTCTCTTCTCTCTGTAACCTTGTCTCTCTCTCTCTCCCTTTCTCACTTTTGTTTTTAAAAGTCTCTACCTTTTTTCCTTTTCTTGGTTTCCTCAACCTTGCCTTGACTTCAAAGTCATCACTCAGCCTCATGTTCTCCCCGTATTCGGAAGAATTCGAGGTCCCCGAATCGACGCTTCGACCATGCGATTTTGACCTGTGAGCCTTCCCTTTGACTTCCAAACCCACATAGCAGTCAAAAACACTCCGGTCGGAGTCTGGACTTCTCTGTGTCGCGACTTATTCCTATTGTCCCTGTTACCTCTCCCAATCTGGTTCTGCCTGGGATGCGCCTGTGTCATCGTCTTTAGTGTAACGCTTCCCGAGAGTTGACCAAGGCGCGCCAGTACCAGATCCTGCTAACCCCCCTACGCGGCCTTTTTGTATGTACAGATGAATCGGCACAGTGTGATTGAAAACCGCGTGTGTCTTTCACCATGTCGTAAGTCCCTTCGTCTGTGATCTCCGTCCGGCCTCCAGCTGTGGGAGGGAGACTGGGTTGGAATTCAAGTGCATTTGGTCGCGTTCTTATTACATTGCCTCATCTCATCTTATGTCTCTTCTATTCTCTGACCCTTCGCCTGATTAGTTCCCCCCCGACATCCAAACGACTCAAGACGTCGGCAACTACCAGCGCTCCCCCGCATATGCTTGCTCAACAACAGATCCATCCATTTCATCGCGTCCCAACCTTCGAAGGCATCCCGATTCCGACTGCTCCTATACCTCAACAAAACCCCGGCACTTCGCGCAAACGTCCTCCGTCTCCTACGGGATCGTCAGCCATGATGGCAGCCCCAGGGAATCCTGCGGGTGGTGCGATTGATGACCCCGGTGCTATTCCCACGGTCGAGTCTACGCCCAAGAAAAAGGGACGCACAAATACCCCGTGGACCGCAGAGGAAGAGCAAAGACTTAAGACAATGCGCGATGCCGGGCGTAGTTGGAGTGAAATTGCCAAGGTGCGCGCGCGCGGCTTTTTATAGGCTGAAACTATGGGTTGCTGACCTGGGGCTTTTTTACCTGTCGCAGACTTTCCCGACCAGAACCGAGGGCAGTGTCAAGAAGCATTGGTATAAGGTACGCAATATCAAGCGAATTTGGTAATACCACGTCTCGTATTACTGACACCTTACGCAGGACATGCACTACGCGGAATTTGCCGAAGATGAGGTATGATCCCTTTTTTCTTTTAATGTCCGTTGTTGCATCCGCCCCTAACGTCGCACAGTCTGTGAAGCTTCGTGAGGCGATTAAGGAGTACGAGGCGAACAAGTGGAAGGTGATCGGTCAGAAAGTGGGAAAGCCTGCCAAAGTGAGTATCGGAATTTCCATGTCATTGTGCAAGCCATCTAATCTCGGTATTTTCCGACAGGCCTGCGAACAGTATGCCAAAGAGCATTTCAAGAACGTCTGACCACCACAACACCTCTGATGAAGTGATGATATCGTTTTCTTAGCATCTTTTACGAATTTGGCATTCTCTCTTCCGGATTCCCTGCAATTCCAGAGCGATGCAAGTTTCATCGGTGGCCGCTGGAGGCCACTGATTTTACAAGGCAGATGGAGTTGGTGATCTGGATCTCTTTTTTTCAGTATTATTCTCGAATTTACTTGATATGCGCTATGAACACCTGCGCATCCTGTTTTGCGATCAGCCATGTTTCCCCCTTAGGCGTTGTTGTTTTGGTTTGACGAGCGCTGTTTTTTTTGCGCTTTTGTGTCTATCAATACCATATGATTCCCACTGGTATTCCAGTATGAGGAAATTGCATCAGAAATCAGAAACCAATGGCCTGTTGCAAGTACTTAAATCTCATCACATCAAACGCTAATAAGCCACGTTGAGAAGGGTGGTGTTCTGGAAGGTCACAGGGATGTGCCAGAAGCGGTTTGTGACGAATTATACCGGGAAGAGCAAGATAGCGAGAAACAAGCGCAAGGCTGGGTTACCATATCCACCTATGAACATCCATGTTTCGTCCTCGCAGTCTGCGCCTCATGGGCTCGATATCTTGGCTCCGAAGGCAGCAGATATTTTGCAGGTTCCAAGCCTACTCGACATTCCTGGTCTTAGAGATGTAGCTGTTAAAGGATACGGTGAGTGGCAGGTGTCGAATGTCGAGAACGACTCCCTCAAAACTGCATTTCGAGAAGTGTGTGATGTGAGGCTTGAAAATGGTCTTGAAATTCCCAACGAGATCATTTTAGACGAGGATTGTAGCTAAGACAGTGTAGCTAAGACAGGATCCAATTGGCCTCGAGAGCGACTCTTGGGGATATAAGTTAAGCATATTTGCAAGCCTATGAAACCCTTAATAAAGTTTTGTATTCGGTAAGAGTCCCTCGGCCTTGTCATCAGCACGCTCAATACTTGCAATATAGGAAGGAACGGATACCTTACTAATGCTTCCCCAAATCCCTTCACAAGCGCAATTTCGTAGTCACAGCGGGCCAGCTCTTCAGGTCCAAAGTCGGTAAAGGTCATCGCAACATCAAAGTCAGCCCAGACCAGTCTGTCGGTGTTTCCACGAACGAGGAGAAAGCTTTTAGGGTAGATATCTTGCATGCCCTCAATTGCCTGGGGAAAGAGCGTATCCGAGTAGTTCACGCAGTTTAAAGTCTCTGCATTTGGGAGGTACTCTAGCAATATTACTCTCAGCTTTAGCTTGTCTTGGGCGAAATATTGTAAGGCAGGATGGAATGCTGCGGGATCCATTCGATCGATGTAGCTATAGAACTTTGGAACGAAACCGGGCGTATAGACACCAGAAGCGAGGAGCTTCTCATATGTATTATATTGGCCACGAAATCGGTTTAAATCACGGCCTTTTTCGGTATATCTAGGGTCGCCGTCGTCGTGGAGAACCTTCAATCTATACTTTTATCTATCCAGGTCTACCTCAAATATTGAAGACGCATCAGAGCATGTAATCTCCCTAATGATATGAGCTTTGGAGCGATACATATGCGTTAAGGAAGCGCTTCTTAGACTGCATTGTTGTCCTGTTGGAAGTTATATTTCCACCGAGGAGGCTGGCGCAGTAGTCAGTACATACTCCGTAGTATGTTCATACATATGGAAGGTGGAGGCGGAAAGCGATCTTATTTTTTTTCCCCGCGGCAAATCTTTCCTTTTTCCCCCACTGGAAATTGGATGCTTTTCACATCAATTGGTTACCTGCTGTTAATTTGTTTTGCACTGGAAAAGCTGATTTCAGAGGTAAACCAAGCCCTGTGATTGCCTGACCAGTTGAACTCCGCTGACGCTACAGTGTTCATAGTGACTCTTCTCGGAAGGTAACACAACCTGTGCACAAGGGACGGCCACCATGAAGACGAGTAGTGTGGCATTCTCTCACGATCAAGGTATAGGACAAGCCTCCTGCATGAAGACCGGTGTTCGACTATCGTCGTTCTGAGAATATACGGTTAAACTTGATCTGGGTAATTCCAGCGAAAGGACTCAATGCGCTTTTTCTCTCCTCGCAAATTAGGTGTGATACTAACAGACTGGCAGCATGGCTTCGGAAAATGAAATCACCGCCCTAGCGGTGCACTCTAACAAGGAAGACCTGACGACATTCGCGCCTGAATCCCCCGTGGCCAACAAGGATGAGGCACTCTGCGCCGAAACCACGACCAATCGCCGCAATCCTGTCGGATCACGATTGGGCTCCGTTATTAGAGCTTTTGAAAATCAGCTCATCGAGTATAACCTGGAAGCGCGTGGTATCGAGCGTGTTGCTGTGGATGAGCGCATGAAGCGCAATACATGGATGTCGTATCTGCAAGTCTTCTTGCTTTGGATCTCCATCAACCTTGCACCCAATAACATTACACTGGGGATGTTAGGTCCTGCTGTGTATGGTCTCAGCTTCCGGGATTCGGCACTTTGTGCTGTCTTTGGCGCCTTCGTTGGTTCCTTCGTCGCCTCTTGGATGGCCACCTGGGGGCCCGTTTCTGGGATCCGGACACTGGTGCGTAACATATACTGAATTTGTTGGACTATTATATGATTGACGGGGCTAATTGGTGACCAGGCTTTTGGAAGGTATTCGATGGGCTGGTGGCCTAGCAAGATCATTGTCCTATTGAACCTCATTCAGATGATTGGATACGGCTTGATCGATTGCGTCGTGGGGGGACAAATCTTGTCTGCTGTCTCCTCTAGCGGCATGTCTGTAGCTGTCGGTAGGTAATTTGGGAACTTTATACATTGATAGTGATACTAATATCTAATAGGCATCGTGATCATCGCGGTTATCAGCTGGGTTGTAGCTACATTCGGCATCCAAGCCTTCCACTACTATGAACGGTCAGTCTGAGAGATTATTGCCATGAGGAACAGTGTCACTGACGGGCCTCATATTAGATTCGCCTTTTTGCCTCAAGTAATTGTGGTCTTCATCCTTTTCGGAGTGTCATCAGTGAAGTTCGACTTGTCGACCACCTCTACCGGCGATTCCCGGACAGTAGCTGGCAATAGGTGAGTCTGCATTTCAGACCTAAGATCGAAGCCTAAATTCTAACATGGTCCCAGGCTATCCTTCTTCTCCATCTGTCTGAGCGCCGCAGTGACCTACACCCCACTAGCAGCCGACTTCTTTGTCTACTACCCTGAGAACACCTCTCGGGCGAAACTATTCAGTCTCAGCCTGGGAGGCCTCCTCGTCTCCTTCACAATGGCCCTAGTCAGCGGCGTCGGGCTGGCGTCGGGAGTCTCCACACACCCAGAGTATGCCGCTGCCTACGAGCAAGGCCAGGGAGCACTAATCGTGGAAGGATTTGGCCCGCTGCACGGCTTCGGCAAATTCTGCTCTGTGATCTGCGCCCTCGGCCTGATCGCCAATACCGTCGCGCCCACTTACTCCTCCGGCATCGACTTTCAGATCCTCGGTCGTTACGCCGAGGCAGTACCACGCGTCATCTGGAGTACCATTGCCGTCATTATCTATACCGTCTGCGCGCTAGTTGGCCGCAGCAACCTCTCTGAGATCTTCACCAATTTCCTCGCTTTGATGGGCTACTGGGTCGTCATCTGGATTGCTATCGTCCTTGAGGAGCGGTTCATCTTCCGTCTCCGCACTGGGTATAACTGGGGCATCTGGCGGGATCCATCAAAGCTGCCCATTGGAATTGCGGCTTTCGCTGCATTTGTCGTTGGCTGGGTGGGTGCTGTATTGTGTATGGCGCAGGTGTGGTACATCGGTCCCATTGCTAAATTGGTCGGCGAATACGGTGCGGATGTAAGTTGAATCCCGCTTCCAAGGTTCCCGCCATGTGTATCTTTGATTCTAACTTGTTACTCACTAGATGGGGATTTACGTCGGGTTCTGTTGGACTGCGCTTGTTTACCCTCCTCTCAGATTCATCGAACTTCGTTTCGTGGGTCGCTAGGCATTGACTGATCCATATGTCCATGGATGATCATGTCCAAGCATATGAGTGGTCTTACTTCCTTTTGATAAGGCTCTGCACGACGTTTCATTGTCTACTGCCCGGGATGTTGAGGCTTCGCTTATACTACCGCATTTTCTAGATATATACATGTACATCAGATCACAGTGATACATGGATAAATAGAGCTTCTTCTCTTCTTCCATCTGAAACAGGTATTTCTAACAGCAGTATTAAAGAAGTTCTATCGACAGGAACACCAGCGACATCCCATCTCATAGTATGTAACTACAAACCCAAACAGGCAATCACAGGTCCAAAGTAAGAACAACCCCACCAATACTCTCATTTCATCTACTAGAGCACTATAGTACAAAAGAGACGGAGGGAGTCACCGAGACAGAACAGAGACAGACACGCAGTATAATGTTCACACTGTATTGGGATTTCCAAGCAACAACCAAAGAAAATCGGCACTAAATATTTACCGGTACCAGTAGTCGGGCTTGACGTAGTCGGCGAAGGTCTTGGGCTCGACGTGAGGAGGGTGGTGGTGACCGTGGTCGTGGTCGTCTGAAAGCGACAGTGTTAGCACAACCAACAGATCATCATGTAGGCGAAAAAAGAGAGCAGGGAACATACGGGCATGGGGGTCCTCCTCGGGTCCGATGTAGTTCATCTTGATCACGTTGCCGCACTCGAGGCAGCGCTCGATGGGGCGCTCGCGGGAAACCTAAGACATGCAGGGTCAGTCTCTAGAGCGGAGATATGAGCTTGGTTGGGCTTGGATGGGACAGTCATACGGTCAGCCAGTTGACCTGGTGGGAGTCTGCGGGGAAACCGGTGCAACCGGCGTACTGCTCATCACCGGCGCTGTTGACGATGATGGGGTCTTCGAGTGTGCCTGCATAAATCCACCCGTTTTGTCAGCCAATGTCTCGTCTTCGTCCCAAAGTAATGGTCATGTGATTCCGCGGCAGTATTCGGTCATTCAATCAGGAATTGCGATGGGACGTTGAGGGAGACGCCAAGGGGTCATACCCTTGCGGGAGGCATCAAGGGGACGCATGTCGAAGATGTCAATGCCCTGCATCTTTCCGATGAGTTCCAGACGCTCGAGACCGGTGGCCTGTTCGAGATCGGTGGGAATGGTACCGGGCTTGGCACCGGGAGCAAAGAGGTCGTTCTCGCCCTTGATCTCTATATACGGACAAGAGAAACAGTCAGTATTTTGTTTTGCAAATATTTCGTATTTATCCACTTGACGTAGAAAAGCGTGGCCCGTGACTCGGGAAAAAGTATCCGTATAACCAACACCCGAGGTTCCATAGAGTCCAATTGCACACAGATTCTCGAGCGGGTGACTATATGAATATTTCCCGAGCCGCAGAGGCTGAAAGAAAAGCAGTTGACTGCTATGGGGTCGGGTAAAGCACTAACCATCGAAAGTCAGGATCTTGCCCTCCTGCTTGGGAAGCCACTTCTTCCCGTTGGCTATAAAAATTTCGCATTAGCTGGCAATCGCAATAAAATAGTTCAGATCAATTGCAATTGAATGTAAATAACCCTTTGTGGTCGGAGTGCGCGGGGATTGGAGTAGTTGTGCGAAGGTCGGATCAGGCCATATTTGAGGAGTCACGTACAGCGAATGATGGAGGAAGAGAAGGGGCGCTGGGCGAGGGTGAAAGCGCGGGCAGGCGAGCGCCTTGCGAGGCCGGAGGCTGTACGTTGGAGGAACATTGTCCTGGAGGTGATGGGGTGGTTGACGCGGGGCGTTTGGGGCAGGAGAGGGAGTTTGGAGGTTTGAGGTTGGGCGAGTTTGAAGCCGCTTTGGTCCGACCTCCTGTGATTGGCTGGCTGGGTCATCCAATAGGACCGCGATTGATGATGAGTCAGCTGTTCTTATTGGCAGGAGCTCTGTGCGGCGGCGGTCAGCTCAGCTACAACTCGGAGCGGCAGAATGTCCGTTTTGGAACATCTAGGGCTTCTCTGTGTAGGGCACCAGGTGACATGATGTATTGACAATAACTCAGACCAAACGCGCTATAAGTCACAATATACTACACAAGTTCCTCTAAGCTAGCAAAACAGAAACTCCAACGTCATTCAAGCTCTTCGGCTCTCAGCTTACACGCCGCTGGTGGTATACCAGGTCCAAGCTTCCGGGCAATGTGCGCCCATTTGTTGTCCTCATAGTCCTCCAGTGCCCTTTTCAGCTTCTGGTCCTATCATAGGAATTAGTACAATCTCAGTTTTTTGGGTGGGCATAAACATACCAAGGCATCATCCCAGACCACGTCCCTTTCCTTCAATTTGGTACAGTAACGGACTTGCAATGTTTGTTGTTTTCGCCCTGGGAAGAAGCACTCGATCTGCCTCCACGAAAACTTCCAATGCTCCTTGAGGGCTATCAACATCTCATCTTCCTTGTGACCAAATCTGGTCTTTGGTGCCTTTGGCTCAGGGTATGGTGCAGGCACGCCTGGAAGGTTCATGAAGCTACGGTCGATTTGCGGCTGGTATGGTTCGGAGCCCTGACCAGCGGAGGCCGCACCAAATGCTTGGGGTGGTAGCCGATGGTGGTGATGTTGTTGCGGGAGAGCAGCCTGGAGGTAGTCCTGGTTCGATGTCTGGTGGGAAGACGAAGGGCCGACATGAGCAGCGTACGTCAGGTCGGCTGGTTCGCCTGATTGAGCCGACGGGTCACCCATGGGTAGATTTTGCAAGATAGGTCGGTACCCATAAGTGTGATCAGTGTCTTCACAGGCCTCAGGCTCATTGTCGGTACGTCGTCGTTTTCTGCTACCCTGGATTGGGGAGAGTCTATACCCGTGTGTGTTGTAATGCGACCGCAGCTGACGTGGCGGCGAGTGGTTTGTGATAAACGTCGATGGAGAACCAAGGGGTGGCTGGGTTATATCAGAGTGGTAGCGAAGTTCAGTAGGCCTATCTTGGAGCAACTGCGCCGCACCGTAGGGAATGATATCCTCCCGGCTCGCATCTTTACCACTGCCATGAGGAGCGTAGTTAACCATGAAGCCTCGATAAGGGTCCACTGGTGTTGCAGACATATATAGACAACACCAGGGGCTGCAGCCCGGATAAGTGACTTGAGTGGCTGTTGGGAGATGAACGATTTCAGGGCGTGTTTATTTCCCACGTGTCTTTCTCGATTTGAAAGGCAACCCCAAAAGAAAAGAAAAGAAAAATGCTTCTGCTGTTGCATAGGACGTGCGAAGAGGAACTTGCCTGCATATGTAATCGCAACAGAGAAGAGAAAGGGCTCAACACGTTGATGTGCAGAAGAGGATAGATAGGATTACTTTGAGTCAATTTGTAGGCGGTTCTTGTAGAAGAATCGGTCATACATAGTGTATACTAAGGTGAAATAACAAAGATTTTCCTAGATTATGAGCGAACGAAAATAAGAAAAGGACATATCTATAACAACGTCTGGAGAGCCCCTAGAACTCCAACCGTGTGCCGGTGACCAAGTTGGAGCGTGCGTCGCCGGGCTGATTCCATCAGTCTCCAGTGGACCGGACTGCAAGAGGACTCTGTATCGTCATAGTCAAGTTTTTCGCGATAGGCAGGTTGTATCCCATCTTCCCGGCCTGGGATAGCTGATTTTCTTTGCTTTCGCACAGACTCCCAACACCAAAGAGAGGGGTTCCAAAAAAAACTTCGAAGCGGTAGAACCCCCCAAAGTATCGTTGGCAAAGCGCCTATTAATGGGGGTATAGACCAAACGCAAAATATACCAGGGTGACTCTGGGGTCAAGAGTCAAGAGTAACAAAAGAAAAAGACACGATAGATGAAGCCTGTCAGGCATCGGGGACATAACAAATCAAACAGCTCATTCGTCGGACCGATCTTCCATGCAACTGCGCCGTCAGGGAAAGAGGACATATGGTATCGGCTGATTGATACAGTATAGGCTAGTCGAGTAAGCGATGGCAAGCTATTCTATTGCACCGGGTCTCTTCGGAGCCAAGGCCTGCGGGAGTCAATCACATATGTCCAATAGAATAGAACAAGGAGAACAGGGGGATGAAACAGATACCCGAAAACAATATTGGCGTTTGGACTTGAGTCTATCAGGTTGAAAGAAAGACATTATGATAATCGAAGGAGATTATTGGAGGAGATGAGGGTTAAGTTGAGTCACATCGACTTTTCAGCCACATTCCCACACAATCTCATACACTCTCATACACCCGGTATTCTCCCGTTGGATTTAATCGAATGGTACAAGAGATGTGATGTGATTCGGAAAGACTGCCGAAGTGTGTTGGCTGCATGCGGGCCGTCATCTGTCAATAGAAAAGGTCTGATGCATCAAAGCGGAGAGCTTAGGCAAACCTCGATTTCAATAATCGCGCATATATATATATTTCTTTTCCATAATGTCCAGGCTCGGACCTTCGGTTGATGTTTATAGTTCTATTGGGCGTCTGCTCAGGTAGCCTTCACATATGTCGCGGCAATCTTCATAGGGAAGGTGGCGATGCAAACTACGGCGTTCCGAAGCCAACCGCATCCTCGTATACTAACTAGCAGGGGGGAAACTTATTAGCAATAAAATGAAAAGAAAAAAGGAAGTGAACAGAAAAACTATTCCAAAGGAAACTCATATTGTACAAAATAATCCATACTAGCCTTTTCTCCTTAGATTCTCGCTGCAATACATGAATTATGGTTGTCGTGATACAAGAACCCAAATGAGGGGGAAAACAAAGGGGGGGGGGGGGGGGGGGGGGGAG
>CAJVRC010000839.1:1445649-1481423 GCA_911456345.1 Penicillium egyptiacum
GAAGTGCAGGGGACGGTGTTGGTCATCGTAGAACTTAAGCGGGGTGTCAATCTTGACGTAGATAGGTCTCTTCTCCACACTACCGAAAGAGCTGCCCATAAAGCTATAGTTCCAGACGTTATCCTCGGGCACAAGGAAATAGCCGCGGATCTTGTCACTGAGGAGCAGCTGACACTTCTCGCCCATGCTGGTGGAGAAGCCTTGGGGCTGATCCGAGGTTGTGTCCTTGTTCTCTGCGCCCCACTTGTAGCCCGCCGGAGTAAGACCCCAGGCGGCAAGCGAAACGGACCCAGGAGTGAAAGAGACGGTCATGGTCACGGTCCTCTTATCCCAGGAAGGATGAGCATTCATGAGACGTGCGTGATGCGTGACATCTGCCGCAGACATGTACGGCGGCTCATTGCCAGACACTGTATGGATGATACCGAGCGGCTCCAAGTTTTGGAGATAGTCGTGCTGCGGCAACTGGTGTGGCAGCTGGACGTCCCGGGTATTACCCACTTGTGGAATCATGACAATGGTGCGGACCTCCTTGACTTGATCATTGTCTGGGGGAGAGCTACCGTAAATGTAACCCGTGACCTGCACTCGGAGATCCGCGATGGTGATGAATCGCTTGAGGACGTTCTTAGGCATGATGTAGGTGTAGCCTTCGTCCCGAATGTCGTCAGAGGAGACATAGATGTTGTTGGACCTCGTTCGGAGGTTGGAGGTCGCGATCGCACGAGTACGCCACTCTGTCTTAGAAGCAAATGATTGCTGTTCGTACTGAGACGTAGTGACGACGAGGATGTCTTCACCACGAGCGTTCTGAGTCTTGGTCGTCACAGCAGTGAGCTGCTTCTGCTCTTCTTGCTGCTTCTCGATCTCCGCCGCCTGCTGTCGCTGAAGGGAAGGCGCACTAATCTCCATACCCAGAATGATATCACGAACTTCGCTACTGGTCAAGCTCTGCACGTTGACGTTGTTCTTCTTGCCATAGTCGTTCAAGATCAGATCACGCAATTGCACTTCGACCTTGATCCAGTCCTCATCGGACAGGGATGGCCAGATGTGGTGTTCTTGAGTGATAACGGTCTTATCGGGCCGAAGAATAATCTTGGCTTTGTCGATATTGACGTGAAGAGCCCGAAGAATGAGGATGAGTCGAGAAAAGGCAGTGTACGGGGAGATAGACTTGAGCCACTCATCATACAAGTTGAAGAGTACCATCTGAGGCTCGGTTGCACGGAGAATCATATCGGCCAATTTCTCGACCTTCATGGCGGCCTGGAAGGGCAGCTGGAGCTCAGAGGCACGAATGGAGATGTTAGGGAAATCGAGCAGGTGGACCTCGAGAGGGTCAAGAAGACCCTTACGGGTGACAATGAGCTGCTTCGGTTGCTCTTCGACAGGGAGAGATCGAATGAGAGCTGCAACTTCCTCGGCCGTCTTCCACTTGGCCAACTGCCCCAGACGCTTTTGGCCTGCCCAGACACTGGTGTGGATGATCTTCAGGAACAATTGTCCAGTCCGAGGGTTGAAGATAAAGATTGCACCGTTAATGGGCTTTGTGGTCAAGTTACCCTCAAAGGTCTTGTGGATCGTGACGCGGTAGACGTTAGTGTCATCGATGAAGAGCTGGATCTGTGGGCTGAAGAGCTCGGAGTAGTTCTGAGAATTGAGGAACTCCTGGCTGCTCTCCGAGGCATACAGCTGGAGACCCTTGCGGATACGCTCACGCAAGACATACAAAGCTGGGTTAGCTTTCATGATCTTAGCCATAGCCTGCTGAACCAGAGTCTTGAGGCCTGGGAAGTACTGTCCGTAAGCCGAGAAGAGGTTGTATGCAAGATCAACACCAATCATCAATCCAGTGGCGGAAGGATAGATACTCATGCTGTCCGTGGTGTAGTCGAGGTACTTAGCACGAACGTAGCGCTCAATGTCGTGTGAATCGTAGTCACCATATCTAAGCTGCACGTCGATCCAGAACTTGTTTGTCGTGGTTGGCTCGTAAACGTCCTTAGTATCGAATACAAGGGAAGGTCGGGTGACATTCCATTTGTTCGTGGCGAAGAGTAGGATATCCGCACAAGAGCTGTTCATCTTGTAAGATTTACGTGGATGAATAGTCTCTTTTTGAACGGCCTCGATGCCAAGCTGTTCCAACTCCTGATCCAGGACTTGACACAGGTCCATAACCACAGATTCGTGGATCTTCTGCCACAAATGGGCACGGAAAATCTGAATCAACGAGATTTTCAGGGTGGGAATCTTGCCGTGCAAGAAGATACCGGTCAAATCAAGTTGTACCTGGAAACCAACGTAGACATTGGCGCGGTTGATGGTCGGCGACCACCAGAGAGTGAATCGACGGTTGGGAATCTGGTTCAAACCGGACCGCTGAGCGTTGGTGAGCTTCTTGAACTTCATACTCTCTTCGAAACCACTGTTGTGTAGGACAAGGTGGTCATGACGCAGGTAAAGCTGATCTTTGTCGACTCGGAAACCAGCCCACTCTGTCTTCTCAGATTCGAGGCTAATGTCTTCGACTTTGAAACTGTGGATTTGAGGAGCTGAACCTTCGGCGCTCTTCTCAGCTTTACGAGATGTAAAGGCACTGTACAGGCTTCTCTCCTCGGTAGAAAGGGCAGCGAACTCGGCAGCAGTGATCTCCACCGTTTGCCTCTTCGCACTCTTGGGACCCTCCTCTCGATAAAGCACCAGAATATGATTCGGTGTCACCACAAGATCTTCTTTCTCACCGCCGATCTTGACGCGGTACAGGTGGTCGATGCCATTCACTATGTTGAATGCACGGCGAGGCTCTCCGTCGGGACCCAGAAGTAGGTCACCTTCGCGCACGTCCTCGACATTGATCTCGGTTCCATCGCATCGCAAGAGACGGGTTCCCTTGGCGAGACACGCTTTCTCCCAGAACAGACCTTCCCAGGATGGGAAAGCTGTTGCCTTGAACAAGGTGTGCTCGAGAATTGTTTCAACACCACCCAACGCTTGGATAACATCAGTGCGGTAGGCATTGAGATTCCAGAGTTTACCGTCGTGTCGCTGGCTAGTCCACCAGAACGGATTGCTCTTCATCAGCTGGTATTGCTTGAACTCAGCGCGGAGTCGGAATCCCTTGTCGAAGCTAAGGGTGCTTCGATCCTTCTGGAAGAGCGTGTTGATGCGGGGAAGACCACGATCCCAGCTGTCCTCTAGATCCTCCAACGTCAGGCGGCGGTTCTGCTGCTGGGCTTCCATACGCTTCTGCGAGTACTCCATCCAAACACGCTGAGAGTCAATGAACTCGGCTTCCCAGGGAATGATATATCGGAAGATATTCGGAATCAATGTTTCCTCGTCATGAGACATACCCGCTCGGAAGTGGGTGATACCAGTGTCGGTCTGCTTGGACCAGCGCTTATCACTGGTGGGGATGAGTATGTGAGATCCTGAAATCATACCAAGACCTCCAAGCTCCTTGGGGGTGTAGAAGACCGCCGGAGGGAAACGAGACGGCATCTTAGAGTTCAGACCAATCTTGACTCGAGTCTGGATCTTTGTTTCACATTTCACGATGGTATCGAGAAGGTTGACAGTCGACACAGCAGCCTCACGGTAGTAAGTGAAAAGAGCAATTAGAGCAGTGTTCCACTTATTGGCAATCTTGGTGAATGTGGTCGAACCGGACGACATAAGGATTTGTCGGATACGGTTGTTGAACTTTTGAACATCCTCTTCAGTGACCTGGAGGAAGGCATGTGCCGTACGTTCCTTGGTGGAGTTGTCGACCAGAGACCAGACACTGTCTTTGACCGAGAATTCCTCGTTCATATTCCGCATCTTGGGGAGAATGCGGACTTCGAATCCATTCATGGAGAACAGCAAGTTGGGGTTGTCCTTACTGTACACGCTGGCGAATGTATCGTCCCATTCAATGGTGGTGATGGATCTTGGGAGGCGGTTCTTCATGTCCCAGAAAACAGCACGACCAAGGTTGACATCGTGACGCATCAAGCGCATACGACAATCACGAGGCCAGCACTTTTTATTCTTGTAGCCAATGACGTTCTCGAAGTTAGGGTCAGGATTCTCGGTCAAGAACCGCTGGATCAGGTCGCGGGAGTCATCAGCCTGGAATCGGAAGAAGACCCAGATCTTGTCAACGTAACGGGTGTACAGACGGATGGGGTGCCTTGTCTCAGTAGCGCGATCTCTGAATTGCAAGAAATCGTTGGGACTTCCGGGAGGGCCGGCCATTTCACTGGCTCTCTGCAAACCAAGGAGCAACAAATCGATCATCAAACCGTAGTACTGGAACACGAAGCCCGAGAATTGGAGACCGCGAATCAGTCCATAGCTGTTGGTGTGGTTCATGTCCTTGTAGCTGAGCTGAACATTGTTCTTCGAGGTGATGTAGTCAGCCAGGTTGTGGTCCATGATCAAACGGAGCAATCGGTTCAGCAGAGTGATATCAATCTTCTCATAGACCTTGGACAGCTCAGTCTCGATCATCACGTTCGTCTCGCCTTCGGCAGTCTCCCATACATTGGACAGGTTGTTGATGCCCTGTGTCCACTTGTATGTGAGTAGAGGAGGAACCTCAGAGTCGGAGGGCTTGATCCAAGCGGGGAAGAGATGGCGCTGCTCTGCTTGGTACCAAAGATACTGATCCAAATAAGCGTCGGTGATCTTTTCGATAGGCTCAATATCGTAGACAGGATTGATGTTGTTGTAGTTATCGTTCATGTCAATCTTAACCTCCTTGAACGCTCTCTGTGTCAGGAGGAATCGCTTGATTCTCGCCAAGGTTGTCCCGGGAGAATCGTAAGCCTGTTCAATAAGAGCCAATTCCTCTCGCTGGGTTTGGTTCAGTCTGCCCTTCACAGAGTACGACTCGCGCAGCCGCTCGAGTGCAAGGATCAGGATTTTAGTGTCGTGCTTGTAGGAGACACTAGGGAAGGGAATTGGGGAGAACTTGCGAGACTCCAACCAGTGGACCATGGTGGTGTAAATTGCAACCGCCTCTTCAGAGGAAACGTAAGGGCCGTCCTTCAGATAGTTGTGCTGACGCTCTTGCTCGGACTTGAGCCAGAGACGGGTGAGTCGACCAAGGTTCTTCTTTGCGACAGTCTTGTCAACTGTGGCACCACGGCGAATTCTCTCTCGGTTGTAATGAGCGACGGAGATCCACCAGTCGGCCTTGCTTTTGACGTAGCGAAGAATGATGTTCTCAATCGGTGCGGGCAGGCCGGGAACCTTCCATGGGATGTTACTCTTCCAACATCTCCAGGCCTCTGATAGATGCTGCAAAACCACGTTGACCTTGTTTTGCTTGATACCCTCGGGCATCATGTCCATCAGATCGGCCATGACGGAAGCACGCAATTCAAGATCGAAATGAGATTCCACACGCTGCTTGGTGACCGTCTTGGCAACACCCTTGCTGTGACGACCCTCGAACTGGCGAGAAAGCAGGTTTCCAAGCCAGCGCTCAAGCAGAGGAATAATACCACGCATGAAGAAAAGCCAAACTCGCCAAGCGGGCGCCCAGAAACCACATCCGGGGCCCTTACCAACGGGGCCGGAGTTAAACCGGTAGTAGATCAAATGCTTTAGATCCTTGCAAGAACGGATCTGGTGCATAAGCTTATACTTGTACCGATACATACCGGTAAGCTGGCCCACATGGTTGAAGGCATAAAGAATACCATCAGCAAGTTGGAAGGCATCGATGTTACCTAGACGGTATTGAACTTGGGCATCGACGATGAGCTTAGTCAACCGGAGAATTTCACGCATCAAGTGGAAAGCATTTCCGAAGCGAGACTTCTTACGCTCCTTGGTGGTTAATGTCTTCACAGGCTTCAAGTTGAAGTTGTAATCAAGATGCAGGTAAGTCAAATTCTTGCGGTGAATCAGCAGGTTCAGCATGTTGAAACCCTGGCGACAAACTTGCAAACCGGCCTCAACCCAATCGATCGTTGTTTGCTGGAAGAACTTGGTCGTTTTGAGTGTCTTCATGAGATTCTGCTTGCTTTGAGCCTTGGGTGCGCCCTTGTGCAATTCGTTGAGAACGTAGGTCTTGAGCATCTTCTGGTATGAGACTCGGACTTTGACAGGCTGACCTTGTGGACAGTGCTCCAAGTACCACTGCTTGACCAACGGCACATCCTGTGCACGAACCATCTTGCCAGATCTCTTATCGAATGGGTGGGGGGCCCACCACAGGGCGATGGCGGACGCGGTGTCGGATGTGTAAAGTTCTTCGTCGTCAAAGAAGGGCTCGACCTCACCCGGAAGCTCGAATTCGTCGTCTTCATTATTGCCAGGCCCGAAAATCTTATCTTCATGGCTGACGGTGATATTTTTAGGCGCGACGGAGCGGGAGGAGATCGGGTTGATGACGGGATCGAAATAGAAAGCCGGCAGGTTAGGATCCTCGGTGCGAACGTAGACCACTTGAGGATAGGAATACCAAGAGACTTTGACGCTTCGAGGCAGGGTATTGTAAAGGAATGGGAAGGTGACCCGGTACTCAGTTCGAATCGGGGCACGGAAGATGATGCGGTCAATAGCGTTAAACTCGCTAAAATCTTCGTCATTAGGATCGATATCTTTGTACAAAGGCTCGAAACGTGGTCCACCAGGAATGGCGACGTTAAGGGCCTTGGCTGTGAAGAAGCTGTTCAAGTCAAACATGTGGTAGTAGTTTGGGTCAACAACATCACTCAGAATCTGGTGACTGAGCCGATGGAGAGTCGCCATCTGGGGAAGAGACAAATTCCACTTCTTGTAGCTCGGACCATTCACGTGGGGCGTATCGAGAAGGGGACGGTGGTCGTAGAACCACTCATAAACTGCCGCGTCTTCGACGTCATCCAGTTCCATCTGAATGGGCTCCAACGGTTCAACATCTTCAATGTTTTCGGACCACGAAAGAGGTGGTTCTTCGTCGTCAAACGGGGGGAAACGCATTCGTTTGAAGTGTCTGCGGTCACTTTTCTCCCGACGCATGCACATCCACATCGTTGCCCATTGGGCGTGGAAGACAGGCTCGATGACACGCGGTGTCTCGTTGACTAGAGTCAGGCAGCCGTTGACGTGATAAAGCACTTTAACTTCTCTTGCTGACTCCCAAGGCATGGGCATGTTTTCCAATAGCTTGAGGACGGCATGTGGCATGAACTTGAGCGCACCGAGGTAGCTCCGCTTCTCGTTGGTGAATTTCTTCTGCGAAACGTCGCCAATATCTCGGACAATCTTTCGCAGATGCTCCGGTGGCATATCAGCCTTTTGTGTTTCCACAAATCCTGCTTTGCGCTTCTCGCCGAACCGATTGCGTTGCGTGCGCAGCCACTCATTTTTCTTCTGCGCAAATTTTGCGACATTCGGGTCGGCCGGCGGCTGGTAGCCCGGGGGCGGCGGCGCCAGTGGCATAGAAGGAGGAGCTGCACCCCATCCCGGAGGTGGAGGAGGGGGGGGAGGCAAAGACGCCATGATGGTGATTGATGGATGGAACCCTCCCTCGTAGAGGTTGTGTTGGTTCCAAGTCGCGTCAAGCCAGGTTGGAGGTCATGTGTAGCAAGACCTGCAGGTAGCAAAAAAGAAATACAACTGATAGGAAAGAGCCGGGCGATGAGGAGATGGAAGATTAAGATGGAAACGCGACAAAGATAGAGATCCACGATCCCCTACGCGATGTGACTATCTCTGCTCCTTGTCCCCGTCGAACTTTGAGAAGTGGCGGCTCCGACTGGCACTATTCCGCATTGGGACTAGCGCAACCTCGCCAAATCTGCGCTAGCGTCGGCTGAAGCAGAAACCCACACAAACCCATCTCGACATATTTCACTTTGCTTCACGACAACTCCGACAACTGCCGCCCTTGACCAGTTCAAGCACAGTCAAAATGACCAACAACAGACTGCAATACGTGAGTTCTACGAGAAAACCCTGACCGGAAAATTATTGATCTGACTCCTTCTCGATTTTCAGCGCCGCCGGAACCCGTACGTTTCAAAATTCCCCAAAGACCATTTCCTCGAACGACCATGATCTATACGATGATTCGAGTAGCGGGATGGCTATCACCTTTTCGAACGAGTTATTGACGGATTTTCTTGCTTTCAATAGGTACAACACGCGGTCCAACAAGGTTCGCATCGTCAAGACCCCCGGCGGTGAGCTCCGTTACCTTCACCTGAAGAAGAAGGGAACTGCTCCCAAGTGCGGTGACTGCGGCATCAAGCTCCCCGGTGTGAGTACTCCCTCGGCGTTCCTGATGCATTTTGAACGGTTGTGTGGGATGTGTGCGATTGCGTGTGGGCCAACCGAACGACTCAAAAAAAACTCTGTCTGGGTGGACGGGTGTGCGAACGAATGGTCAACCGAAACGCTACAACGTCCATATGACCGTCTCGCACAATTTTGGGGCTGGATCAACTAACAATTTTTTTAATCAGATCCCCGCCCTCCGTCCCCGCGAGTACTCTCAGATCTCGCGCCCCAAGAAGAATGTCAGCCGTGCCTACGGTGGCTCTCGCTGCGCTGGCTGCGTCAAGGACCGCATTGTCCGTGCCTTCCTGATTGAGGAGCAGAAGATCGTCAAGAAGGTCCTCCGGGAGTCCCAGCAGAAGGCCGCCAAGCGCTAAGCGTGCTTTTTGTCGGTGTTGTCCTTTTACGGTGGAGCGAATGTTATGGGGAAAACGGCTGGGAATGGTTCTCTTAAAATATTAAAGATGAACAGGAACAGCTAGCGCGCGAGTCCAAAAAAAAAGGCTCGTGGCTAAGCAAATGAATCAATTTCATTTACCTTCATGAGAGATTCCCTGACATGTCCAATCAAATTGTCTGAAATTATCTCCGTGGTGTCTCGTACATATCGTGTCTGTTCCGGCCAGCGATCGTGGCACTCGATATCTAGCTGCGACGACTCATTTGGGTAAGTGTATGATTGGTTGGGCAATATCTTTCAGGCCAACAACATCTCTTGTTGGTCTGCACCAGGTTTAAACGCCCTCAGGCTCGGACAAAACGTAGTCACTCGTTAGAACAATGATGTTCCCTGCGTTGGCCCCCGTAGCCGAGTGTAATCTCGCCTAGCCTCCAGTCTCCAGGGCTGAAGTACACTTAGGTGTCGATCTCATTGTAGCTGCGCTAGTAGCCATCATTGCATGTACGTTCTACGCGGGATTAGGACCCCACATGGTCTAGTCAATTGATCTAGGCCTTGCTTTTACGGATGTGATCAAGCCAAGTCAGATCAACTCACAACACCCAGGATAGCCCCTAGGTGACCATTTTCCTGCAATAGAACAAGACACTATGTAACTAGCTGTGAGTCTTTATTGTGCCTGCTATCATGCTATCACGGCCCTTGTTGCACCAATGTAGGTATCTATATATTGTGACTATAGAGTAGAGCTTTGGTATTCGCTATACCGAAAGCTCATCGCCAAGCTTTAAGGCAATGGAAGATCCTGGTTAGGGTGGGGGCAAAGCAGTAAAGGCACGGAATCACAAGTCTCAATATGTAGTTCTCGCAACAAGCACCTAAAACAGTATTTCCTGTTCTGACTTGGTCGAAGTCTACCAGTAGAGCAGTGGTGTTCTTCGCTAAAGCAACTGCACCTCGTAACCTCGGAAGCATAACTGAAAGGGGCATGTATGGCCCCTTAATGGACTAATGCTAGTTATAGACGACCGTAAAACGTTGTGTTAATGTCATTGTGGGGGTCTTTTTGACCGCGGAGTTTGCCACCTCAGCAGATTGTGACCCCGACCAGTCATGCGTTAGAGTTAGAGTTAAATAACACCGCTTGTTGGCAAGGCTCTCAGACCCTTCGTATAGAGTATCTCATCTAGTTTGAGGATCTATCGCGCAGATGGTTTGTCTGCAAAAGAATCGAGAATCGTTCCCACACGTAACATGCTAGCTGGATCTGAATATATCTGCGAGGCACGGGAATTGCATTCGACAGAAAGAGTTTTTGTTGCACCCTATCGGAAGTCAATGGAAGAGAAAAATTATATCTCTATACTCCGTATAGTGCCCAAATGGCATAACTATGTGTACATATTCTTTATTGTCGGTATCTTGAACTGCTCTTTCGGGCAGG
Source organism: Penicillium egyptiacum (assembly GCA_911456345.1). NCBI lineage: Eukaryota > Fungi > Ascomycota > Eurotiomycetes > Eurotiales > Aspergillaceae > Penicillium > Penicillium egyptiacum. The sequence continues at coordinate 1,455,756 of CAJVRC010000839.1, forward strand.
AGCTTCCTCCTGCACGTCGTTTGTGCCTTGACCTCCTCGCTGCAGATGAGATTGGTTGAAGATACACTGAATCTGTGACTAACTTATGGTCATGTCTGTCATTCTACTTAAGTCTAAGTACGACTTTTAAAGTTCAAACAAAAGTAAAATAGAGCATGATGATCGGACGATCTTGTAATTACTATCAGTCAACATAGGACATAACCTAGCGTGCGATAAAACCATAGGATCCCCTCCCTAAACGAGGTCTAGTATCTCTGCAGCATCTAGTCTACACTAGTTCAATATACAGTGAAAGAAGCCGCTAAAGGTGTACCAATAAACATCGATCCCTCTACTTCCATTGTTTTACAAAATACATAAGGCATATGTAAAGTACGTGGCCGCTGCGATTCGTTCAATTCCCGATGCTTCGAACGTCAGCCAATAGAATGAGTGGCTGGTCCAGATCCGAATGCCTGTTTTTCCTTTACTCTGAAAAAGAAAAGAGGTGAGGAATTTTCGCCGCCTCCATGACGGCTCCCGGACGTGGAGATGCGGATGACAACAGACAATGGGATCGGCCCAAGAAGCGGTCAGGCGATTGTTCTGTGTCGCGTCCTAAACCTATCCACTCTGAGGGTTAGCGCTTATCAAAGAGAGCTCGAGCGTATGCAGAATTGACAGCTGTCGAACCGGGCCGTTCCATCCCACAAACGCCCAACGGGCGAGGTTCGTGCGGTTTCTCAAACAGAAAATCAGAATATAATTGAAAAACGACTACTAATACTATATTGTATACCAAGTGCAACACTCCCTCAAAGGCTCTCAATACAACGTATACTGTGAAGAGAAAATCCCCGGTGCATCGGGATATGTCTGCAAATCCCGGATTGCAGCAGGTTGGGCAACCTATCGGCTATTAAGTACATACATATCAAGTGCCATTTACCCGCACCGATTGATGTCACGCAGATCAAAAATTGAAGAGATCTACGGAGTATGTACCCCCTTTCTCCTGTTCCCGATTTTCCTTTCCCGGATAGTCGATAGATCGAAATTGAAGGATGAACCCGGATTGGGCTTGATTTGATACATATAACGTGATCTTTTCGGGTCCGAGTTGAACAGTGGGGCCGTGCCTGACGGTGCTCGGTCTTACAATCGAGACTATTGATACTGGCTGCCTTTACCCTGCATGGAAGACCTCTCCACAAAGATCAGTGTGAAGATCTTTTTTGACGACATGTATTACGGCAATACACGTGACATATGGGTATATACATCAAAAAGAAAATCAAAGCAAAGCAAAACAAAACAAAACAAGAAATGAGAAAGAAGACCAACCTATGGAGTATATTGACCGGTGGGATGAGGTTAGGGCTTCGGAGGGACATAGCCACCATCGTTGTGGGCGCGGCTCCTCTCACTGGCTGATTGGGTTCATCGCTAGTCTAATAAGGTTCACCGTAAGAGCTCGGCTCTCTTAACAGAGGAAGCTAGCAATGCCACTATACGATTAACAGGACGTACATCCGTCGGTTGGACGGCCATCTCCACCTTCAGTATGTACATAAACAGACAGCCACTCAAAGTCTGGGTCACTAATTGAGCTGCAGACCGTCACGAGAGGATCTCATACCCTGTTTGGTTTAGGGAAGGGTCCAAGCGAACATTAGAAAAAAAAGATGTTCAGGGTTAGTGTACGCACTAAGTAGGCGGCCGTATGTAACCCCCGTATAACAGTCTGTATCCTGGAGGCAGTTAAGGTCAGATTTAATAATAATATCGAAACCGCTCCAGAATAGACCCCTTCGATTTCAACCTTCCATTTGAGAGGGATCCGAATATCTCACCCAACGTATAATAATATAAATCTTGAGATAAATGTCGGCACGGCCCGTAGGGAGCTTCGAAAGTCAACTTTAGATACTGGCATAGTCAGCCGGTTCTAAGGTTGTGAACGGCATTGCAGCTGCCACCTATATAACGGCGCACAGGCACATACATACTAGTGTCTCCTTACGTACAGCACAAAAGTTGCTATGCTGCACGCTCCACGGATGCAAGTTGCTAATACCCTAGTGATATCTTTCCTGTATAATTTACAGATGGAGAAGGTGTAACACTTACAATTCTGCAAAACAGTAATAATCCATAAAATATCCTAGGAAGCATAGGCCACGTTGTTGATGTCGCTCCTTTCACTGGTGTCATTGCCGATTTCCCCAGTACACGAGCCTGTCATAGCCACAACAATGCACTATGAAACCTTGTTAGTGCGTGGACAGACATCCTCGTGGGACATTGCGTGACTTAGAGAAGAGAATCGATAATGCAAGGTAGTGTGTTACTATGCCTCAATTATAACATATAGCATATCTACAATTGAGCTCCTATATCTTGTCTGTGATCTTCTAGCCTCGATTTACTTGGGAATACAGTCTGGTAAGAAAATAAGGTCTGTGTCCCCCAGAATCTGTTCGCTGAAAACGAGGCATCAGATTCCGTGCGCCTGGGACTACAAAAGGAGAAGTGGGGAATGACAGGGAGGCAAATATGACCATGGGAAAGGTAACATGCAGCTACCGACACTGCCGATGCCGCCAAGGATGTCCGCGTCACCCCAGCACCCTGGCCTACTGCATCGGTTAGAGTGATAGAGCGGGGTGTTGGTGGGGTTGCTCAGCGTGGCTAATTAAGGACAGTATCCGGGTGTCAAGAGAGACTAAAGAAGACTAAGAAAGCCAAGGCATGCAGCTGGTCGCTCAACAAGTTTTCCTTTTACTATGGTTGGAGGCTATTCCTGTCACTTGAGACAGCGCTGTGCAAGCATATGAAGCATTGTCAGCAGCACAGCAGGTGGTCCATGCTAAAAGAACAATGCCAATGCATCCACAGGAGTCATTGTTTATCCGGTACAGAAACCCAGGGGCTCAGTAGTAGGTGTTGAATATTTCCATTTCTTGGCATTGTTCATGCCCAAAATTACGAAGTACATTTGTAACCAAAGCCATAAAAGAAGGACACACGAGATACATGAAGCCCAAGCGAAGATCCGTTGATCACAGAGAACCATGGTTGACACTATCTCTGCCTTTGTGATAGATCTCGATCAGATCCCGACTCAAAGCTCACTACTAAGTTATGGTACACATGAAAAGAAAATATGCCTTGCTCATGCCAGAATGACTGAAAAAAAGAAACGAAATATCAAGAAAAAGCAAAGTAGATAACGACAAGTGAAAGAAAAAAGTAGATAGATCTCCTGTAGATAGATCTCCTTCGCCATGAGGCTCATTCTGTGGAACGCCTGCCAAATACATTCTGAATTCAAATAGCAAATAAATGGGACCTCAAATAACGCCATGCCTCTAGTGTGCTCAATGGCCAACGTGGTCTCCACCAATGACCTGAAAAATTGCAAGGAAAAAGGCGTGCGAATAACCAAACCCGAAAAAACTCAGCATGCAGGTCGGGTTCTTCGGGCTTTTAATCGCTGAATCGTATTCCATCCCCTCCACCACACCTCCCCCCTCCCGATTTTTTTCGTGTTATATTTCTTTTTTCAAATCCCATGCTGATGATCGACCGGGACCTTCGAGTGGGTCCTGGACCCTGTTGGAGCCCGACTCTGGAGCATACCAATCATGGTTATGGCCCCCGTCAAATGCTGGCCCTGGTTCCGTATCAACGAAGAGCGTATTGTTGCCTGGTATCATGGGGGTGCATCCGACAACAGGGCCTGTGGGGTGCTGCATGTATCTTTGCATCGCTGGAAGGCTCGCGGGACCGTATTCATGTCCTAGGCTAGGGTTCATGCTTATCATATGCTGGTGGTGATATGCTTCGGCGCGCTCGCTATGGGGACTGTTGGTGCTTCGTGATTTGACAACCTTCGTGGCATGGACCCCCTTCGACTCCGATGGCTGACGTGTGGGTCCACGATGGCCTGAGTTCGTTCCTCTCTTTTGGTGTTGGAGCTTGCGATAGCGGGTAGTCGATTGGATGCCGCCGCTGTGGATGGCTTCCGGTGTCAGCCTCCAGAAGTTCACTGCTTTTTTGCCCGGTTCAACTTCTTCCTTCACGGCCTCAAATCCCTGAAGTTGAGGGTTAGTATTGATATCAAATATAGCAGGCGTTGAATCGAACGTATCGCAACGAGGAACTGAAAGAATGGGTTATGAGAAAGTGAGAGTTACCGCGTTCATCGAGAGATTATGGCGAATACTGTTCTGCCATCCCTTCGCGTTCGGGTCTTGCGCCTTGTCTGTATTCGCTTCAAACCAGGAGTAAATGCTTTGGAGTTGAAGCTTGTTTCCTGGGGCCTCCTTCAAGGCCTGATAGATCAGAACAGAATAGGGAGGATGACCGGTACGCTCCTCTTTATTGTCACCAGTGCCTGAACGTGGAGAGAGACGGTCTCCTGTCTGAAGCGTCATTGCTGGGCTGGAAGCAGCGAGCGACTGCGGAGAGTGATAGGATGAGACTTCAGAAAGCGGCGATGGCGGGGAGTCTGGAGGGGGCTGAAAATGATCTATCTGAGGATAGTTGTATGGCTGGTCTTTGAAGACATGGGAAGGTTGCAAAAGTGACCAATCTGGGTGGCTCTCTCCAGCCTGAGGGGCCAATACCTCCAAGGGTGTGCCAGCCATGGTGGGGGTGACAGGCGAGCGGTAGGAATGATACCCATTTGGATCGCCGATGAGCTCCTGAGACGACGGGCCCAAGCCGTACGGTTCGCCATCAGCAACACGAGGAACGCTCAAACCCTGATAATAGTGAGGCATGGGAGCTAGCTGGGATCTCCATCTCGCCCACTCAGACACACTGAATTGAGGTGGCGCTTCTGGTGACAGGAGACCAGGCTTGGAATCTTGGTCTGAAATTTGTACTCTGTCGAAGTGCTGCGAATGGAATGAGAAATCCATGTTTGGGCAAGGCAAGTGACTGGGTTGGATGATAGAAGACAGGAAAATAGAAGAGAAGCAAGAAGGAGGATAAGAGAAGGCAAAAGTAAACCTTGGAAGAGGAAGAGAAAGAAGAGAGAGAGGAAGAGGAATAAGAATAAGAATAAGAATAAGAAGGGGAAAAGACCGAACGAGAGTGCAGCCTCAAAGGGTGTGTGTTCAACCTTAGAGGATTTGGAGCTGTATAATTCAATGCCAACACATCATATTCTTTCTTGTCTCTGCAAATAACCTCATGCATTCTGAGCAAAAGACGGTCTGGAGCTAAGGAATTTTTAATTTTTTCTTGTATTAAAGGTCTACTCCGTATTTCGAAAAACGCCTTTAGATGCCTAAGTCGTACAACGGACATTCATAGTACAGACAATGGCCAATGACCGGGAAGTCAAAGTGGCTGGATCTGGTGCTACAAGCTAAACGCTACATGCGACTAGAACGCATGGACTAGACCTGCTAGAGCCAGAAGGGGATGGTCAAATGGTCAAATAGTCAAATGGTCAAATGGGAACCTGCAGGGTAGAAGTCGCCATTCACATCATCGGCTTCATCCCGGGCCTTCTGGAAGTTAACCGTAAACTGGCGTGTTCTACTATTTGTCTAGTCCAATTGTTTCTTTTTTTCATAAACTGCATTCAACCAGCCGGAAGTCAGGAATACATCCTGCTCCTGCAGGCCGGGATAGTGTCACCAAAAGGATATCCCCAACGTCCCCCGTGTTGCAAGAACCCTGGTAATAGAAAAAAAAAGGGAAAATAAAACAAAAAAAGAAAGAGAGACATATAGTGCCAATACGCTAGTTCTAGCCAAGTAAATGGGGGTTTTGGCTTCCCCCTAAAAGACGATGGTGGAAAAGAAAATGACAGGGTCATAGGAAGCGGTTGGATCAAGCATCAGATATCTCCAGATATCAAGTCCGGCTTATTATGCGAAAACCTTGCGGGAAATGGGGGAAATGTTTCCAGTCCAATCAATCCAAGTCTAATCTGATTCACTAGGTATCAAGTCACTGGAAAATACACCCCCAAACATCTCCTTGCATACAATAATCCACTCTCTCCATCCCGATATGACGCCCATGTGGAAATCGTTGGTTGCGCATGTGTTACTTCCGGTAATAGATCTGAGACAACCTGTTAGTCTTATCTTGGTAAAATTCAAAAGAAAAGCGACTTACTCTTTTGAACTGGAAATGAAGTTGAAGAATACCCTGAAAGGATTACGTCAGTTGAGAAACAGGATCATTTGGTAGCACGACATACCTTGTCAAATGTACTCTTGAATCCCCTCTCTCGTTTGGCACTATAATCCCATTCTTTGTCGACGATTCGAAAGGCGAGGTCTTCGTACGGAGGTCCAGCCATAAACCGAATGAGACAGGTGTCTTCCTCGCCTGCTTCGGCGGATGACTCGCCACGCTTGCGACCATTCTCACGCTCAATCCGGTAAGTTGGGGCTTTGGTCTTGTCGATCAAGTCGGGGTAGAAGATGTTAAATTTGTAACCTTGCACAACCTTGGGTGGCGGGTTGTCATGGTCATAATGGGTCTGATTGTATTTGTTCCATTCGTAACCCATTTGGACTCGGTTGAAGTACCGCGGCTTTCGAGGCCGATGCTTACCGGCCCATTGAGGTTGCGAGCTCGTGCTCACGGCCTCTTCGCCCGTGAATATTTCCTCATTCTCGCTGACACCTTTGGCAAGCTCCCTTTCATACAGCGCTTTGGTCGCTTGCGAGAAGTCCTCGTTCGGGATGGACGAGAACCGCGTGGATACAGAGGCCGCGGGGGCATTGGTAGATGTCGGTTTCGTCACTACTGCGGATGACTTCTCTGCAGCTCGGTGCCGTAGTGGAACAAAGCCCATACGGATAATTTTCTGTCGTTCGCGGGCCTGTGCGGTTGATTAGCATGTGGATCGGGATAAGTGGGCGGAAGGCCAAAACCTTACCACTTGGTTAAGAAATGCGGATTCGTCCATGATTTCCAAGCTTTTGTCCTCCGGGCGAAGCTGAAGCATTGGATCTGGATCCAGGCCTTCAAAATCGGCATGGTCTGTTGTTTCACCTGCAATGGCCACCGGTGCAAGAGGCGCTAGTTTTTCCCTAATTGATTCGGCTTCCTGTCTTTGCTGCCTCCTCAGGTCGCGCACACGCTCATCAATAATAGCTTGATAAACATTTTTCAGACTCGCCCTGGCCTTCCATACAGTCAGACTGCGCAGTAGCTCTTCCCAGTAATCTGTATCGATCGGCTCGTTCGAGTTCAACTTCCGTTTCACTTGTACTTCGAGGTTTTGAAGCTGCTCGTAGGACTTCGGGCTTAGTAGTTTGTTGATGTCGGCAGCCACAGAATTCAATGCGCGACCCTCGGGTGTAACGGTCTTTTGACGATCTCGGCAGATGACTTTCATAGTCTGTAGGGTGGACGATGGTCAGCAGCGGTGTCTAGTAGATAGCGGGGGGGAGGGGACATTACCTGCCAGAATTCACGGTTCTTCGCATTTGTCTCAAGGTTAACAAACGTATCAATATCCTTCTCCAAGTCCCGTAGTTGGGTCTGCGATAGTCCCTCAAACACACCGTCCGGTTCCACGACATCCAGATCAGAGTCTGCTATCTCGTCATCCAAGGGATCACGCGTAGGATCGATGATGCGGAGAGTAACCGTCAGCCAGTCGATAGGTTTTGCGCGCCCTTCCTTGACTCGGATCTCTGCTTTCTTTTTGGCCTGCTTCAGCACGAACAAATCCTCCTGCGCGACCCACTCGCGCTCTTGCTGGTCTTCCTGGATCAAGTTGAGCCGGGCTTGATCGCGCATGTTGCGAGGCTGTTGTGAAGGGCCAGGCCTCTCATTGTTCCATCTGCGATCCGAGTCTTGTCGGTCGCGCCATTCTCGGTCGTCCCGACGAGGATGTCTCTGGGACTGACGCCACGAGGACGGCGATCGCGATCTGCTGCGCTTTGCGTCTGGTCGGTCTGAGTATCGTGCGGACATCGAGAAACCGTAAGGATATAACGAGGGGTAATAATTAAAGCGTAAGCGACCCGGACGTATGTAATTTGGATGTTGAAAGCGAAGTCAGAAGTTCGGGAGATCAGCGGGAAAGTCTGGCGGGCGGCAAACCTTCCCTTATCATCCAGGCAGCTATATGAGACGACTTCACAACTCCGCATTGTAAACCAACAAGTCACTCAAGCCATGCCTTCGAGATGGCAGCGTCTTCATTTATCCCAGCAGGGATTACCTCCTTTGCTCTTCCAGTATACCTGGTCCCGACGAGGTTATGAAATCCACATAACAGACCTCACCTATATCTGGTCAGAGCGGTTGCCCCATAGAGCTATCACCAAGAGAGCAGAGGAAGGTGCCACAACGATCGATCCTGGAGAGGACCCAGAACAGCTCGATGTGCTCCTGGAGAAAATTGGAGAAGCTTTACAAAAGGGCAATGAAGGCGCAATCCTAAGCAGTGGAACGCAAGCCGACTCCCTTGAAATCGCGATAACAGCCAAGCTCCCTTCCCCGTTGAAACCTCTTAAATGGTCTTTGAAGTTATCAAAGGAACCCCTGTCGTCCTTGACCATTAATCTATTGATCCCGCTGCTGAGAGAGGAAGCGGAGTGGGAGTCCCGTCAACGTTCGCTCTTGAACCAAATCAAACAAAAAGACTATGTACTTGGCAAGCTGTTTGACAAAATGGAAACAATTGGCGTTGACCTAGCGTCCGTGTTTCCTAGCGCCGCAGGATCTCGCACCTCTCGCAAGGCTATTACGCCGTCTGAGGCAGCTAAATTTGTCAAGGGCATTGCGCCGTTCGAGGAACAGACCTGGCTCGCTGAGACAGGAGTATCAGATAGGGCGGGATTAGCTACCAATTTACTCCAGGAAATCTCGGAATCCGGTGATTCTCATGATTTAGATACCTTCACCCAGTCACAAGATGAATGGTGGCATCAACTTGCGAGGCGCTCTGAAACTATTGCCAGAGAACCCTCTCCCATCGAAGAAGAAATATCCCACGATGAAGAGAGAAAAAAACCGGTTGAAACCAAGCATATTGACGAAGGAGGGGATTCAACGGCAAGCAGCGATGTCGATGAGTTTCAGGTATGCTACGACTTATTCCCCATCACAAGTAACAAGTATATTTTAACCCCGTTCATCTAGCGACAAGAAACCCCACCCAGACTAAGACCCCAACATGGAAAAGGGAAAATATCATCACCCAAGCAATCACCTAGGAAGAAAAGTCCTGTTCCGCCAGTATTGCCTTCAGAGGAAGACGAAGCCACAGCATCAGACTCCGGCTCCGATCTTGAACCAGCACCACGGCAAAGACGCATTCCCAGCGTTTCAAGGTCTCCAGAGACCGCCGCACCGCCGACAAAGACGCGAGAGGCGCCGAAAATATCAAAGGGTGGATTAGGCAAAATTGGCGGCAAGAACAAGAAAGAAGCAGAACGCCGACCCTCGCCATCTCCCTCTCCAGCCCCTTCTCCTCCAGCGCCAGTCCAGAAAGAGGCACCGAAAGTACCAAAAGCTGGATTGGGAAAAATTGGCGGCAAGGCCAAGAAAGAAACAGAGCGCCGTCCTTCGCCATCTCCATCTCCAGCCCCTTCTCCGGCGCAAGTTCGAGAGGCACCGAAAAGGCCCAAGGGGGGATTGGGTATGATAGGTGGTAAGAAAAGGCAAGCAAAAGAGCCCTCGCCCTCGCCAGCTCCTTCCCCTCCAGCACAATCCCGCCACTCTCCAAAGTCACCAGAAGAGGATGAAAGGATTAAAGAAGATCCTGCTCTTCCCATATCGTCGACACCGGCACCACCAGCAGCCAAAGCTAAACGTGCCGGGAAGCTTGGAACGATAGGCGGCAAAGCTAAAGCCAAAGCCTCCGAACCAGCTCAAGACAAGTCTCCACTACCCACATCTGAAACGGTGGCCATGTCATCCGAGAAGGCTTCACCTGCTAAACCAAAGGCTGACCGACAAGCTATTAAAAAGGAGGAGTCTCCATTGCCCACGCGACTAGCGGAGAAGGTTCCCCCCGCTCCAACTCCAGAGCCGGAGACTGAAGACCAGCGGGCTGACCGGAAGCGCAAGGAACTAAAAAGGTCGATTGAGGCTAAGGGCAAAGCTCCTGCAAAGAAGAAGCGGAGGTTTTAGACGAAGGGGAGCGGGGCTTTTTTTGTTTTGAGAATCTATTCAAGTCCTTTTCCAAGCGATCCGGCGGGATTGCTATGTGCGTGCATACAATACATTCGATCTGCATGTAGTGTGTGACTAGGGAGAAATGTGCCTGAGGACTGTACGCCATACGTATGTGCTTAAATCCGTAGATTGATTCATTGAAAGTATCGCGATTGGGGAATCAAACAGAAGTAGAAGACAAGAAAGTGAAGTGAAGACGTGAAAGTAAAAACACGCGCTAATAGTAGTACACATGGAGCGCAAGATTCAAACTCAGTCACTCGAAGGAGGACCCGTGCGAGCCGAGGCAACACTTTCCTTCTCTTGCTCATTCGGGGTAACAAGCCGCACCCTCTTAGGCGACATGGCGCCGGGCGAAACGGGCGTCGGAGAAGAAGTATTGTTTGTCGAAGTGATCGAGCCAGCACCACTGCCACCCGTGGCAGCGGCAACGCCAGCGACGCCCAACATGCCGCGGACTTTTTCGACGGCCTTGCTTTCACCCTTGGTCCAGGGATCACGCTTGACGAGCCCGACACCGGCGGAGCGACTACCAGAGCCACGACGCTTGGATTCTGCCTGCAGGGCTTGGCGGTTTTGTTCGCGACGTGGGCCAGGCCCACAGTCGTGCGAGCAGCCGGCTGTGGCACATCCACCTTCGCTGGTTGAGACGTCGACAAGCCAGGTTGTGATGCAGGCTAAATGGCCGCCATGGCCGCAGCCTTGGCACCAGGTCCAGAGGGCGGAGCCTTGGGGCCGAGGTACAGTGAAGGGCCCAAGAGTCTCGATCTCGGACGCTGGGACGGGTTCGGTGGGAACTGAGGATTGGGCCGAATGGTTTGAAGTGATGTCGGAGTCTGGGTCGGGACCCGTGACGGTAGATGAAGTGATTGATCGATTTTGCTGCTCTGAAACCCATTCTGAGGGTGGATCAAGGCTCATGCAAATAGAGCATGGTGCCTGAGGCGTGCTGCAGCGATAGCAGCGGCTGTTATCTTGGGTGGGATTTTCGAAGGGTCGCTGACATGTGTAGCAGTAGACGTTGATGAATGAATCGGTCTGAGCGTATTCGTAGACGGCAGGATATGCTGATACACAAGATAAGCGGAGCTCTGCTGCCTCGAGGTCCATCGAGTGCCGAATCAGGTGCTCATTGTAAGTTTTGAAGACCGTTTCGCATTCTTCATATGGGAGAATTTGTTCGCAGTCACGGAAAAGGACGTGCAGCTTCTGGAGAAGATGGGCTGCAGCCTGTATGTCAACCAAGCTACTGCTGCTGTGGTAATATCGGACTGATTCTTTCAAAATCGCTTCAATACCCCATGGTTTCAAGTCTGTTCCGTCTGGCGTGAGTGGGATCTGGACTCGCGAGATACCGCCCATTGTTGAAGGCATAGTGCGGGTGTCCGGTGTATCATCTGGTGGGAAAGATTGCCTCTGTCTTTCAAGGGGAGTTGATTCTGTGATCAGGGGGGGCGGGCTCGACGGGCGCTCCAGATGAAGTCGGTCAGTCTCTGAGATGACCTGGTCAAAGAGCTCATCCTCAGACTCCTCGCGTGTAGAAGCGAGAACCGATCCTCTCCTCAGCGCTGCGGCAGATTGCCCAACATCCAGAGATTTGGATGCCTCAAGTTGTCCGGTAGACGAGTACGACGCACCAATAGACTTGGAGGGGTGCGAACTGTCGGTGGACGTAGAGAACATGGGAAAGCTCTCCGAAGAATCATGTCGACTATAGCGGTCGGTACGAAGAGGCCGATTAAATTCCATTGGCGAGTCAAGAGTCAAGGGTTTCTTGGGAAATTGCTTGTAGTCACGAATCGCTGCACGCTTATCCTCCAGCTCTTGGTCATAGTCGTCCTCAGAATTTTCCTGAGGGGAGTCTGCGTGACCACGACGGCGCCAATCTGCTTTGCCAGTAATTGCCCGAGGCGCAGACCGTTGCTCTATATCCAAGTCTTCTTGCATATGGTCCCATAGGTACTTCGACGAATCAGCATCATCGGTTGATGATTGTCGTCTACGAGGCAAGGGTGTACGGTCTGATGTCCCCCAGCCATTGTGATCACTCAAGACTGATGGCGGGAGAGGGTCAATGTCGATCGCCCCATCGCCCAACGAGGGGATTTGGGAATCACTGCTCGACCACGAGTCTTTCGGGGAATCGGGCAACGGTCGCGCGAGAGGGGTGGTCATATTCGACGAGCTCTCAGCTTCGGGGACCGCTTCCATGACCCCTTTGAACAGGCGACTTTTGACTCTGTCCTGTCGACCATCATCGGGTCGTGACCTGTCTATCAAGCCTCCATCCTTGGATGACCTGTCTTTCAGACCACCTTTTGTTGGAAGATCTCTAGCTCTACGTTCGAGTTCTTGAAGAATAGCGAATTTGACAATTCTCCAAGTCTGAGCCAGTCTGGGCAGGGACATCTCATCTGCACACTCAGCGTTATGGTCCAATGACTCAATCAAAGAGTTCAGGACATCGGTCCGCGTTCTGTGTTCGCTGTGCTCATTCATCAACGGTGTATAGTGGCTTGCCAAATATCGAAAGACTGCCGGGTCGTTTGTAGCACCCGGAATACTTGTGATTATTCCCACCTGGCTAGGCATTGGGGTTGCGAGTTTGGCTAATGCTTGTTCTAGAGGGAGCACGGGTATGAAATCCACTGCCCCGGGTGGAGTACTGCCCAAGGACTTGGATGGTCGAATCGCGGCCGATTTGATATGCCGATTCCGAAGGGAAGTGGCCAAAATGGCTTCATCAAATATGTCATCTGCGGGGCTTTGACTTAATGATCTCTCACCAGTGCTGTCCTCGTCTTCTTCAGGCCGTAGAAATTCAGTGGCATTGACTCCCAGAGGACGTCGCCTGGGCCTTTGTTGACTGAACGCAACAAAGTCGCCATTGGGACTCCAGGCCACGGAGCACATCGGTCGGCGATTGACCACAGTTGGCGCATACCGAACATCGGTCTGGGTAAAGGCCCCGGTCTCGCCGACCGTCCACAAAAGATCCTTGGAGCGCCAGAGCAGATCCGAGGCGGGTGCGTCGTACCGATCGAACTCACGGAATGGAATGTGCGGGCGACGGAGATCCCAAAGGTGAACGCGTGGATCTTCTTTGTCGTAGGACGTGACAACTTGAGACGATTGCCATTCCCCCGAGGCAGGAGACTCACCGACCCAAGAAGGAGGCCTCCATCGCACATTTGTGACCGACTGGGGCGTTCGGAACTGGAAGGCAGGTTTCTGCCGTCGCTCTGCAGACGAAGAAAAGTCCCAGACCTTTACCTGGCGATCCGTGCCACCGCTGACGATGTGCTTTCCGTCTGGGTGCCAGTCGACTGCGAAGCATGGGCGATCATGAGCGGCAATTCTCATCAATGGGGCGTTGGCCTTTCGATAATCCCACATCTGGATCGCGCCGCTGTCTGAAGCAGTGGCAAATATGACTCCATCGTTAGGGGACCACCGGACGTCTCGGATGGCATCGCTGTTTCCCTGATACGAATGTTTGCTGCCGCATGTGGAAGTTCCCCGATTTGCAGACGCGGATCGCAGATCCCACATCCGAATTGTGCCATCTTGACTGCCAGACAGGAGCCAAGAAGGAAGATGAGGGTTGAAGGCAAGCCTGTGCACCTGGCGGTTGTGACCATGGAATCGACACAATTGGAGGCCGGGCCGCTGTAGGTCGTAAACCACGATCCGACCATTCGCGACTGCAGTTGCGATTATCCGGTCATAGTTGCCATGTGACCATTTTACGTCCTTCACATTCAATTGGTCCTTGTGTGGCATCGACACGCCCGCATCGTGGTGGGTAGATGCATAGCTAATGACTGCATTGCGGATATTGAATTCCTCTGACGAGCGGTCTGGCGAGACCTGGATGGTTTTGAGAATCTCCTTGCCTGCGATAACCGCATGTGTCCGCTCAGGTGAAATGTCCAAAGCCGAGATTGCGATGCCTGTTTTGTGGGTCACAGTCTGCGGTTCTCCTGGTCTTTACAGAATTATATTAGAAAACAGAAGATCCGATTGGCTCAAATGCAATTCCTCGATCATACTAGCTCCGATGACCAAATGGCGGGGGTGGTCTGCATCGAAAACAAAGAGGGAAACATGGGTAAACCAGGGAAGTAGGGTATCAGAGCGGTGTGAGAAAGCTGCAACACTTACAGTGATTTTGATCTGATCGACCGAGGACCATCCACACGACTGCTTTGGGGACTAGGTGGTCTCGAGCCCGAGAAGAAAGGTTGGGCGAATCTAGCAAGGGCATTGGCGGCGCGATTTGAGTACTTCTGTGGCGGAGGGGGAGGAGGTGGAGGGACCGGAGATCGCGAACCTGAGAGGTCCGACATCGTTTACAGCCAGGTCTCCATTGTGGCACACGACCACCGAATTGGGGAGAAAGATGCGGAGAGTTGGAGACCATCGAAATGCAAGCGGTGAGGGAAAGATCCCTGAGGCACCGACCTCGGGACGATCTATGCCTTACTGTTATCTGACAAGATTGAACATTGTTATGCACGATATAATATCACCTGGCTGTTATGCCTCACATATAGGGCAGTAGTCAGGTAGTTGCACTTCGTACTTTTCTTATGATCTATGTTGTATTTCTCGAATGCACCTTTTACCCTTTAGAAAGCCATCGGGCCTGAACACATGTTAAGAGCGGTCTAGAAGACAACAGACAACACATGAGAGAGATCAGATTGTAATATGATCTTAGGTATTTTCTCCGAGGGTAACGTGTCCAAAGACCAAAATACCTACATATATAGTACTGTCTATAAAGCAACCTTGGAAGAATGCGATTCTGATTTGTCTTACCTCGGGGCTTCGGGACGTGAGACACGAAACACATGGGGAAGCTATATCCATAGATCTTCAGAGATGACAAGATGACATAGCAATGTACGTTCATATACGAGGGTACTATGATGAGTGGCCAATCCATTGAACTGCGCCCCCTGGCCGAAAGAAAGTGACTAAAAGATACTAAGAAGAGGCAAAAATATGAGACATTCAGCTAATCACATAGATCAAGAAGTTCACTAATCCAAGCTGAAGGTCACACACGGAGAAAAGAAGAAAATTTAGATTTACCATATTAGAATGACTGGGTTCAGATGATCGTGTCATTAATAACTTTTCAATTTTTATTTTTCTTGGCAGTTGGTGAAGTCATTATATGCGCGGATTGTTCTCGATCTATCGATCGACGATCCTTTTCCTACCCCCCTGTTTTTACTCTAGGACGATTTGAACTTCGACCATTGGGCACAAAAGGCTCTAGATTAATTAATTTATATCGGGGCTTTTCTAAATATTCCTGGAAACAAACAAAGTCCTAAAAAAGAGCACTCGGAGAAAGAAGATAGATATAAAAGAGACCTCGGAAGCTATGGGATGGGAGTTATACCAGTGCCCCATTTTTTTTAGCTGCAGCAACCTGCAATCCACACCGTCATTCCTGGCATTTCATGTTTAGATATTCTATTTAAACCCTTTGCCACTTTCGTTTTATATACCTCTTGTTGGCTTAGTTCCAACCTTTTCCTTTTCCTTTTCCTTTTCCGTTTGAGTCTGAGAAACCTTAAGGCAAAAAGAAAGAGAAAAAGAGTAGGGAAAAAACAATAAGGAAAATAATAAGGAAGAAGTAACCTCTTTTTCCTTTCTATTCTTATGTTTGCTTTTGCTTCTTCAAAATCTCCATAATTTACTTCTCTAAAAATTCCCACGTGGAAACCGGTTGAGGTTGTTTCTCCGCCATCCGCCATCCAACCTTTGGGACCATTCCTCGCGTCGATCTTTCGCCATACCCGTCCTTCAGTCCTTTCCGATCCGAACCCGGCCTCCCTTTCTTTACCTTTCTTTCGAGGGAGGAGTTTGTCATGGACTTTGTTTAAGACACTCATTTCTAGGATATTTAGTGGGCAATGGATCCCCATGCAGCCCTTGAGCTGCTGGAATACTTGCGCACCTCTTATCCAATCTTTCTTCTTATCCTCTTTGTCGTGGCTTTTGTGGCTAATACTACCATCGCTGCGAAGAAAGCTAGCAAGCATGAAGCTCAATACTTTGGCCCTGGAGGGCGACCACTCCCTCAACGAACTCGAAGTAGGCCCGCCTACAAATCCCAGGAGTTCTCGCGGAACGTCAAACGAGTTTTCAATTTGCTCTCCGTGGCCGTTATTTTGACCTTCCTTATGGATGCAACTATCTATATCATACATGTGATGGTGGCCAGGTCAGAGAACTGGTGGCGAGGCCAGTCCTTTGTGGTACGTTCCATTTGGATGGTTTGGTGTTTCTCGATAGCCGTTGACACATATCCCAGGTTTACGTCGTCGGCTCGTTCTTCGTCTACTCAGTCCTGCTCATGGCAATGCTAGACACATCTCCGTCGCCCACTCTCGCCCAATTTGTCTGTTGGTCAGTCGCAATCCCGATCGAATTGGTTATTGTTAGCACCTCGCTCTCGATCTACACCTCGGTTCACCACGAGCCAATTGTTGGAGATCCAGAAGGGGGCCGGGTCCGCAGGAGCATTACATTCTGGGAGGCCCTGGAAGTGGGATCGAACAGTATACGCATCCTTATCTTGTTTGCACTGGTGCTTCTCTACGCCTGCCAATCGTTCAGCATGAAGAGCCATGCGAAGGCAAGCCAACGGGCGAATGGAGTCACAGAAGCTACGGGACTTTTGGATTCCGGTGGTGCAGAAAACGGCAATGGGAATGGAAACGGGAAAGGAACTGCCAATGGTCATTCATATGGCTCGACGAACGGAGCTCCTCGCCCCGAAACTTCCAAACCTACCGATCCATGGGTGCGTCCGACGACTCTTCCTTCCACTAGCTGGTGGGAGTACCTGAGCGGGTACTCACTCTTTTTCCCATACCTGTGGCCGTCCAAATCTCGCCGCCTGCAACTAGTTGTCACCTTTTGTTTTGGACTCCTCATATGCCAGCGAGCTGTTAACGTCTTGGTGCCCTACCAAATCGAACTCATTACGGATTCTCTTACCAAGAGTAGTGAGAGTGAGGACTTCCAAGTGCCATGGCTTCAAATTTGCCTGTACGTGGTATACCGATGGTTGCAGGGCAGCCAGGGCTTGCTCAGCTCTCTGCGCTCTAGCCTCTGGATTCCGGTGAGCCAGTATTCTTACATGGAGCTCTCCACCGCGGCGTTTGAACACGTCCATAGTCTCAGCTTAGACTTCCATCTAGGGAAAAAGACCGGGGAAGTCCTGTCCGCCCTGAGCAAGGGGAGTTCGATCAATACTTTCCTTGAGCAGGTCACCTTTCAGGTTGTGCCAATGCTTGTCGATCTTGTGATTGCGATTGTGTTCTTCCTGGTGCACTTCGATGTCTACTATGCTCTAGCTGTCGGGATTTCCACCTTTGGTTATCTCTATGTCACTGTTCGCATGGCCCAGTGGAGAGCCGAGATCAGAAGACAGATGGTTAATGCCTCACGACAAGAAGATGCTGTCAAGTAAGTTAGGACGAGACTATTCATTATACATTCGAGGTACGTGGGACTGATTTATGCTCCTAGGAATGACTCCATGGTCTCATATGAGACTGTAAAATACTTCAACGCCGAACAGTACGAATTCAACCGGTACCGGGGCGCCGTGCGTGACTTCCAGAAGGCCGAATACCACGTGCTGTTCTCTCTAACACTGCTGAACACCTGTCAAAACACCGTGTTTATGATGGGATTATTGGTAATGTGCTTCATTTGTGCATACCAGGTTGCTACTGGTCAGCGCCCTGTCGGCAAGTTCGTGTCTCTACTGGCCTATATGGTCCAACTCCAAGGCCCACTCAATTTCTTCGGCACGTTCTATCGATCTATCCAATCCGCGTTGATCAATGCCGAACGCCTGCTAGAATTGTTCCGTGAGCAGCCAACTGTGGTCGATAACCCCCGTGCCACCCCGTTGGCCATGTGCAATGGTGATATCAAGTTCGAGGATGTCGAGTTTGCTTACGATTCGCGCAAGCCCGCGTTGAACGGCCTTACCTTCCACTGCGAGCCGGGAACCACCACCGCCTTGGTTGGTGAGTCTGGCGGAGGCAAGTCCACCGTCTTCCGCCTCTTGTTCAGGTTCTACAACTCCGGGAATGGACGTATCTGTATCGACGGGCATGATGTACAGGATGTCACGATCGATTCACTCCGCCAGCACATTGGTGTGGTGCCTCAGGATACTGTACTTTTCAACGAGACTTTGATGTACAACTTGAAGTACGCCAACCAGGACGCTTCCGATGAAGATGTTTTCGAGGCTTGCCGCGCCGCCAGCATTCACGACAAGATTCTTGCTTTCCCCGATGGCTACAACACCAAGGTTGGAGAGCGTGGCCTACGGCTTAGCGGTGGCGAGAAGCAACGTGTGGCTATCGCTCGTACCATCATTAAGAACCCGCGCATCATTCTCTTAGATGAGGCTACCGCAGCTCTAGACACAGATACCGAAGAGCATATCCAGAGGGCACTTTCCACTCTTTCGCAGGGTCGCACCATGCTGGTGATCGCTCATCGTCTCAGCACCATCACTACCGCAGACCGCATCTTGGTCTTGTCAGAAGGCCAAGTGGCTGAAAGCGGCACCCATGAAGAACTTTTGGCTATGAAGGGTCGATACGCCAGCATGTGGCGCAAGCAGATCCGCGCCCAAAAGGCTATGGCAGAAGCTCAGGTCCTAGCCGAGCGAATCCGCACTGCCACCACAAGCGATGACAGCTCCAGTCAATCTGATGAAGACCGCAGCGTCGTTCGGTCGCCGAAACAACCAAACCAACAAGGCCTGAACCGCTAAAATAGGGACAGGGAACGACTCTTGTTTAACCTTCAACATGTCCATACGTTTTTGCATAACAAGAAAGTACCCAGAGGCAGTACTGATCGAAGGCAGCATGATATCAAGTTTGATGTCTCATCTCGAGGGGTGGTGGATTCCTTTGTTCAAGTAATCGGTCATTTTTCGGTTCGTTCGTTCACCCAGGTATCGTTCTTTTTTTTTCATTACTCTGCCTTTCTGTTGGCGTTTTGGGTTTACGACGCGTACGATGTTATCGTCTCTCCTTTGTCCATGTTCCATATGAATCCAGGCGCAGAGGGTCAGGGATGGGACTCCTGCAAAACCAAAATAGATTAATTGATAGGCTCCATATTAATATAAGAAGAATTCAATTAACGTGGACCATACCTAGTTGCTTAGTTGCCTGCATCTATATCTGATAGACCAAGTCGATGAAGTCAAGGTCCATGCTCACTCTACACAGAACCACTCTCGTTTCCATAGAATGTCCAACCGTTCTTATTTCTACATCCTTGCTATGTGTTAGTGTGTGGGAGATGTTTAGACTCATGCAGAGGTACATTAGTGCGTGTCGATATGCCAGGCCTTGGGGCCGCTAGCTCTCACCCGCAGAAAGCTTTACTTCACGTGACACCAACCACTATCCGAGCCACTACATCACTAGGAGGCTACATAATACAGAAGCAACTCGAACCAGCCGCTCTATCGAACATATCACATCAATGCATCCACCATCGCCGCAACTCCTGCGCATCTTGCGCACCTCTCTGGTCAACACCCGTCGCGCCTCGAACTTGACTCGATTCTGCCAGATCCCATCAGCAACCGCAGCACCATGCTTCGTCTCAAATCCTAGCACCGAAATACCCTCAACACGCCGGAATTATAGCTCACCGATCCGACCAGCCCGCATGATTCCTCGCTCGCACGCGCACAAACCCGTCAGCCGCGACCGCGGCCCTGAGTCCAAAGAAGACACTCAGACCAACTTTGATTCGTTGAATGTGCTGGGCAACATCCCTGCGCCAACAACGGCCATTGATGCATGTCTTGATTCTGGATTTCATCTGAACAATGGTGTCAAGCTTACCGACGGCAATGGGCTGTTGTTGGTCGGCGGTGAGGCATTTGCGTGGCGGCCGTGGAAGGCTGTTGAGGGCGCAGAGAACGATCATGCTGCTAAGGATGCTATGCTCAATTCCAAAGGGCAGTTTGAGCTTGATGAGTCTGTGTGGGGGTTGTTGAATCTAGTCTGGCCAAAGCCTGGTATGTTAATTCTTGCTTCTTTTAATTTTTGATCCCGGATATGTGCTTTCATCCACGGATATGACATGCTTCAACTTGACCACAAAATCATCCTTCAATTTTCTAACAGTTCCACCACAGATATGCTCATTCTAGGTGTTGGTGGCACGATGTTTCCGCTCTCGCCCGAAACTAAGCGTCACATCAACTCGTTGGGCATTCGGGTGGACATCCTCGATACCCGGAATGCGGCCGCGCAGTTCAATCTGCTTGCCACGGAGCGCGGTGTAACTGAGATTGCCGCTGCCATGATTCCTATTGGGTGGAAGGCCCGACCTCTCTAGGGGTCAAAGGTCGTCTTGAGCATGGCATGTATTATATAGATAGTTTAAGCATATAGCCCGGCCCGATTGAAAATGAAACAATTCTGCTCCTTACATTCCCCCATTGTACGAAATGGTACATTTACATAGTTCTTATAAGTTGCATAGTTACATGTCACGCGACCTCTAGGGGTGTGATGCAGGAACGTGACCTATCATGTGAGCCGATATCTTATCCTTATCTTCTCAGCTCCGCCCGCAAGGGTCCACTTTGAGTCAAGCACAACCTTGGAACGTCGCTATCGAAGTTCCCGACCTCTCTATATCTGTCTTCACTCTTTTCCGGCTCTGTCTTTCCACCAGCTATGGCGAGGGAAGAGTCCCTCCTACCTCCCCGCCTGTCCTCCGATGATGGCGCGTCGATCCGAAATGAAGAGGAGGACTACTCTCTTCTGACTGGGGAGCGAACGGGCCATCAAGACAAACGACGAGCCTGGCCTTCCTGGCGGGAAATCGGAGCGTTTTCCTGGGCCCTTATTGCAACAATTTTGGTAATTGTGCTGGCCGTGATCTACCCACATAAGTCAGCGGAACCTCACACCCATCATGCCTCAAATACGACCTGGGGCCCTGGAGGCAAGCCGACGGGCAAGCGGAACATGATATTCATGGTGTCCGACGGCATGGGCCCTACTAGTCTCTCACTGACTCGAAGCTTCCGGCAATACACGGATGATCTGCCAATCGACGACATTCTTGTCTTGGATAAACACTATATTGGAACTTCACGAACACGGTCAAGCTCTAGCTTGGTGACAGACTCTGCGGCAGGAGCGACGGCTTTCTCATGTGGTCGTAAGAGCTACAACTCTGCCATCTCAGTGCTTCCCGATCACTCGCCTTGTGGGACTGTGCTCGAGGCGGCTGCGTTGGCGGGC
Organism: Penicillium egyptiacum; assembly: GCA_911456345.1. NCBI lineage: Eukaryota > Fungi > Ascomycota > Eurotiomycetes > Eurotiales > Aspergillaceae > Penicillium > Penicillium egyptiacum. The sequence continues at coordinate 1,477,244 of CAJVRC010000839.1, forward strand.
TATAAGACAGGTCTTGTTGTGACCACCCGCCTGACGGATGCGACTCCAGCGTGCTTCGCCGCGCACGCCAATTTGCGGAACTACGAAGATCTGATTGCCGCTCAAGAGGTTGGAGAACACCCTCTCGGTCGGGTAGTAGATCTTCTGCTTGGCGGTGGGCGGTGCCATTTCTTACCCAATTCACAGGATGGCAGTTGCCGTGGTGATGATCATGATTTGGTCAAGGTTGCTTCTCAGAACGGGTTTGGTTATATCGATGACCGCGCGGGCTTCGACAGCCTGAAGGGCGGTGATAATGTCACTTTACCGCTGCTAGGCCTCTTCGCTAGCGGGGATATCCCGTACGAGATTGATCGTCGTACTCAAAATGATACCTATCCCTCTTTGGAGGAGATGACTCGCACTGCCTTGAAGGCCTTGAGCAAGGCCACTGAGGACAGTGAGCAAGGGTTCTTTGTCATGATCGAGGGGTCTCGCATCGACCATGCCGGTCATGGCAATGATCCCGCCGCTCAGGTCCACGAGGTACTAGCATATGACAGGGCCTTTGCTGCCGCACTCGAGTTCCTAAAGAATGACTCCACTCCTGGTGTGATTGTGAGCACATCCGACCACGAGACCGGTGGTCTTGCCGCAGCACGACAGCTGCACAAGAGCTACCCTGAGTATCTGTGGCTTCCGAGTGTCCTGGACAAGGCAAGCCACTCCGGTGAATACCTTGCCGCTCGACTCAAAGAGTATCTTTCTGGGCCGGGGAAGGACAGCAAGGATTCGGATAAACAGTCTTGGGTCCGGAAGACTCTTAAGGATGGGCTTGGCATCGATGATGCTACTGACGACGAAATAGATGCCTTGCTCCACCCGGACCCCCAAGTCGCTACCGAGCATGTGTTCACAGACATGATCAGTCGCCGCGCCCAGGTCGGCTGGACTACTCATGGACATTCTGGTAAGATAGTCTCAAGCAGTGACCTACGATAGTATTCTAATTTTGTTATAGCCGTTGACGTTAACATCTACGCGTCGTCCACCAAGGACGCTTGGCCATTGGTCGGCAACAACGAGAACACCGACGTGGGAGACTTCCTTGCTGACTATCTTGATCTCGATGTCGACAACGTCACGAAGTTGCTACAGGACACCAAGTCTGGAATCTTGCAATCATACGACTGGATGGGTGATCGCCTAGGCTTGAATTTCCACACCGATGGACTAGACACTTACCATGGAGACTTCAGGAAGCGATCTGTCGAGGATTGTGGATGTGGCACTGTCCACTAAACCGACAGTCACGACTTGACATATTTCCTATTCTGTTGGATTTCTGTATTAGGCAACACTGTGAATATTTCGGGGTTTCATCGTCATAGGTATATGCAGTTCATATCGCGCATTTGCTCGAATATCTACGTACAGCTGACAATGGCGTTGGTATTTTGGGTACTATTATCTTCTTGAACTTCAATATCGTCCAGTTAAATCATCTTCAACAGGGTTGCATACATGTCAGTTCATCACCAGCATTTGTATCTCCAGCCACAAACCCACAAACCCATACTCTAACAAAATCACGCATTGAAATCACACTGCTTTTGTAGTACAATTAGGACAACTCTCCACTAAATCCATCATCTGGTGCACAATATTACTCTCCGAAATCGCACTCAGATAGTTCAAATCCGGACGAAGGGTGGTTGGTTTTATGGTACTAGCGGGCGCAGAACCCTGAATGTATGTCAAGCCAGGGATTGGTGGTTGAGCAGCAGATTGCTGACTCAAAAGTTGCTGGCCCTGAGCATGCGGATACTGCATAGGCGATCCGTTGAAGAGTTGATTCTGATGACCAGGCATAACCATTTGAGGACCATGCTGACTCTGGTTATGAGTGTGTTCCATAGACACTCCGGGCAGAGCGATAGTCGGTGGAGGAAACCTGAGCAGAGGAAGTTGGCCAATTTGCTGCATAGAAGGAGCTCTCTGATCAAACTGTTGTTGTGGGCGGTTGCTCTCTGCCATCGAACCACTTGTGACTGTGTATGGCTGACAGGTAGGACAATCGGGGTCAAATGGCAAAGCGTAGTCTCTAAGCTGCTCCGGATCGTTGATACGGTTCAGTTGGTGCAGGATCTCGCGGCAAAAGAGGTAGAGCTCAAAGCACGTATGCTTGCAATTGGAGTAGTGGGTCTCCACAAATAGGCACATGTTGAAACAGCTTGTGTGAATGCCACACGAGCCTAATTGCTCTCTCTCGTCTGCCTTGAGAACTGTTTATTCTGTGTCCGTGGAGTTCGAGGTAGAATGCCTGTTTGTGCTCGATGTTGGTTCTATCCTCTCTCTATGGACCTTGGAAGGGCGGTTGGTTGATTGGTGTGAAGTCTGAAATGAGCGTGTTATGAGACTAGCCAGGATGACTTTTATTATCATGTGGAAGCTGGGGTTGAATGAGGTGCTGGATAACTTTGTGTTAGAACATGTCCTAAAACTGAGAAGTTGAAAGTCCATATACAAAAAAGCGGACTGCGCAATGATAAAGTAATTCTGCCCTTGATAGAGCACTATTCATAAATCCTGGCTTCATAGCGCAGTGACAATGAAGTGACAATGAAGCAAAAGTGGGCTAAAGACCAAGCCTTGTATGTTGCTACCCTATTTACTTCCCCAGAGAGAGCATTACGTTCTATATTACCTTGATGTAAGTGACCATATGTTTTACAAGATGTTAAGAAAGCAAAAAGGGTCATTATGGAAAGCAGCATGATGAGATAAAGAGGAAAGGAAGCTGGAGTCAAACAGAGTAGACAAAGCCAAATACTAGATACCAACGGTGATAGACTTCAATGCTCCTACCCGTGGACATCTAGAGAGTGATATAAGCTATCATATATAAATGCTACAGTTAGATACTACCTTACCTATTTTTCTGAGGGAATTGCTATATCTCATAGCCCCAATTCTTACATCGAGGCTAGCAAAGCTCTTCGACAACCATTACCCTACTTGGTGTGTAGTTACGTGCTAAAATAAGAAAAGACTGCTTAATCGTAGCCATCTCTCGACATAGAATTGGACTCTTGTGGCAGGCGTGGACTTGCCAGTTCCCTTTTGCCAGCCCATCACGGATATCATTCCGCTGATTTAAATTTGAATGGGGCCGCTCGGCAGAAAGCAATCGAAGACCAAACATGACTCCGTCTCCTTCATCGACATTCACAGCCACGCCTTTTAATGTCGCCATAGAAAGAAAATTAATCGTCTTAATCTCTCATCGAGGCTCTGTTGGACCGCCACTGCACGTCCAATGGCCTCCCCAACAGCCTACCAGGCTCGTCCCCTGCGGACCCTAATATCCATCTTCATCGCGTGGAAAGCCTTCCTTCTTACCATCGCCCTAGGCTCCAACTTTTCCCAAGCCTACGACACGTCGACAGCTATCCTATTTGAACATCTCTCTGTAGAACCAGCCCGACTATTGCATCTAATTTTCCACGCGCCTCTCCCGCTGGACGCTATTTACTTTATCCACATAGCTAAGGACGGCTATATTTACGAGCAGGAATAGGCGTTTAGAATAGGCTTAACCCTCTCTATTCGCTATATTACGCATTTGCTATAGTCCTTTAGTACCGAGTCTTAGGGCACTAAGCCGCTAGTGGGCATCGTTTTGGCTTATACGTCTCATTTGATAGCGGTATTAGTCCTATATAAACTCACCACATTCTCACTAGAGACGCTATAATCTCATTTCTTTCCTCCGTTCTTTATATCGTTACTACCGGTGGCTTACTTCTGTCTTCGCTAAGCCTAGAAAGCCCGTTCAGTTTTCTCTACTTCCTAAGAACCTTGATTTTTACCTTTCGATTAGACCTTGACATTTCCCATGGGCTACTGGGAATTCCCATGGTGGGACTAGAACCCCGGTGGGAGTCCCATGGGAAATATGGGAATTCCCATGGGACTACAAACAATGCAAACAGGGAGAAACTCGTGACTTGCATAATTGTACGGTTTTATGTTGGTTTTTTTAGGTATTGGTTTAGTGGTTATGGCGATGTCCAGGCGACACCAAACGCCTACCAAGTTTATAAACACGGTCAGAGCACGGTCAGAAAACGTGATAAAATAAAGCTTTAAGCATATAAGTAATTTCTGGCTAGTTAGAAATAGTGGCGGGCGAATGGAG
>CAJVRC010000839.1:1481853-1585021 GCA_911456345.1 Penicillium egyptiacum
ATGTCAAGGTCTACTTTCGATATTAGCCGGGGTAGTCGGCTATGACGAAGAGTTCGTTCGTCGTCATTTTAGGGGCAATTTTTAGCATCACGACTACATTTAGAAGTAACGGACTCACGTATAGGCTGCTTTTCGTAGTGGGCGCTTTACAGACCGGGCTCGGCTTCCTATAGAAGCTATCCGTCTCTAGTTTATTCTATATAGGCGCGATCATGCTAGGTGGACTTCTACTCACGTGTAGAAATATTGTTCCTGAGGTCGTAGCTTAGTCGATATACTATCAGATATAGAGCGACATTTTACGCCCTTAGTGTAGTAGGACCGTGCCTAGTATATGTACTTTTATATAAGACGAGCATTAGTAAGTCAAGTCTTCACAATCGTATGACCTTTGACTAATTATCTTCGCTAGGAACGTCGGCTTCCTTAGATCCTAGACCCCGAACTAGCTATCACTCTTTCTCCTCGCTGCGCCCGCGTTAGCAGTACTAATTCAGTCTGGCTGGGAAGTATGTTTAAGGGGAAGAATTGCATGTCGTAACGTAGCACCAACCCAGGGCTAGAAGACACTTATTAGCGTTGGCCGCTAGCCAAGCCGTTGTAGCTCTACTTTCTCTGACAACATTCCACGTGCAAATCATTACCCGCCTAGCGTCCGGGTATCCTGTTTGGTATTAGTGGATTGGATTGCTAGTTCCTTATGCGATGACAAGAAGAAAGGCAGAGGCCAGGCCGCTGTCATATTTATGGTCATGTACGCAGGTATACAGGGGGTCTTGTATGCTTCTTTCTTGCCCCCCGCATAGAAGGCCGTCGTAGTTAAACATCAATAACAATCAAAAACAACGATGCTAAGATCAAACGAATAAGGTATCAAATTTATTGCTACTCAGTTACAAATTTGTTATAGGATTGACCCTGAGTCTGGATTGACTCGGGACCTCATAGACTAGACCAGTATGATGATTGACAGGAGGCGCTGGTATTTCTCTTTTATGTCATAGAGTAGGCCACTGCATGCACCACAGCGGCAACCCCAACCAAACATAAACACATCTTTCCATGCAGTTCCAGACAACAGAGCATTCGTGCTACCGTAATCATCTGCACCGCCTCCTGTACTTGTAGCGGTCCTCCTTTAACCGAAAAGATCTCCCCCACTCGTTTGCCCCGCTGCTGCTGTCTCGTGAAGACCAACGTCTCGCAGTTGGGTGGTAAAAGACTGGCCTGGACCAAAACTAAGACCATGTAAGAGGGAAGGAGGAGAAACAGTTGGGCAAAAAGCATGAACCCCGCTATCAGGATGTCGGATCCCACAATATATGACAGTCCTACTATCGCGACTGCCTCCGGTGGGGCGAGGCTATCCTCGAATAGAGCCGGCACATACGTCATCACCGTATTGGCCGCAGCATAGATCAAAGCGGGAATCACTAGGGCTTTCCATCGTTGGCAGTCACGGGGTTTAGGCATGAGGCGCACCTGGTCGCGCGGAAGGATGGTATACGCGGTCCAGAAAAAATGGGTCTCCGCTAGCAGGACTGATGTAACGATATAGGCGACCGGACTGGGAAGTAGAAAACTCGATAGTTTTACCACCGAGGAGTGCATCGCCCAGTAGGTATAGGCGGAACCGATGCCATTAAGGAGAAACCGGAGGCCGCCTTTACGGTAGATGATGGCGACCGTTCGGAGCAGTTGGCGGCTGGAGGGAGGCTTCTTAGAAGCAGTTGCTTGCTTCTCCACAGTTTCAAGGATTAAGATAGACATTAAGACATGGCTAACAACATATCGGATCTGAGGACGATTAGCCTCTGCGGGGGGAATAGGGATTTCCTTGTTAGTCGCTTACCAGGATGTCAAGGGTAATCCCTAGAGTAATCGGTACCAATAGTAAAATATTATCTGTCTGGGCAGATTCTTTTTGTAGGAGTTGATGAGCTCGCGCAAGTAGTGGACCATCTCCTGTGGAATCGATGAAGGTGTTGAAGAGTTGGTGGAAGAGGGTTAACATAAAATGTGGAGATGCCATTGTGGACAGTGATAGAAAGTTGAAATTGTTTCCCGTCGAAAACTAGAGGGCGACAGGCGTTATATCCCCTTGAGTCCGGTAACTCCCTCTCCTTTGGGTGTATCTCCCTGAGCGACTTAGGCAACAGCTCAATATGATAGGATACACCAGTAATGGGTCAAGTTAGTAGAAGTAATTCCACGAGACCCGCTTTGGTCGTTCGGTTCGGTTCGGATGGCCCAGGGCCAAGGGGCGTAGTGTCACCATAAGCATTAGCTTGGCATTAGCTTGATCCTTTTGGCCTTGGGTCTCATCCGAGATTTTTGTGATAGTGGAGGGCGTAGATGAACCCTACCCGGCCTCTAGAGACTCCTATATGTAGCTTTTACACGGAGTAGTAAAATCTGTTTTTATCAATTTTTACTGTGACTGAAAAGCAAGGCAAATTTGTATGGTAGGTAGGAATCTCAAGTGCACAAATCATGCTGTATCATCGCAGCAAGACATTCGAAGGTCGCAGTTGCCGATTTAGATCAAATAATCCAATGTCTACCTGCATTTGTTCCTCGTGTACTTTGCTGGGTCGCTGTTTGTTCACATGCAGATAGCCTTCACATTGTCCAATCACTTTGCTTCACCATCACTCATTTCGAATCTATCCTCCATATTATCGGTAGGCATCAGGCCCCATCGGCTATTTGCTCCATCAGTAGACTAAACGTTTCAAAAAGGAAGCCAAAGCTTCGAAGATGGACAGGTTCCTCCAGGACCCAGAGAGCGAGAAGTTCTTGAGTGAGCACAACCGGGGTCTCGAAGCTGCCGAGGCCCTCAGGGGAATGCCCTTCGAACTAAAGATAACACGGGATGAAATTTTGAAGCAATTCAAGTATCGGCAGAAGACGAACAAAGATCAATCACGCGGCCAAGATAGCGCCAGCGCGGTGGATGTCTCTTGGCCCTTCCCATCTATCCACCGTGTCTCGCTCCACTGAAAGGCTTGAAAAAGGTCATGGTGAAGGATTTGCTTCTTGAAACTCATCATAGGGGCTCTTACATTCTAGTCAGATCAATTACGCAGGCAGAGAACATGGCTGCGGTTATGGCGATTGTGGAAGACGAACAAAGATGCTATCCCCCTCTGAATTTTGAACGAGAAGCTCCACTACCAGGATGGCTTTGTTGATAAAGGGCAGATTTTACTTGTGAAGGAGCCATACCTGACTTTGATGCCAGATGCTGAATACGGGGTCAGAGTTGATCATGTTTCTGATATCATGTTCATCCCAATGTTCGACAGGACGGTCCCAGCAGCTTGGCGAGAGCGGCTTCCAGAGAATGAAACCTCTCAGTGGATGGCCGGGAATTGGCTAAGCCTGGGTAACGAGTATCTCAACCGGGGGAAATTCTATTCTGCCACTGAATAGTAAAGCCCCAGTAGACTATTCGATAGAGAACAATGCTGACCAACAATACTTACTCCAAAGGATTGGAGTGTTCGCCCACAGAGGAAGAGACCCATTACCTCCTATACTACCGGGGCTGGCCTTCTTCCAGGTCGATGAATTGGATGCATCTCTGCGAGATCTTGAATGCCGTTCAAACAGGCCCAAAATCCGACAAAGCCCTTAGGGGCAAAGCCCAAACCCTGTACCGCCTGAAAAGGTTCCGGAAAAGCTGCGAACTATTCACGAAGCTCTGCAAGAAACACCCAGAAGACATCAGTGCCAAGAACAATCTTCGTGAAGCTATTGCACGTCTCGCAGAGCAAAATAAGGGCGGGTACAATTTCGGCAAGATGCAGGAGAAAGCATCGAAAACTTACCCGCCACTCTTGGATCATGCGACATGGATTGGCCCAGTGACAGTCAGGCAAACTAAGTCTCAAGGACGAGTTCTATGCACAACAGAGGCAGTCAAGGGCGGTGATTTACTTCTCTGCGAGAAGGCCTTTGCATACGCAACCGAGCACCCTAGCAAGCCAAGGTGGAGCAGCACACTCCATGTCAACAGCGAAGCGCGGACGACCACCCGAGGAGGCCAACTCGCGCTCGCGTCGTCGATCATCGAAAAGCTGTACAAAACCCCACCATTGGCAGCAGCAATAACTAATCTCCACAGCCTCGGATTCAAGCAGGTCTCAACAGGCCTCGTTGATGGCAAGCCGGTGGTAGACACGTAACTAAGAGATAAGCCACTCTATCTTAAATACCCCAAGCTGACAAAATCCCATTTTTCCCTGCAGATTCCAAGTCGCCCGCATAGTCTCCCTCGACAGCTTCGGCAGCCCAACCTCTTCGAGAGGAGACCATACCTACAACGCGCGCGACGCAAGCGGGAGCCCCGAAAGGCTGCACAACTGCGGCATATGGCCCTATGCCTCAATGATCAACCACTCATGCATGAGCAACGCACACCGCGCCTTCATCGGCGACATGATGATCATCCGCGCAGCCACCGATCCCCGCAAACACCGACCTGACAATGTGGTACCTGCTCCCTGCTCCGGAAAACCAGCCCATGGACTTCTGACACTGGGGCTTCGAGTGCTCCTGCGCCATGTGCGCCGATATCAAGGCGACTGAGTCCCGCGTTCTCGAGATGTGGGTCAGACACCGCGCAGATCGCCATGGCGCTGGAAAAGAGCTCTGAGTACAGTCACAACCCTGCTAAGATGCTCATTGAGCGTCTCACCGAGACGTATCCGCACCCGCTGGAGCAGGTGCTGCGTCTTGGGTTGTGGGAGCCGCTTACTTTGATTGCTGGGGTTTCTGACAGTCTGAAGCAGCAGAATGAAGCTATGGAAGCTGTGGGTCAGGCTCTCGCAGCAGTTGGGTTTGTGCTTGAGGGAGGTGTGGAAGGGCTGCTTGTTAAGAAATGGGGCCTGGCTATGGATAATCTTGTTGTTGCGTGGATTATCCTTTGGAGGTCTCTGCTTGAGGTTGCGCCTGAGAGGGCGAAGCAGGCGGAACGGTATGCTCGTATAGCTTACTTGATTTGTGTTGGAGCGGAGGAAAGTTTTGATGCAACCTATGGAATGAGCTTGAAGGTGGCTCATGAACCTCATGCTGAGGAAGGCCAAGTGGAAGGATGGGTGGTTTAGGGGTTGTAGATTTACCTGTATTAAGAGGTGAATATGGCAAAACTGTACCTAGATATGAACATTATATCACGACAATATCGAATGGGTCTCTGTCCTTTGATACTGTCGTAAATCAAAAAAGAAGCTTAAATTGTGGTTTTCGGAGGGGATACAAGAGGCTATAGATACAACATGAAGTCCAACTCGTATAGATGGGCAGGAATTATTCCGATGTTGCGGCTTCGCTCCTGAGCAGCAACTACCTCGTATCACAACATCACTACCTGGCTATACAAGTGCTAAATTTCTAATGTTATGGGCCAGGGAACTATCAGAGCCATTTCAAATAACGTTGGCGATTGGAGAGATAGAAATAGAACGGTTGGTTTGGCTTAATCCCAGCTTTCTCTAAGTTCTCTTTGTGCCTTTCCAATGGAAAGAGCATGTATTTCTTCCGGTTTGATCAAAATATCCAGCAAAGTTTCTTGTTCCAGCCTATCTGTAAATCGATTCCCGCCTGTTATTCATAATTAGCGAAACATTCTCTGCATATCCAAACCTAGGTAGGATACTTACACATCGAAACACCCATACATGCAGTGATCAATCCCGGGGCTGTCTCATTAGACGATGCGATAGCTCAGCTTCTCCAGAAGCCCCTCACGTTGGATTAGTTTGCATCCCTATGGAAAGTTCCAGTTCCAGCTATGATGGCAACTCCATACAGTGACGATACATAAAGTCATGTATCTTTGAAAGATATTGTAATGGTAATCTTACAGGAATATCAATGCTCCAAGTCTATTCTTAATATGGTATAGTATATCTTGTAACATTAGAGTTTGAGAAACAACCGAAGAGTCTAGATGGTGATGTCGAATACTACATACGGTTGAATACAGGATATTTTACCCAAAATATCGATGGAAAGGTCGACACCTTACAAAAGTGTATAGTTAGTTATTACTTGTTAACTAGTCATCATTCCGCACAGATCATTTGAGTTAGTTAAAGAGTTCAATACCACTGAGGTTACCCATACATTGCTGTACCGACAGATTTCTATCATAATGTGCTAGAAACCCTGAAACTCGCACTGCTCAATCACAACTCGTGTTCTGAATCAATAACCATTTGACCGGTAACCACCAAGACTACCTACGGACATGCCGTTGTAGACCTTCAGCCACTTTCGTCCCGCGTTTTGGATCGGAGGGGAACCGGATTCCATTAGAGCCTGCTCCCAGATATTCAGTCACGGAGAGAATGGTTGACTGGAGCCAGAGATTTCCCACCGGATCAAGTCAGTCGACTTTGCAGTGTAGAGATAAGAGGCTCTGAATTGCATGTAGCAGTACCCATCGCCCTGTCGCTCGTCAATGAGAGGATTTGGAATAGCCGTTGTGGCTATGTGCAGATGCCAAGGGTGAAGTGGGACCCAATAAGCTTCTAGGTAGTGCGGTCGTTGCGCGACTGACGGTGGTTCTCACCCGCTCCTCACCCTGTCTAAGTTGGATAGTACACTCACCCTTCTCACCCCTGGTCGCGCGACGCTAAAGCAGCGCTCACCCTGTACTCACCCTGGGGCACTACTGGCCGCACTTAAGCCAGCTGTTCTACTCAATCAATCATTCGATATGCCTTTCCCCCTGAAGCAGCGACAAAACCTTACTAGACTGGGTGTGAAAAGTTGGGGCGATAGTGGTGGGCTCGAGCGGTAACTTCACACCCTAGGCGAGCATCCTACCTCGTACTTCTTTTATATGAGTGCATATGTATTCAACCTAATTTGGTCGTACTATAGGGCTCGGCTCACGTTGCTAGTTCAACGGTTGTGGACCCCCGGGGAGTCCCGTCCCGTCCTGGTACTTTCACACTCCACCTTCGCTTTTCTCCCTTGACAGTTTTTACCTTCCAGCCTTTGCAGAGGTATCGACACTATGGCTGAAAACATGGACCGAATTGCGGTGGTAAGTGCTGATTTCATACTCTAATGTGGTCGTTCTCACCTCTCGCCTAGGACCCGGATTTCTACACTATGGCCACTGGCTACGGCATGGGTCCGCAGGACCTTCAGTCGTGAGCGCCACTCGGAATCAAATATATGGTCAAATCCTTACTCCAGCATGTAGAGATACAACCTCTCTTGCGTCCGCGATCGCGAGGGGACGAGTAGAAAACGGCCGAAGGTCAGTATACTTCGAGTCTAAGATCGCTTCCTAAACTAACGCGGCATTTAGATACCAAGCCATTAAAGAAGATGACTACTGGTTGGTTCCGATGCAACTACCTTGTTTTACATAAAGTAACAATATCAAGGGGCCCCTCTGACGAGCAGCAATTCGAAGCATTTGAGATTGGGTAAACCGCATCCCATCCCTATACCTTTCATTTCTCACTGACTAGAAGAGCTGTGGTATTAACTAACTCAGCCATATGATGTTTCTCGTGCTAGATCACGATCAGCCGAATCCTCTTTTCCGTGCCCCTATCGGCGATTCGCCCAAGGTGAATTAATACCAGGCGATCCTCGAACGTTCCGCTAACTTCGGAGTATAGAATATTTTAGACATCGGAACTGGCCAAGGGAGTTGGGCAATGTAAGTCAACAAGTAACCCTTTTTAAGAGAATCTCTAACAAATCCTTAGTGACGTTGCCGATCGCTATCCGTTAGGTACTGGATTTCTTGATCTGACTCCTTCTATTCTTCACCGCACTATTCTTAACCGAACTATTATTAACTGAAACCAATTAGCCACCGTTCGCGGAGTGGATATCTTCCCCCCACCCGTGTCATGGATGCCTCCGAACTGCGTCTTCGAGGTAGATGATGTACTTCGCGAGTGGACATGGAGAGAGCCATTTGACTTTATCCATATGCGCCTAATGTATGGCGCATTCCCTCCCGAGGGTTGGCACAAGCTATACAAACAAGCCTACGAGTGAGTTTCAATCTGTATTAATTTATTTTCTGAGACATCGCGCCCTAATTTCTTATCTATTTGTAATAGCGCCCTAGAGCCTGGTGGCTGGATCGAACAAATGGAACTAGATGTGCGAGTCTATAGCGATGACGGTACCTTGAAGAAGGAACACCAGCTATATGGGTGGGGAGACATGTTTATTAGATGCTCTGAGCGAGCCGAACGGTCACTTAGAACCCATGAGACGATGCGCGGCGCTATCGAGGAAGCTGGGTTCGTGGACGTGCATGAGGAAAAGTATAAAATTCCTATAGGACCCTGGGCTAGGGATAATACACTGAAGGAAGCCGGACACCTCCAGTATGGCCATTGGAACGCCGCCCTAGAAGGTTGGGCGATGTGGCTTCTCACGCACTTTGGAGAACCGGAGCCGTGGACAAAGGAGGAGGTGCAGGTGTTTCTGGCTAAAGTGCGCACGGAGCTGAGCAATCCGCATATTCACGCTTACGAACCTGCGTAGGTTTTCTTTTGAATCGCATCCGTGGATAGCTGAGGACTTGTTTCGTGCTGATAAATTTTAGGAACCGCGTGTGGGCAAGAAAGCCTACCAAAGAGGAATTGAAAGCGAAGGAGGTAAAGATCAAGGCCGAGACATCGCCGTAACGATGTCTTGGATCCGCATGGCAGATGGAGATAGTTGTTCTTTTGGCGTGCAGGGACTTCTGTGACCACTCTGTATTCCCGACATTTACGCTCAAATATTGCGATGTCTATTCGAACAGCACCTCTCATTGCTTCCTAACAAACTGGTTACCTACATCCGATAGTTGCAGGCGAGCTTATTATGTATCACTCAGGGACGTCCACCTGCACCTAGACATGGTCCTCATTTTTACCTGTAAACTTCGTGGTGATCAAAAGGCGGCAAGGGAAATCCATGGAGTGCAGTCTGAAAAATCTGTATATACGAAGAAAAGATCACACGGACCTTGTAGCTATCTTCCAGTCATGTGCAGGGAATCAGTAGCAGCACGTGGCATAAATCGGAAAGAAATTGACAGATGGGTTGGCCAAAAAAACGCCGGGTGTATATCAAACAAAAAAATGGAGGGAAAAGTGCAGATGCGTATGCAGTTGACCATTGAACATCACTAGTGAAGGAAGAAGGAAAAAGATACAAGGAACAAAGTTATTCATTCGGTGATTTGTTCAAGGTCAGTCAGAGACAGACACGAAGCGAAGTTGCGCAATAGTCAACAAGAAAAATGTACTCGATGCTGTGCAAGAAGCATGGCAAGAAAGAAGAAAATAAGAATGAAACGCTGATATATAGATCAAACCAGCAGAACATTTACAGTGTCACAAGGACAACAAGAGCCACCAGGACACCGAAGAGTGAGCCACGGAGGACACGCTCGTTCTGGCCGGCCGCACCGCTGTCCTGGGTAGGAGATCCCTGCGTGAAGCCCGAAGTGGAAGTCTCCGAGCCATCGGTGGTGGAAGTGCCAGAGCTGGAGCTGGAACTACCAGAGGAAGTGTTGTTACCGGCCATGCCACCGGAGCCGCCGGAGCCGGTGGGGATGCTGTTGGACGCAGAGCTGGACGAAGAACTGGACTTATCGGCGCCGAGATCCATGTCAAGACCGGTGGCGCCGAGGGAGGCAAGGACGGTGGAATCGTCGGTGATGGAGATATCGCTCTCCATGGCCGCGGACTTGGCGTAGATGTAAGCCTTGTCGCCGCTCTTCTTGGCATCGGAAGGAGCATCGTAGCACTTCACGCTGACCTCGCCGACGGTGGCATAGTCGTAGCCGACTTTCTGGATGTCCTCGCTGTTCCAGTCGATCTCACCGCCGGCCCAGTCGATGGTGCCCTGGGCGTTGCTGGGCTGGCCGGCGGGCCAGAGAGACATTTGAAGGCGGGCGGGTGTCTGGGGGAACTCGTACTGCTTGGAGGTCTCGTTGTAGGTGTCGGCCTTCTTCAGGGTGCGGTGCACGGAGCCATCGACGATCCAGTCCACCTTCTCGGGTGTCCAGTCGATCTCGTAGGTGTGCCAGTCATTGAAGGTGTCCCCGCCATCCACGGAGATGTTGCCGCTGTTGTGCCCTAATTCATAGAGTCAGTATTGATTATTCAGATCAGATATTTCTTCTTTTCTCTCGACTTACAGTCCAGAACACCCTGCCAGTAGTAGTTGGTCTGCACGGCGGTCAGATCAGCACCGACCCACTCGTAGTCGATCTCGTCCTTAACATCGGACAGAAGAATGAAAGCAGTCACGACACCCTTGCCGCGGGAGCTCTTGAACTTTCCGGAAATCTTGCCGTACCAGATGTAGTGGTTGTTGGCGAAGAGAGTACCGACACTCTTGGCAGGCATGGTCATGATCAGATTGCCATCCTCGGTCTTAACCTTTCCACTGTAGGTCCAGTCGGCAGCGCTGGCGTTACCAAGGTACTTGTCCTGGGTGACGGCATTGTCGAGGTTGTCCCAGGTGTAAGTCTTGCTCTCGCAAACGGGCATAGGGGCGCAGGAATCGAGAGTGAACGAGGCCAGAGGGTCGCAACCGCCGAGGCAGTAGGCGCCAGTACCACACTCACCATATTCTGCATGGAATATTCAGTTAGCTACGAATCGCGATCTGGAGGGTGGTTATCACTCACGGGAGCAGCAGGGGTATTTCTCCTCCTTGCACTGGCTGCTAGAGCTGCACTTTTGCGCGGCGAAGGCGGTCACTGACAGTGAGGCCAGGAGCAAAGGTGTCACGAAGCGAACCATTATTATGTACTGTTTGTATATAGAGTGGAAATGACAGAATATCGAGGAATTTGAATCCAAGCCACAGGAAATGAGGGAAAGTGTGGGGAAGGGAAAAAAAAAAGGGGGAATAATGTAAGTTAAAAGTATATAAAAACGAGAGGCAGCAAGTGAATACAATATATATCACTGCGAGGGCGAGAAATTATAACAGAACGAAAGCAGTTCTGTGGTCGCTGGAAAAAGAATGAAAACGGAGGGGAGGCGAATAGTTATTAATATGATATCCCCTCTTGGAAAATGGAAAACAAGAAAACATGAATTGACAGAGGCTAACCCAATCAGGATGGACTCCGTCAATCCTTGGAAGGTCGGGTCCACGGGTCGGAGCTAAAAGGGTCGACTTTCTAACCTTGGAATGATTCTGATTGGCTACTCTTTATCTCATTGACTTTCTCAATTTTTAATTTTCCCTTTCTTTTGTGGAGAGGTTCGGGCATTTCCGTCTGTGCGTGGTAATTGGATTGTAATTCTGGTATTTTAACTTAGTATTGAACAGCTGATCCCAGGTGATAATCGCCGGGTTCAACGTGGTATGACAAAGAGAAAGATAGTCATCCCTGCGAGGGAATTTGGCCAAGTTAGCCAATCTTATCTTTTAGCTAAATTAATATATCCGACCAATGATTCCCAAAATACAGGAGTCCATGCGTGACGTTTAAAGTGAGACAGCCCCATGTGTTTGCAGTGGAAATTGGTGTAAAGTGAATAGAATACTAGCGCGAGCATTGGTACTTTCCGCTTTCCCCTTTCTCTGCGGAGAAAGCACTTTTGATCGACATACAGTTCGGACAATGTCTACGGAGTACGAAGTACATACTTATACAATGTTGTACTTCATACAATGTACTATATGGAGTGCGAAGTACATTTTGTTGTCTACGATGTATATTCCACGTTGTACATTTTGATACCCCTGGAGCCGGACTTCCGACGTCCGTCCTCTGGGAGTCTTGAGCCGAACCAATTAGGCCGGCCGAAAGCAAATGTGGCCATTGGGACAAAGAGAATGAATCAGCCCCAAAATTCGATAATTTTACTCCACGGGTCTTGCATTAGGCTGCCACAAGCTTCCAAGAGCTCGCTACTCAATATTCTCTCTCGGCACGCTCGGCACCAAGCGCCCGTATTCCGCACTAGGAAGCTCATTTTCGCCCCCAAGACTTGACCAACGAGTCGAAATCTCCTTCTGCCTATTAAAACGGCGATCCAAGACTATCTAACCTTATCTGCCTCGGTTATTAGCCAGTCACCAGACACCGGACGCACCAAGCACTGGGCAGGGATGCAGATCGCTAGTGTCAGGCACGGCAAATGAGAGATCATGGTTCTTTGCTCCATTCTCGTTCTCGGTTATGGCTGAGTGCGGTGATATTGGGGGGAAGGGGGCGGGGGGAACTGATAACGGGTAAGATAAGCATAACCCGGAGACCTTTTTCACCAGCAACCGACTGTTTTCAGGAGGTATCCTTCTAGAAGGAATGTGGCAATCTCCGATCTACATGCATAAGTAACTCCACACGCGTCATTAGATCTACCCCGTACGATATCGTTGTTATGTACACTTTGGAAGCCAAGGAATGTGTCACGGGGGAATGTAAGGGGATTTGATTATTGGTTGCTTTTGCTGCAGTCGAACGCATTTCTGTCAGACTGCATTGTGCGGAGATGATGGCATTAAAGGAAGAGCAGAACACGGTCAGCTTCAAAATATGCAAGACGCGTTTTCTCCAATATTGAACTTCTGCGTAAAATTTCATGAGTCAGTGGGTCGATTCGCCTCTTCTAGCTAGTACACTTGTGCCTGCTGCACAGTACTTGTTCGTACCATATAGATTTCAGGTCATATGTTAGGATCATGAACACACATTGAAAACAAAAGAAGGCTGGAAAATAAGGAAGCAGTAATCGATAAAAAAAAGGAATCGACCAGCACATTGCTTCCCTATACCGAGCAAATATCGGGGGCTAATACCAGTCATACTTTCCAAACGCTTCATACCCATGGACCCTGCTCTATGTCGGTTGTAAAGAATGTCGAACCTGCTAAACCGCTAGAAGCGGGGACATGGCAAGGTCAATGTCACTGCCGCAGAACTCCATGCCGAAAGCGCTTTTTGAAATGACAAAACTCATAGGAGACACTGCTCCTTCCAGATATGTTCGGCGAAATGTCTGAGCTCTCCGGTGTGTATCACGATGTCTCTTTCTGAGGGGCGGTGGGGAGGATGCCCAGCAACCTTATGGAAGGGTAGATCTAGCTGGATGGTGGTCGTGGTTGTTCCATTCGTATACGACTCTCCGCGAACGGATGTCCTATTATCGGTGCGAGATAGTTTGAGAACTGCGGTGCAACGCGGCGAAAGAGGTGATGACCGGGTATGGACGCCAGCTCTGGGAACAACTTCCCATCTGCATAAAATGATATCGGGAGCGTTGCGTTTTATGCTGATCGTAACGACAATCACAGACGAGGAGTGAGTGAGCCAACCGTGCGCATCACGAGCAAGCTGTGGCTTAGACTCTGATAACCCTACTTCCACCACAAAGCTCGGCATGTTTGTCGAAGCAGGAGCCCAGCTGCTGTCAGCCTCCTTTTTCCACTTTCCGGCCTCAACTGTTGTCGACCCGAAAGGTAACACCTCATCATGGACGTGCATATCATGCAGACGGAGAGTCATGAGCGAATCAAACAATCTTATCGCGAGTTCATGTGCAGGTTTTGGCAGGACTTTGGCGATTAAGAGTCCCGTTTCTGTATTGAAAGAGAATCGACAATACTTGCTTGTTCGCGACCGATCATCAGTCAGTCTGGAAAATTGCGCCGGGGGGGACAGACATGAAGACGAGGTACTGATCCCGAGTTTTATCCTGCTCAAGCACTTGTCGACGCCGTTCCAAAGACTTGTGTAAGTTCTGACTGTTTGTGAATAGATGCTCTCCACTTCCTTCGCTAGTGGCGCAAAAGGACCCTCAGATTCAACTGGCCAGGGCGCAAAAGGGTCCTCAAATTCGGATTCAACTGGCCAGAGCTCAGAAGATGAAGACTGAGATGCGTTGTTTGTGGATTGAAGGAAGTCCATGGTGGGCGAGAAGGTAGGTTGGGGAGATGGGGAGTTAAAAGGAAGTGGGAGGTAGGAGGAAGTGGGGAGGCAGGTACGATGGGCATGGGCACGCGTATATACTCAGAGACTAGGTACTCACTTTTATTCTGTGACCAGTGAGCCCGTCATAAACTTGGAAGGGGTTAACATGGATGGTACCTTGCTTATTAAGGCAACTTTAATACTAATTCAGGTATTTTAGTTCTTCTTCCGGTTCTAATTCAGGAGTACTACGAGAAACCCTAGACCCGTTGATCGCCGTCTACCCGATCAACACACTTCCAGCTGGCCATTTGGTTCGCTGTGAATAATTTGCAATGCTTCCATGGCGGCCACAATTCCTTGCAGCACTTCAGCGACTGTCAGATCCTCATGAGAATCCACAAGTACCCCTTGTGGTGGTGGTGTTGGTGTCGTAATAATAGGGTTGGCGGGCTTGATGACATTCGTCTCGTCTTCCACACGAGTAGGGGTGCTTGAATCACCCAAAATCTCACTCAACGTAATTCGAGTACTCGCGGAAACCGGATTCTGGCTCTCCCGGGCTGCCTGGGACCTGGGGCTCATATTACCGTGCCCATGGGCGAACCGTCCGCGCTTACGACGATTGCCACGTCTTGGGCAGTTTGGCAGTAACTATCAAAGAAGTATTAATATCAAATGTATGTTGAGTTGGTATAAACCACTCACAGATGGGACAAAGTGTGGTGAGGGGGCGCGGGTCGGAGGCGGCTATCTTCAAGAACCATGACAAGGGCACTTTCAATCTGACGAAGCTCAGCGCGCTCAGCTGGGTCTTGTCATTTCTGGTGAGCTGTTTATCGAGAGTGTTAGCATGGCTTGAAACCGATGTTGTTATAAGGGTATGACTTACCAATTGGTGGCTCTCACGGACCAGAGATCGAGCCCTGGTCACCTTTTTCATGACTTGAGTACTGTAGTGATCACAACCGCAAGAGAGTATAGTGTGGGAAAAGGTACAGCGTATTTTACCACTAGACTATAACAAAAACCAAGGTACTTGTTTAGGGCCTAGCGGGGCCATATCTGTTCAGTTTCTTGTTCGACATATAGAATTGAGGGATGAGATAGGCATTTCTTGGATCTTCAACTCTCTCATCTACCATCGCCTTCCATCGCAATTCTCGCCAATAACTTTGAAATCTTTAACAACTGCATGGATCAATTGCAATTCTTCACTCTTCATTATCTTCCTAACTGTTGAAAGGTCATGTGACCTTTGCTTGCTGCTACCTACAATTAGTCTCTAGCAGTAGATAGTTTCTCTCTTCCTCACACAACTCGAGATTCTCCAGAGCCATCTATCTCCTCATAGTAGATCTCTAGACTCTCTCTCTGATAGGTTATGAGCGCCTAGCTCTGAAGCCTCTATTTAGCAATAAGCTTGATAGCCCCTCTTGCCTCCGGTTGGCGCTTACGTCGCGCCAAGGTGGTCGTCTGTGCGGTCCCAAGCCGGTCCCACAAAGCAGAGCTTTCACCAATCAGCAAACAAATTAGCCGAGATCTGCATTTGCAACTGCGCCAACCCCACAGCAGAGCATTCAGGTCTAGCCAATCAGAGCCCCTGTATTCCATCGAGATCTATTTCTCTCTTTCCTGTGCGTCCTTTCGACCGTTCATCCCGACCCACAAACCAAAAGCCCCACCTCATCTACTACCCGTTGTAGTAGGTCACCCAACTCGCCGAGATAGCAAGTTTTGGCCTCGTCGTCGATCATTCCAACAAGGAATACCAGTTTCCGCCACAGGATACTGGCCCTGACCCTGAACCATCTACGACTCCACCAGGATCGCCACCGAGGCGGTCACCATCTACAATGCCTTCGACTTTCGAATTCAACTTTGACCGTCGAAATGAATCTGGTATCGACAGGACGGTCCCAAAGCTGAAAGGAGAATCCAATTTCGACCAATGGCAGCATCATATGTACATGGCCTTGAAGGAAAACAACAAGGTGTATGTCCAGATTGTTCGGAGTGAAGTCCACAAGCTGTCTCCCCTTGAATACCTCAATGAATCTGCTGAAGTTGTCAGACAATTGGAACTTATAGGGCAGCGGAAATGAAGATCTTGTGACACCAACTGCAATCCAAGAACTGGTTAAAGAACGCTTGAACACCAATAGAACTCTCCGTTCGAACTATCAGAAGGAGCTGGATAAATGGGATCTGGCGAACACTCGCGTTTCCAACCTGCTATTCAGCATCTTAGATCCTATTCCTGCATCTCATATTGAGACTATTGAAAATGCGAGGGAGACTTTCAAGATCCTACGTGCCGAGTATGGATCTGCTTCCTTGCTTGCTTGCTCCTACCTACAATTAGTCTCTAGCAGTAGATAGTTTCTCTCTTCCTCATGCAACTCGAGATTTTCCAGAGCCATTTTTCTCCTCATAGTAGATCTCTAGACTCTATCTCCTGATACTAACGTTGCTACTAACAGCTTTACCGTGCTGTTTCTTGTCACTGAGCACCTAGTGCCTACATGTCTTGGTCTTCTCACTTCACGTTTACTTCCGCATAACCTCATATTTTCTTTACAGCATGGCTACTCAAAGATTGGACCGAATGCGCAGGGCTTAATCCCTCCTCCGCGAATGCCATGGCTGGGTAAGTCAGAACCACCTTCGTCAGTTTCACTTCAAATTTCACACTAACCTTATCGACGAACAGCTTGTGCAAAACGACGAGCTTCTGTTAGAAGTTGAGCTGCGCGCAATAGAAGGCGGCCTCGCACTTCTCTTCGAGAACAGAGGTCTCGCCAATTCCCCCTGTCCTGGACTTCAAGACGAGCAGCTTCCTCCGCTTGTGAGTACTGAGTACCCTATGACAAATGGTAATGCATTGAATGCTGACATTATGTTACCAATAGCCTCCCTCCACCAATGGCCAGAGACGCCGAAGCCTCCGCAGGTCCTACAATGGCCACCACAGGTCTCATCCAACTAACAGGGGCGGGGCTGAAATGTCCGCAAGCCGGGCCGGGGCCGGGCAAAATGCTCAGGCCCAGGTAACAGCAAGTACCTCTAGGGGCATAGTGAGCGACTCGACCACCCCTGATGCTGACCTCGAACCCCTTCACGTTCAAGCTGCTGTGACAGGCTGTGACAGGAACATCGCCGCCGAGAGGAGTGCTCTTGGATTTCAACGACGACGTGGAATTTGTCCAATTGGAACCGAATATGGTAGCCGACATGGAAGCAGCGCAAACAGCCAATCTTGCATCAAAGGAAAAACAGCGGGTGTCAGAGCGGCCCGTTGCTATAGGCAGCCATGCGCCAGCTCCGGGGGTCTCGGTCCCGGTGGTCGGTGAGGATGGATCCCCCCACCAGACCATTGATGCTGCGGCTCATGCCGCCTCAGCGGGCCTGGACACCACCGTCAGCAGCCACTATTCTCTCCCCGCAGTTATAGAAGATGTTGTCCCAGTCACGTCCCAATCACAGTTTCCAGGTTCGCTCGTGTCCGACTCCATTGAGGGCGGGTCATCTCATGCATCGCAAACATACCAGCGGGTGCATGAGATTACCCAGAGCCAAAAAGGTGATTCTGCGAATTCTAAGGAGTTCCCCTGTCAACCAACACAGGAGATTTCACCGAGGGCATGCCGGTTGATCTTGATGACGACCTGGATGTCATCCTTCCAGTAGGAACCGACAGACACTCATCCAGAAGAAAAGGATGTGCTTGCAGCGGGCCTTATCATCCTGGGGCTGGGCTTGATCTTGTACCAGAGGAAGAAGACGATGAAATTGTTTTCCAGGGAAACGCAGCAAAGGGTATCCGTCCGGATTCCAAAGCCTTGTTGTGAGTCGACTCTCAAACGGCCAGTCCTGCTATTGATTTCAGAGCAGTCCTGGAGAAATATTCCAAGGTAATCATTTCCAATTGACCATTCCCTAGCTCTGGTCGCTTTGTTTTGCATTCTACATGGGTTTCTGCATTTTGTTTCTTTTTCTGCATTTGAAATATGAAAAGCAAAAAAAGAAGAACGTCAGCGAGGACTTGAGATTTGTCCTTCCTCTTTCCTACCGGGCCATGTTTGTTTTTATTCTTGTTTATTGATTTTGCCTTACGTGTATTGCCCCGAGCAACCTTAGAATATCAAGGTGCTTGTGGGAGGACATTTCATGATTTCTACTAGTTTATGACACGTCCTTTTAAAGAAACCTTCGCTTTTTGCATTCCTTTGGCTGCTTTTATCGTGGCTTATATTTCCCAGTGGATTGCCATCAATCATTTAGGCATTGTTCATGTTACTTCGCCACCAGATCTGCTCGACAGTAGATCATATATAGATATATAGATGTATCTTGATCATCGGGCTACCAAGGAGACAAGGAGAAGGATAATTCAAACTGACAATTCTGCCGAGTATGAGGAAAGAGGACATGCTCTAGTTAGGCTTGAATGGCACCACATCTTGGTCAGTTGACTGGTGGACCGTAAAAAGAGGCCCTGTCTATAAGATTACCAAGGAGATAATGTGGAAACGATACGAAGGAACAGCGAGAAGATCGTGAAATAACAACCCGAAAGAATGTAAGACGGACATAGAGAAAAGAAATCTAGGCCCTGTGAAATACATAGAAGCCGAAGACAGAGTATAGACAGTAGGCTGAGTGCACTAGATATCAAAGCAGCCGCCATTGCAACAAGCCAGGGCTGGTTGCTGTCCGTCGGTTTTGTTTTTCAAGCCAGCATAGGGATTGCTGGCGATAGATTATCATATATCTATAGGACACGGAAGGTGGGAAATCGGTCAAGGTCAATGAGTTCAGATTTCGTTCAGGCGGGAAAGGTCGATATAAAATGGGCAATGGCAACACCGAGTAGAATAGAGACCTGGGGACAGATAAGAAGAGGATAACGGCGATGAGAAAGGTATCCAGAGCATGATACAATAGATTATTGGGCTCTTTGTCTTCATCTCAATGGATTTTCATACACACCTCAAACGGGTTGAGACAAGGCCCTATGAAACATGCCGAGAAAGGAAAGGGATAACAAAGGTGAGAGAAAAGAGGCTACTAAGATCATTGTTAGACTATAAGTTGAAGTATATCTTTACAGCCCAAGATCAGTTTGTAAAAAAACCTGCAAGTCGTTACATGTGATACAGAAACTAGGCGTCGCCTACATATGTAGATAGAGAAGACCTTCAGCTTTATAGTCAAATAAATTTCTACGGTTAATCTTAGATACACCAGAAAGAGATAGCATTAATCTAGAATACAGCAAGAAATGTCGAGCCAGAAAGAAAATAAGATTTGCAGCATTATGTCGTAATCTAGGTGACGGTAAAACTGCCGCCTCGGGAAGTGATTGGCTCCTAGAGCACAGGGTGAGCTAGTCACCCTACCGCCCTAAGCGGCTCACGAGCGACCCTGAGTAGCTCACTGAGTAACCTGATCGCTCACCCTAAGGCTTAGGCTGATCGGCCTATTTAATCTTATCTTGTCTCTCTAATCTTTTGAATGCTCCGATAATAACCGCACTGTTGCCTACTAGCTCCTAGGAGTGTAAGTGTAAAGTATAGGGGGGTCTAGTGTCTGTAGGATAGAACCTGTCAACTAGGTAAGGTAAAGATGCCTTAGGAACAGATGTACTGTAGAGAGAATACAGAGACTGATTCTTTGGGAACTCTCAGGTCCCTAAGAATGGGCTATTTAATATGGACAGAAGCGGGGTAGAGAGACGGTCAAGTAACACTATGGAACCGATATCAATAGGCTGGCTGCATACCGACTTATCTGTAGGACTTCACGGATCCAGGATTCACTCCGTGACACTATTTTTGTAAATAGCGGCTATCATAGGTTGTTAAAGGGATAGAACATTATAAAGTCTCTGATTGTCTACTATAAGTACCCTAAGTGAAGGGTGAGCTGATCCCTAAGTAACCATAAGTGCTTAGGGAGCGCTTTTCGAGCACTTAGTGAGCAAATAGTAAGAGTGGGCAGGGATAAATCACGTGATATGTTCATGACTAAGAACCTAGTAAATAGGACGCTTAAAATAGCGTCAAAACTAGCCGTTTTCGGTGCCCAATTTACCGTCACCTAGCGTTATGGCGTAAGGAAGAAATCATTCAATCTAGCAAATATGAACCTTTTATAGGTCACATCTATGAAAGAACAACGCTTAGTCTGCTAGCAAATAGAGCCTTATTCCACAGCCATCCATGGGAGACGGGATATCTTAACAATTTGTTATACCGTATGATGAGGGTGAAAATACTACGCGTGGCAGTGATGGTCGAGGAGGCTGGGCACGTATTTGAGATTGTGACCATTAAAGGAGAGGGCTACATTGTAAAACCAAGCTGCGGTTTGCGGCTCAACAGCTCTTCAAATCCTCCATAATCTTTCAGAGCTGAAATATATGCGGAGTTTGGATTCTGAAAGCCAAGAAAGTTTCGAAGCCAGCGATGACTCAATACAGCCCTCCTTATCTGATCTTTCCACAGATGGGGCTTTCCGTTAATACGGAGGGCCCGATTCATGAACTGTGGCTTAATTTTCGAATACCTAGCGAGGAAGACTTCCACATGATTTGCATTGGGACATGGAGGACAACTATGAAAAGAAGCTTGCTAAATTTCCTACGTCACCTTTGGGCAGTACCGAGATGGGGGAACGGTAGATTCAGAAACAGTATCGTTGGTGCTCTTCAGGATTTGTGAATCTGAGATCTGGGTCCTTCTTTGGAATATGAACGAGCTCCGGAGATAGTATACAATAATAGTTGGCCGTTGTTTGATTATTTTTAGTAGACTTTTCAGATATTTTTTCAGGTGTTTTTTCATAGATATCCTCCCCCTCCAATAATTTGTGTTGTGTGTAGCTAGAAGGATAAGAAGAACTAGCCGTAACATATAGAATATAGCTGTAAAGATGGGACTTTTCCATAATTTGTTGAATCCATACTGATACTGGACCCACTGTGCATGAAGTATCCTGTCCAATCTTTTTACTTTGGTAGGGCTCGAGTCACATATTTGTGCAAGTGTCAGATTTCTCTCAGTTTAGAACTTAGCTTTCTCAACTCTCTCAATGAATCTATCATTCTCACATTCCACCATGCACCTTAGTCTCTCTTTTAACACAAGGAGTGAAGTTATGTAGAATACTAGAGGTTGACGTATGATAATTTTAGACATTTCAATTGTCAATTGACTTTTCCCCGGAAAGTGTCCGTTCGAAAATTTCCAAGGTTCCAGGCAACCTAATGTCCCCTTAATAAAAAAATAAACATCCCTAGAGTAGGCTTCTCCTTCTACTCTTATTAAAGAAAAGAAACAAACCCCATGTAACTCGTAGATGCCTTCAATCTTTGAACTCCGGCCATGCTTGACCTACGGGCTAGACCCGAAACCCACACCAAAAACGTGAAAAACAAGAACCTGCAGCCCGACGCGAGAAGAGTTCAAATCAGAAAGTGAAATTGTCCTGGTAAATTCAAAACGCCGAGATCAGTTAACCATGGCGAAGCAGAGACTAGGAAACAATAAGCCTAGAAATTAATAACAAAAAAGATTAGAGAGGCATACATTATGTGCCAAATAAATGTACCATGCAACTTGGAGGATGGAGGATGGGCGGGAAGCATGCCAGGCGTCGTCGTGGAGGAAGAAAAGTAATGGTATAGAAACCAGGGTAGGGGTGTGCAACGAAAAGGTCAATCTTTGTATGGGTTGATTGCTCATCGAGGAAGCTTCTTGTTTGGGGCGACAGTTTTAAATTGGACTCTCGGCTGGTAATGGAGAGCACCGCCGTTCTCAAGCCAGGGTCCGAGATTCTTGCATTGACTGACATCGAAAACCTGGAGTTGGTGGCAGCCCTCCGCAACAGCCTCAACACCCACTCCAGTGACTCGAACACAGCCTCGGACCGATAAATGTCGAAGAGAAAGGAGGTGAAGACCAATGCTCCTTAGGGAGGGATCGGAAATTGCAGAGCCGCAGAACGCCATGTTGAGGTACTTCAAACGTGAGCATTGCAAGGCAAGGACCTCAGTTGCCGTATCTGACAATGCGCAGCAAAAGGTCTGGTGGAATCAGTAAACCATGCTATTTCACCTTTATTTTGAAAGAACTCCGCAAAGACTAGACTTACCAGATCTAATTCCTCCAAGTTTTTGGCCGCATTAGTTAAATGCACAATGGCGTTGTCCGTCAAATATGTGCAATCCGCCAAGCAAAGCTTCCGCAGGTTGGCGAACTGAGCATTCCCCCAGTATTTGAACCCTTGATCCGTGATTGTGGTGCAACGAGTCAAGTCCATTTCCTCAATCCGACCAGCGGCGTGAGACGCAATATGATGCATAGATCGATCGGTGACATGTTTGCAGTAAGAGAGAGTGAGTTTCTTCAACTTTGGACAACCGTATACTGTACATTCTGCTGTCTGGATTGTGGGTTTGATAGGTGACTGTTTCTCGCCCATTTTCTGGTCGGCGGGCACCACCCATCCAATCATCCGGGCGAGAAGCGTATCTCCGACCTTGCGGCAGTTGCTCAAGTCTACCTCCTGTATATTTGTAGCTTTGCTGGACATGTCAAGAATGGCAGAGGCCGTTACATCCCACACACTCTTCATCTTCCATACAGTGGTATTTGGGGCACAAGTCGCGGCCAACGCTGTGAAGCCTTCGTCGGTGATGTGAAAGCAGTTGTTGATATTGATCGATCGGGCTCGATTGCCGACGAACGGACAGATGATCTTAACAAGAACGTCATCTGTAATCCTACGGTTATAGACGCTCAAATTTAGATCATGAATCACGTCCGCAGATCTAGTCAAGAGCTCTGACCAATGGGACGACACAGCCCTAATCCGAAGAAGGTGGTGAAGCTCAAGGAATTGGAAAATGTTCAGCAATACACTGTCCGGGAGTAATCCATTGGAGCCATCGATCCGGGGCCGTTCGGTTTGAGACGACTGGGAGAGACTGGCAGTTTCGGGAAGAGCGATGGTTGAAGAACTGGCAGAGCGCGGCTCCGTGGGAGATGAGCGCTGCTGTTCTCCTGATACCTCCTCGGGGGCTAACGGTGCCAGCGAGCCGCGCCGACTTCTCATCCGGACTTTATCCAGACCAAGGCTGAAGTAAGGGTCGGGATCGGAGGGCCGCAACACATTCTGGTCTTGGTCCTCAACATGCGAGGATTGATGTGGTCCATCCAATTCGGTTTCAGTGAGGGTAAGTAGTGGCATTGACCGTCGCCGTGATGATGTGATCTTTACTCTATCGTCGAGGGCAAGATCACCAATAGATGGTTGCGGGTCCGCATCGTCAGACATGACAACATCGCCATCAGCTGCCGCCTGGAGCCGTGCCTGGGCAGTGCGTTGGACTTGATCCCGTACGTCACTAGGGCATTTCTCCCAAAACTCAGCAAGGACGTCACCATCGAGCATCAAACACTCGACTGAAGTCACAGATCGAACGGTGGCGGTTCTCCGAGGTGCTAAATCTAGGCTGACCACCTCGCCAAAGTACTGGCCTTGCTTCAGCCTAGCTTTGACCTCAATTCCCGGCCGTTCAATGACCCCGTTTGGGCTATTTTTGTTTGGTGACGAGCGGTTTATCTCCGCCTTTTCCGTAAGAACCTCCACTTCGCCGCGAACAATGAAGTAGAGCTCACGGCCCTGGGAATTTTGTTGTATGATGTCGGTAAATGGAGGGAAAGATCGCGGTTGGGCATTGAGACCGAGGTAGTGGAGAATATCGGCAGGCAACCCAGAAAAAAGCGGCAGCTCTTTAAGTAAGAGACGTACGTTGACCAATCCATTTGCCAATGCACTGGAGCCATCCCGCCGACCGGGACTCGGTGACTTCCTCTTCTTGTACACGGACTTGGCACTCAAGTCCCCATCATCCTCTACAACCGCTAGATCTTTTGAAAAGCTCTCGCGCAGTCTTTTTGAGCCTCTTCGTGCCGGGCTCGGCAAATCCAGTGCAGGGGCGGAAGTTTCTTTTTTCTTTTTCTCTAAGATCATCAATCGCTCCTCTGCCTCCTCCCGGATCGCCTGTTCAACCTCCGGAAACCGAGGCAATATATTCCGAAAGTCGTCTTTTGTCAACACGACCAGCATGCATCGAGTCCGGGCGATAATGGTCGCAGTGCGAGGACGGTCCATGAGCAATCCAATCTCCCCGAAGAACGCACCCGGTTTGAGTTCGGCGTATATACTCTCGCCATCCCGAGACGTGACCGACACGGCACCCCGCACCAGCCAGTATATTGCCTTTGCCTCATCGCCTTCCGTCAAGATATAATCGTTGGGGGCATGGAGCTGTGGGCGCAGGTGCTGACCGACCTCGATCAAAAAGGATTCCGGAGTAGCTTGAAACAGCGGGAAAGATCGCAAGCGATCTACCAGTTCCAAGGGCAAAGCTTTGATGTGGGAGGAGGCCAAGGGCGAGGGACGCGCGGGTCGATTTGGGTTCATGACCGAATCGAACGAACGTATGAGGGATACAGTGTCGGACAAGGGCGAGACGGCCTTGGTTGGACCGCCACTGGACCTGCCATGGCGACGCATTGTGATGTAGGTCGCGATTCCGAACGAGGAGGTGGGATAGGTCGTTCAATTATTTCTCCCAGGTATGGAGAGGTCAATAAATCGATGACGTCGACGAAAGCAGCGTCGAACTTCGCATCGGCATTTTCAGCGCCCAATTGCTATCGCGGAGTTTAACGGACAGACATGGATGTAGGGTACAGAGGAGAAGCAAATGGGAAAAAAAGGTTGGAGACGACAAGTTCGAGCTAAAGGTCTTGAGGTGGGGGTTTTCCGAATCAGCGACGTCAAACGCGGTTTCTCCACCGATCACCTGGGAGTCTTCGGAAACTCTATGAGAACCTCCACTTTGGGGTTTGGCGGAGTTATTCTAATATTCTAAACCAATATAGATCAACATAGATACATATTGGCCTTGAAGACGTTTTCTTTCTTTTTTCTTTAGTGGGGGACGTCAGCACTGAGCGGTCAATCACTATCCTTTGAACCTGCAGCATCCGGGCCGATCTTCTCTCTCTATCTTTTTGCTTATCACCGGAGACAAAGAAAAG
This sequence comes from Penicillium egyptiacum, assembly GCA_911456345.1. Taxonomy (NCBI): domain Eukaryota; kingdom Fungi; phylum Ascomycota; class Eurotiomycetes; order Eurotiales; family Aspergillaceae; genus Penicillium; species Penicillium egyptiacum. The sequence goes on from CAJVRC010000839.1 coordinate 1,506,889, forward strand.
CCGTGGACGCGAATTTGGAAAATATACAGCGTAGACGTCGATTCAGCGTCCCGAATGCGCCGGTCTACTTTATTCTATACATCTCTGTGTCGTCGTAGCCATCAGACTTGTCTTTGCGTTATATTACATTACTTCTAGGGCCACGTATCCACCCAGTACGGAGTAGTCCTAGATTAATCGTTTAATATGTTTGGATAATCCCAGACTTTAGTCCAATGCGATCCACTCACGCCACAATGGCGTTGCTAATCGAATTGCGGCATGATCATACTCCGACACAGAATCCGGCGATGGGTCACGTGTCCCTGTGTAGCACCCCAAGGGCAAAAATATTCATCTGATTTGATGCTAATTGGACAAGTGGGTATCAAAATATGCAAATAATACAAGCAACGGAGAGTGTGGCGTCAGTGTTGCTGCCAAGAAACTCGATCAGATGGAGAAAGGCCGGGGTGGTCGGACTAAATATCTCAGAGTGGCTCGATGAGGGCCTAGACATAGTAATTTGGGCGGCATTGCCTCGGACATGTGGCTCATCTCGCCAGCGTCGAATGCATACCGCCTGCAGCAGCATACATAGCAGCCATTTCTCGAACGAATGCCAAAGAGCATCCTAGGGGGTGAAATGGGAGAGCCCATAATGTTGGTTCTCGGTATCGGGAACCTGTCAAGCTTGCAGGGAGACTGGCGCATTCACACACAGAAGGATCTAGGGGGCCATTGTGATATGGGCCCACCTATGATCAGATTGATCCTTCCTTGTCGACCTTAGACCGACGGTTACCGAGGAAGAAATCAACGTAGGCAGGGCGGTTTCCTTTCAAAGTCTCAAGGGCATCTTGCAGAAGACCATAGGTCAAGCTCAATTTCAACCCGACCTTCGCTGTGCGGGCGGCAGTGTAGACGTCTTGACGAGCTGCGTGGGCAAACTAGGTCAGCGGGTTCCTCCAGTAATGATGCCCAAGCGGAATATTTTCTTACCAAGCAAGCTGTATATTCCGGAGAATGACAACCCAGCAGTGACTGTGGATAAAAAGTCTCTCTCGTCATGCCGAGCATAGTCCACTGTCTCCTCGAACAGACAGAATGCAAGTGCGCCAGCACCGAGCTTGAATCCCATCTTCATGCCATCCTTGACGCCTCCGACCACACCAATATAGTTTTTCGTTTTATGGTACTGGAACCACCCTGTCGATGTTGTGGGGAAACGATGCGCATTCTCAGCCCGAAATACAAGCCCTGCCTTTTTGCTGCCGTGATAGTACCCTAGTGCTAGCCCAGTCGAAAAAGCGGACATGGTAGCATACGGTAGCCGCTTGCCGAACTCAATTCCTAACCGTGGAGGGCTGTCGGATTCAAAGAGCTTGTCCCAGTGGACGATCTTGAGGACGATAGAATTATGCTGCGAGTCGGTAGATCGGGGGTGATCGGCCTCCATCATGAAGATTTTAAAAGAAAAATGAGGGTACTACCAACAAATTCCAAGTGTTGGCTATGGAGAACGTAGTGAACGTGAGCAACTGATGCTGGCGAAGCTCAGAAATTGGGAGCGCGGAAGTCGGAGTCCCGCCGGATTTTCCGCCTTCTGTGACACTTCCAGATCAATTATTACATGGACGCGACCGACCCTTTAATCACCGCACAATCTCCAAAATGGTATGTGAATTGACCTTTTCAAGGGTATTATCGAATATAGGATAGCTAATTACCGAGCAGCCGCCCAGACAATCCAAAACCGACTCGCGCGCGCTGACCATCCTCTTCAAGAAGCATAAAACCACTGTCCTTCTGATGCTCCAACCCCACGAATCACTCGACTTCGCCAAAGAAAGGCTTCTGGATGCACTGCAATCGCGAGAAATCACCAACGTAAACGGCGATGTTCTTCCTGATGACTCCTGCGATATAGAGTTCGGTGAACCTGTCGACCGAGCGGACCTCGCGAAAGGCTGGAAGCGCCTCCAGGCAGATGCACCAGAAATAGAGACTGAGGATGTCCCGAAGAGGAATAAGGGCAAGTCTCAAAAAGACTCAGTAACTATAATGGAGGCTGGTCTTCAGAATGGACATTCAATTGCCTTTCGCTTCCACAAATCCGGTGAGAGTCAGAATGGCGGTCTTGATATGAACCTTGATGGGGACGATCCAGGCTGGGACGTCGTCATGCCGGTCTATGACGATGAGCCAGAGGAACGAGGTTAGGGCCATTTATGACTTGCGAGAAAGGACTATAACAGAGGATACATGTCTGTGGCTTTTGGCGTTTCGGGGGGAGGGCTTTAGTGATTCAAAGCATCATATGGCGTTTGTCCAGGTGGTATTAGAACAACAGTAACAATGTTCCTCGCTCATAGCTTGTCCATAACTCTAGAGCATTTATACACACTTTATGGTAAAGATAACTGCCGTTGTTGCTTAAGTGAAATTTTCACCGTGATAGTCGACGTCATAATAGTGTCCGGATTGCCTCCTACAGCTTTTCTTCAAGCATCCAAAGGTTAATACTATAAAAAGCCTAATGACCACAATTTGGCCAGCGATCTTGAACATGGGGAAATAGTGGGGTGTGGATAGAGCAGGAAAGGCGTGTACAGCACCTGAAACACATAACGTATCGTGTGACTGGGAGCTCTTAGTATTGAAACACTGGTATTGCCACGCCCAAAGGGCGAAACACCATTGTAAAACGGTTGCTCAGAGCAACCAATGGATGACAACACGTACATGCATCAACAAATCAAATCGTTTCAAGGAGCCCCCTCGGAGAATACCTGCACCCCCTACCCCATACAACCTTAGATCCATTCTTCGACTCCTCTACATTCCTTATCTTCGACAACTAACTATACTTCCCCGTTGGCCTTGCCATTGTAGGGTGTCGCCAACTGCCTGACGTACCGGCCCGCAAAACAGCTTCGCGACTTGGGGTTGATCCGACCCGACCTTCCAATATGGCTGCCTCCGACGGCGCTTCCTCGATCAGCGTTGCAGTCAGAGTCCGCCCTTTTACTATCAGGGAGGCAGCCCAGATCACACGATGTGACGAGGGTCCTCTGTTCCTCGGCGACGGTTCCCTCGCGGGTGCGCCGACACCGAAGCTTAACCAGAAGGGTATACGATCTATCGTTAAAGTAATTGACGACCGCTGCTTGTGAGTATTCTAAGCATTTTGAAGATCGGGTCCAAAATCCTAACTGGACTAGGGTGTTTGACCCCCCAGAGGACAATCCTGTCCAAAAGTTCTCTAGGAGCGTGGTACCAAATGGTAAGCGTGTCAAGGACCAGACCTTCGCCTTCGATCGCGTCTTCGACCAAAATGCCTCCCAGGGAGAGGTATACGAATCTACAACACGCAGCCTGCTCGACAACGTGCTCGATGGATACAATGCAACGGTATTTGCGTATGGAGCTACTGGATGTGGAAAGACCCATACAATCACCGGGACTGCCCAACAGCCCGGCATCATCTTTCTGACTATGCAGGAGCTGTTTGAGCGGATTGACGAACGAGCGAGTGAAAAGTCGACCGAAATTTCTCTCTCCTACCTCGAGATCTATAACGAAACCATTCGTGACTTGCTTGTCCCTAGTGGTAGCAGTGGAAAGGGTGGATTGATGCTGCGGGAGGATTCCAACCAGTCAGTGTCAGTTGCTGGGCTGTCAAGTTACCACCCGCACAATGTGGGTGAGGTAATGGACATGATCATGCAAGGAAATGAACGCCGCACCATGTCTCCTACCGCAGCAAATGCTACTTCATCCCGATCGCATGCCGTCCTTCAAATCAACATCGCGCAGAAAGATCGAAATGCGGACGTCAACGAGCCTCACACAATGGCGACTTTCAGTATCATCGACTTGGCGGGAAGTGAGCGTGCCAGCGCGACACAGAACAGAGGAGAGCGTTTGTTCGAAGGCGCCAATATCAACAAGTCTCTGTTGTCCCTGGGAAGCTGCATCAATGCACTTTGCGACCCGCGGAAGCGCAACCACATCCCCTACCGTAACTCAAAGCTCACTCGGTTACTCAAGTTTGCTCTTGGTGGCAATTGCAAGACAGTCATGATTGTCTGCGTCAGTCCCTCAAGCCAGCACTTTGATGAGACCCAAAATACTCTTCGATATGCGAATCGAGCGAAGAACATCCAGACCAAGGTGACACGGAATGTCTTCAACGTTAATCGACACGTGAAAGACTTTTTGGTCAAGATTGATGAGCAGATGAATTTGATCAATGAGCTCAAAGCCCAAGCAAAGGACTATGAAAAGGTGGCCTTTGCTAAATTCCGCAAGCAGGGTGAGAAGAAAGACGCTGTTTTGCGCGAGGGTGTTGCCCGGGTTCGCAATGCTTACGAACACACGTTGCCCGAGAGGCAAGAGAGAACCAACAACATGCTGAAACTACGACAAATTGGCCGCAGAATTGGCATTTTATCGTCTTGGATTGCAGCTTTTGATAATGTTTGCGCCGCGCGTGAAAATGAGGAGGGATTATCGAACCTTTATGCCGTTCGCAAATCTGCGCAGGGAATCCTCCTTGAACTGGAAGGTAGCAGGCATCATTACAACCAGAAATTATCAAAAAGTACCTGGGACCGAGCGGTGACCTCGGCGGTCGACAACTCGGCAAAGCAGCTTCAAGAGTTTGATATTACGGATAACAGCGATTACGCCAATTTGAACCGAGAAGCAGATCTTCTTCGGTCAAATGCGGAGCGCGAAGCATTGACAGCTGTGATAGAACAGGACAAGGCCGGGGAAGCTGCTGCTGTACAGCTTCTGTTGCAAGCACAGTTCGAGATGATGAGCTCCATCGAGGATATAATGCAGCTAAACGCAAACGAGGCTATTAAAAAGGGCCGGACGATCCTTACAAAGATGTTAGAGGATTGTTCAGATGCAGCAACAAACCTCGTCAAACCAGATGGCACCATGCCGTCTGTCCCGAACAGCAGCTCTGCCAAGCCTGCAAGCCCCACGAAAACAAAGAAACGCTTCAGCTTGGTGAACTTGCCACCAGCATCGACTGCCAACCCTCCAGTCACATTCACCACTGCTGCTCCACCTTCACCAACTAAAGGCTCTCCACGTCGCCGTAAAGGCGCCGCTGGCCGGAAGAGCGTCAGCTTTACGCCAAAGAAAATCCAGGTAAAGGTTCCCAAACGATCCGTCCGATGGAAGGACGATGAGGAAGAGGGCACTTTGACCGAGTTCCAAAAGACTCCCAAGAAGGTCGACTCTGCCGAGGAAGGCAGCTTTGAAGAGTCATGGTTGCCACCTCGATCGGGATCTCCCATTCCACGAAATATCCCGAGGGCTGTAAGCCCATCGGGTTCAATCTCTTCCAATCCTGATGAGCCTGCCGAATCCGCCGGGCCTACCTTGAACGTTCAAAAGAACAACAGTCGCTTTAAGGCAGGATTTCTGACCAAGAGAAATGGCAGCTCATCGTTGGCACCACCACCGTCATCCAGCCTTCCTCTTTCAAGAAGAGAGAGCTCCCCGCTTCGTGATATTGAAGGAAGCAGCTTTATGAACCGCACCTCGACAGACCGTCCATCACGGATTGCTGTTCGTAGTCCCAGCGGGAACTTCTCGAGCAGTCCGGTATCTGAAAACAGGGACAACTGGAAGTCGGACAAGGAAGAAGCAATCAAGATCAATTCAGCCATGCGACGTATGTCTAGTGGGCGGATTACTAGTGGACAGTTTAGCACTCAATCCTCCAATGCCCTGCGAGTTCACCGTCGTCGCAGCCCGACTTCCAATACCTACGGAACCCCGCCAGGAGACAACCATATGTTCACCGCATCACAAGCGCGGCGCATGGTCAAGAGCGAGAGAGAACATGATGCCAAGCCTCGGGTCCTGAGTCCTCATACTCTCCCAGTCATGAAGCACACGGGACGCCGCACCACTTTGGGCGGAGATGGTCGACCTCGAAATATCAGCCTATCCAGCAGAGACGCTATCCGTCTTAGTGCTATGGCAGCACCCCCTGCTGACCACAACTCACAAGCGTGGTAATGGACTCTGGTGATGACTTGAAATTATCCATGAATGGCTTTGATTTTGTTCTCAATTGTTTGGAATTGGCGTTTTGTTGGCGTAGCAGATACCACATCCCTTTTTGTACATTCGTACGACAAAATTATTATTTATAATTTTGTCCTGTCATTTCTGTTTGTTCGTGCATTGTCGGTGTTCAGCTTGCAGCTCTTTGTACAATAACCATAACAATCGGATAGGGTTGTCGGAAGCCCTAATTTTCAACCCCTTCCGGATTTCCGCGATGCTTTGTAAAGAAATGACGCCATCTCGAAGTTCCAGTTCTGGAGCTCCCTTTCCACTTCTTCTCCTCGTTTAACCTTCTCTTTGCTTTTCATTCTTTCATTCTTACATCTATTCTCCTGAAACTACTCCCTTTCCCCTTTCCATTACTGCCACAGCACCCTGTACGGCCCCTTTCACTGCCGAACCCCCGACTATCCCCACTTATCAAGTACGTCTCCACCACCAGAATTTCAGATGACTTTCGCCGCTCCGGTCGCCTCGAACCTTTTCTCACGTTTCTTCCGTTCTTTTTCCACCAGCTCGGCTTTTTCCCTGACCCCAGAAACACAATCCCGCAGAATGTCAGGCACAGAGACCGCGACCGTAGCAGCCGGCTGCTTCTGGGGTGTTGAGCACTTGTATCGCAAGAATTTCGGCAATGGCAAAGGTCTCCTCGACGCCAAGGTGGGCTACTGCGGTGGCGCAGTTTCGTCACCATCCTACCGAGCTGTCTGCTCTGGTACAACTGGCCGTAAGTGCTGCAACAATAACGCGGAGTTCCTCCAAATACTAATTTATTTTTGCCCCACCACAGACGCCGAGGCCCTCCGCATAGTCTTTGATCCTTCAATTGTCACCTACCGCCAGCTCCTCGAATTCTTCTACCGCATGCACGACCCCACAACAGAAAACCGACAGGGTCCGGATGTTGGCACACAATACCGCAGTGCGATCTTTACGCACGGGGAAGAGCAGCAGAAGATCGCGGAGGATATCACAGACAAAGTCAGCAAGCAATGGTATAAAACACTGCTTTCTACCAAGGTCCTGCCGGCAGGGCAATGGTGGGATGCGGAGGAATATCACCAGCTGTATCTTCAGAATAACCCTGCTGGGTATGAGTGTCCTGCTCAGTATGTGTCCCTGCCCTTCCCAGTTCCATTTGATCAGGATGCTAACTTCTTGCTTTTTAGCTTTATCCGACCTTTCCCTCCTTTGTCGGATTGACTAGGTTCCAAATTGTGATTTATTTTAGCTCATGTCTTCATAATGTCCACGCGAAAATTGCAATACAAAATTCAATGCCTATAATATGGAACTTTGCGCCTGCACATGGTTTCTCCTTAGGCCCTGGTTGGTGCTTAAAGCTGCCTATAGATATTTGTCTCCTACAGGACCAGTTGGGAATAATTGAAAATGTTTAATAATGCACTTGGTGCTATGAATACAAGAGGCGATAACGATGTCAACCTCCTACTTTAGTGAATGAGTTATGGCTTTGGGGGTTGATCTTCTCTTGGTTTATCTGGCACAAGCTTGTATATATGCAGAAGGGAGGGTACCTAGGTAAGGCTATAAGTTATTATATCATCTCCCTAGGCCACTATCACTCCAGGGCTCACTCTAAAGGACTGCTTAATGACTGCAGTCGTACTTGATAGCTACAAGAAAGCTTCACTTAAGATAGCCGTGAGTTCGACGTTCTCTTCCGGTTTAACATTCATGACTATTTCCGAACAACCTCAACTTTTAGTCTGTTCACATGGTGAGTCTCGCCACTAGGGCTCACCCCTTCGATCGTCCCCAGACAGATATCTAACTCAGGAATGTGGAAGTGTTTCCGTCCATAACAAATCCAGCACAAGATACTCAACAGAGTGATTCCACACACGACGGCAGACACGTAGTTCATATTTCCAGCCTCGAAAGGAAGAGTGTAGGGAAAGCAGTAGATGACTAGCGAGACACCAGTCCAAACAACAAGCAGGGTGTTTGCGATGTAACCGAGCTTGGGAAACCAAAAGGGCCCGTGGGGGATTGTCGTTCGACCACGTAGATTAAGAAAGATGACAGGAATACTGTAGCTGATCCATTGGAAGAGCAGAGAAGCTGAGACCAAGGAGTTGAAAGCGGTGGAAGAACCGAGATATAGGAAGCCCAGGAGCGCCGTGGCAAAAGAGGAGAATACCAAAGCATAAACTGGAGTCCCATAAGGAGGACCAGCAATCCGTTCTAGGTATTCGCCGAAAGGAAAACCTCGATTATATCCAATTGTCCACGCAAGTCGAGACTGCCAGACATGAATACCCCATAAAGCTCCAATGCTGGAGACAAAGACAAGTACTTGAATGACAATAGCAGCGCCTTGATTTTGACCGAAGGCTTGAAAAGTGATGGTGAGTGATGAATACCCCGTGTCGTAGTCGTCAGTAGCGAACATGTAAGCACACAAGCAAATCATGCCAGTGACAAACCCCACAGCAATGGACCACATAAGAGCTCTGGGAATATTGCGCTCGGGCTTTGGGATTTCATCAGCAATGTGGACCATGGAGTCTAGGCAGCAGTAGCACCACTGCAGGCTGTTGACCCCGATGAGAACCGCCATGCCGTCGGGCCACCCGGAACTGTGATGGAACACGGTGAAGAACTCGTGCGCTGATCGACGGTTTTTGGCGGCTGCGAATAGTGCAACCAGTAACCCCACAAGTAGCAGGGCGGTAAAAGCCATTTGGCTTTTGGTGACTTTGTTGAGAAGCTTTCCGTAGAAGCTCGGGATCAGGGTTAAGATATTGATAGCTTGATAAAAAAGGAAAACCATCCACGGTTTTACGTGAAAGTGAGGATTGAAAAACTCGACTAGGTCGAGGATCAACTCAGCGCCGACCAGACATACTGAGGCTCCAGTGCAAACAGCTCCAGCCCAACTATATATAGCCACTATATACGAGAAGAACCGGGATAACTTTGGAGGTGCAAGCCGTGCTACCCAGATATATTGACCGCCAGCTTCGGGATATGCTGATGTCAACTCACCGAGACTGGTTGCAGCCCCGAGAGCGATGATTGACATGATAGGAAAGCCGTAGAACAGTAGCATGGACCCCCCATAGGTGATTGTGCTTGCAAAAGTCAACACGATACCAATCGCGCTGTTGGTGGTGATAGCGCCAAGAGCGATTGCAGACCAGGAGTCGAATTCCTTCTCTGGACTAGCACGATGCTGTCGCACCCTCGCATTTGATTCTTCGGGGTCAGACATGACGACAAAAGGCGGATGCGTAGGAACGAATGAGTAGAGGAAGCTTTGGCGAGCCGCAACAGGGTGGAAAATGACAGGAGGGTCGAGTCGTCGAAAATGAGGCCAGAATGCGTTCTGGCGACAATTGGAAGGGTACGGCCACTCCATCTACTTATGATATATTTCAGTCATGCCCAGCAGCCCGGCCAGCCCCATCTAAAGTCAAAGTTACTTGTGGGTCGGGTAGGTCTGGGGTATGCGCCACTGGCTATTTCGCATCTAAGGAACACCTAAGGATAACAATGTAGGAAGGATGTCGTGGAGACGGGCGATCGGTTAACGTCCGTTTCGAGGCAAAGTGAGCTCAAAGGTCAGTGACCGAAACGCCGTCATCTCGGACCGAGGTCTTACTAGCATTGTCAGTCTTTCAGCCTCAGTGTTGATGCTTTCCCGATTCGGCCCCGAGGCTATTAGAAGGTCATTCACTCGTCTCCAAGAAATCTAGCTTTAGCGTTTTATACTCTTTCGGAATATTTGCGAGGTGACCCCGCCTTTGACCCAGGCTGTTGACAACCCATGACTTGAGTGGGCTCAACTTGTAAACGCTAGCGCGCCACAGGGCTTCTCACTCATCGCCTCCCTGGGTCATGGCGTACCAACGTTAATCTCCCACGCGCGGAATATAAAGCATCTCCTAGGATTTCTGAACTGATAAGTATGCAAATAAGGCGAATGCCCTGGCGACGCGCTATCCGGTCGCGCTAGTTAAACTTTAATTTCTCTCGTTTTTCTCACGCTGGAGGCGCCGCACCGTAAGGAGCATAGGATTACTCGAAGAATCAAGGAGGTCTCTTATCATCATATATGGATACATTGTGACGGTATCATATATCCGTCTGAATGTGACAGAGATCAATTTATGGCACCGCGTTATCCTCCCAGCGTAAGTTGGTCTTACCCGTGCTAGGAGGGATATTAGAAAAGTGCTTTTGAATCTGCCGATGGTTCAGACCTTGTCTCCCTAGCTCGCATAGACGAGACCGTTAAGGAGCGAATAATTGCTCGCCTCAGGGCATAGTAATATGTTGAGGTAGGCGTTGAAAGGAAGAATTTGCATGCAAAAGTGGCTGCAAAACTGCCTATTTGAGTTAGTCACGACTCGATGAGTTGAGTCGGATTCATACTTTTTGCCCCCATCTGGCTCTTCAGAGATGCTAAAACGCAAGCAAAGTTAGATTGACATGTTTTCCATGGTCAAGTATCTCGAATTGCTCTTCAATGGTCAGAATCTCACACTTGCGGACTAGGTTTCATTCAGGCTAGAAATTAAAGCATCAAACCACCCACGAATGGAGGCTGACGTCCGTTATAGAATAATAAGATACGCCCTTCCCACCCCCGTCGTTGTGCATGTACAGAGGAAATCCATGGCATTCACGCTGTGAATGTAGATCCATAGAAGTCGGATCGACCTCCGTATAAGCCATAGTACGACGCTCAAGCCGTAGGAAAGAGTACGAAAGCGGATTCAGGTCGGACCCCGGTACAGGTTCAAGAAGTGTTATCGCTAGAACCTAGTGACTGCTCAAATAAATCACATGTCTTCACCCCTAAGCCCATATCGTTTAATGAATCCTCCAACCGTCTGTAAGTTCTGCTGCTCCTTCGGAGCGTTCCTTGCCACAGCACCAGCTTTCTTAAGCTCTCTGGCAGCGGTTTGATCGACTGGCTTGCCGTTGCAGTAATCGCCCTTAACGAACTCAACGTACTTCCGGATAGCATTTACCTCGGCAGATTTCTCCGGAGTTGATGCCTCGTTTGGCTTGGTTCGCTGCAAATAGCGCGCTTTAGTCGTCCCAGACACCCTGTTATACGCGTCCGCGAAACCTTGGAAACTCAGAGGCTGTGAGACAGCCCATACCGTCTGCTTGTCCCACGAGCCAGGGTCCAGGAAAACGCCGTGAACAATGTCGCCATAGTCATCGCGTACTGAGGTGAATGGCGTTGACTCAGGTGTATTGCCTATAGGAAAAAGGTCAATGGTCAAGTAACTGGCAGGATCCTCCAAGCGGGCAAACCCGCCAAAAGCCTTTTCGTAGGCAGGATTCCAGAAGTTCTCCATCATCCACCCCACATTGACGTTGACAGTGGACCGGAATCCCGCTTGCTTAGCGTAGTCGGAAATATTATTCTTGTGAAAATTCGTCTTGATATTTATAGTGCCATTTGTAATCTTTGCGACTTCTGGTAGACCGGCATATATGAAGACTTGAACCCCTTCCCTTGTCTTTGGGCGGCGTCCACAACATTCTTACCCATCTGGGTCTCGGCCAAGTCACCATCTCCAGCAAACTCTGGGGCATCACTATTTGTGTTTAAGAAGACACCCCAAACACCTTTGAACGTAAGGTCGAGCTCGCCAGCATTCCAAGAGTCTGCCTTGATAACCTCGGCACCAAGTGAGTTCAGATACTGGGACTTTTCACTGGTCGGGTTCCGTGTTGTGACTCTGACGTGAAAATAGGCATCTTGGAGCAAAGACAGAGCGACGGACTTGCCTACCTGACCGGTACTGCCAATGACGGCGATGGTCTTCGTAGATTTCATCTTGTTTGCGTTTTGACAAAGATGAAACGAGATTGATAATGTTAAGGAGAAACCTGTTGATGGAATCAAACACCACCGACGGGATTTAAGTATCACAGTGGCCGCAGAACATGGTGGCTTACCTATTATTCCCTGTTAGATCGCATATTGTCTGATTCAGGCAATGGGCTCGCGCTCGGCGGAGCCATGGCGTGGGTTTAGGGAGTTTTGCTAGTAATCTGTTTTACGAGCTCTCTACATGGCCTCGGAATTTGACAACAATACGAAACTATTGGTGGGTCAATCCCCTCATCTCCAGAAATCTAGGCTTAGCGTTTTATACTCTTTCGGAATATTTGCGACCGCCTGGCCCAGGCTGTTGACACTCTATGACTGAGCCGGCTCAACTTGTAAATGCTACTGCACGATACTATTGAAAGAGAAAATTAGAATTAGTAATCGGTTAATGTCTGTTTCAAGGCAAAGTGTGCCTGGTAGGTGCGTGCGGCCGCGTGCGATCTCTTGGGGTCTTCAGCGGTGGCCATGGCACCTGCGGAGTTGACGCTTTCTCGATTTGTTGCTGAGGCTAAAGGTGAATCGGTCCACTGGCAAGGAACAGCCCCGCGAATAGCTGGCCTTGGCGGCTTAACCTCTTTTAGAACAATTGCGAGGCAATTTAAGCTTGTGTAAGTCCTTGGCATCTTTTGGCTGGCCCTCTCGCGTTTTAGGCGTTTGGACATATTGTGGTAACGTACGACAAAGCCTTCCTCGGATCTATATAGCCTTGCTGTCGCCGTACTATGATCGATCCCGCACGCCAAGTATAAAAGAGTTTCCGGGCTTGTTCTACCGACAAGAGTTTCCAGGTCCGAACACCTCGAAAAGACCAGAAGACTGCAGTGTGTTACACAGGCCACCCGTTCACCATGGTCAAGGTCACAATCCTCGGGGCGGGGTAAGCACTACGCCAAGGGGCTTTTCGTGTGTCATACATGCTAACTTGCGTCATCTTCATAGAGTCACTGGCATGACTATTGCTAGTCAACTCCCCATCGATTATGGAGTCACCATACTAGGAAAACACCTGCCTGGAGATCTTGACAGGAGCTGGGCCAGTCCTTGGGCTGGAGCAGTATGGGTTGGAGTGCACAATTCCAACATGGAAGATCAGAAAACTCAGCTTGATGGATTCACTGGGCTGTGGCATCTTGCTGAAAAGCACCCAGAGTCGAGTGTTCACAAGGCCGAGATGACGGAGATATGGATATTGGATCCCCCGACGATGTTTGGTATCAGGGCAAGGTGCCCGACTTTCGGTTCCTCTCCAAGGAAGAGTTGCCACCAGGAGCAAAGTACGGCATGAAGTATAAGACGCTGGTTACTACGCCCCAGGTTTTCGTTGCGTGGATGCGGCAGAGACTTGAGGCACGAGGGATCAAGTTCGTACGAGCTAATGTGCTCGCTCTGGGGGACTTGAAGGACCTCGGCCACGACATTCTCATCAATGCTTCGGGGCTTGGATCCGCCACCCTCAATGACATCCGGGACCCTCACCTGATCCCTTATCGCAACCAGTCTCTCGTCATCCGGGATAGCAACTATCAAGGTCTCTATATCCGACGAGGGCCCGACGGCTACTATTCTACTGCGGTTGCACGACAAGATGGAAACGTCTACATGGGTGGTTTGCTCACTGCCAATAGCACAGATATTGCAGCATCAGAGGAGACCCGTAACAGGGTAAGCTGATACGTACACCGTCCGGACTGTCCGGCCAAAGCAGATCAACGTCCATATGCTCATCGGATACAGATCATCGCCCGCGTTCACAAGAACCTGCCGCAGTATTTCCCATCCCCAAAGATTGAGGACTACGATTTCATTTTTGACCATGTCGGGTACTGGCCGTCGCGTCTCACCGAGAATGGTGGCAACAGGGTCGAGAAAGAGGTCCTTGATGGCCAGAGAGTCATCCACGCCTATGGCCAGTTCGCTGGTGGATACGTCAACGGCTACGGCATTGCTCTGAAGGTTCGGCGACTCGTGGAGGAGTTCCTATATCCGTTGGCTAGACTGTAGATTATCCACGGGGCTCCCTGTTAACTACATTTCTTGACTGACTGACATCCTCTGTCTATGGCTCTTGTATTTCCTGCACCTATCCAGGTATCATGATCCGAAGCCGAGCCAGTGTAGAGTGTCAACCCAGCTTCCTTTTCCCTACAATGGATCATAGGCTTCTGCGGTCTCCAGATTTCATGCCATGAGAATGTACTCATAAATAAGATTTGCTGGGGCTACTAGAAAATGAGCATCTGAGCAACTGGGGGAAAACAAGAAGAAGCTGCTGCATTCCAATCCATAAAAGAAAGGCCTTTCATAGACCACAAAAAAAAACAAAGGCTCAGTCTGAAAAACCAGGTATCCATGCACCTATGGGAGATGGGATCATGCAACCCCCCCCCAAGACTGAGAACCAAGAGCACACAAGACAATCTGGTATGCGTAGTAAAAATTTGCGTAAAAAGCAGGTTTGAAAGTGGTCGTTTGTGTCAATTTGTATTTGCTCGAGCAACGGGCTCTGGCAACGGCCCTGGCGACGGGCTCTCTGGCTCTTTGAGCGGCGGGGTAATCTTGTAAGGGTTGAGGCTTTCTATTTTAGGAAGGTCGATAGGTTGGTTGGCGACGACGGTATCGTGCTCTTCGTGCCACTTCCGGTTGGCCGGCCGGGTGCTTGCGGCGGCAGGTTGTTGGGCTATTTCAGCTATGAGGAAAGAGATGCAGATTCAGCAGTCTTCAAGAGGCTGATATCTGTCGAAGAAAGATCATGACCATCCAAAACTGATGGATAATGAGAGATATTACCCAAATTGAAGGACCCATTGCTTGAGCGTCTGCAACTCCATCCAAGACATAGCGATTCCAAAGTCCCGCAACACCCAGAGCTCCTCGAGCAATTCGATGGCCCATATGTTTACTTGGAGTCGATTGCGCGAGAACAAGCCCTTGGACAACTCAATTACCCTTTCTCGTGTATCCATGTCGCTGTCTGTCAGCTCTGCGCCGGCAGTAAGCAATGGAATCGCTTGGTAGTTGATACACGCCGAATCGAGAGGCACGCCGAATATCGCGTCTAGACACTTGAGTGTATACTCTCGAAGTTGAGCTTCAGCTTGAACCTCGAAGGCTGGTTCCGGTGCCTTTGTTTTGTCGATGGAAGTCTTGCCAACCTGCTCGCATACTCTGCCCAGCATAATCAGACCGTGGTATTTGAAAGAGTCGTCCATGTAAATATGGTCCTGTTCCTGGCATATGGGCTGCCAAGAAATCAACTGTTCGGAGAGTGCAATTTCGAGAGCTTCGTCTCGTTGTTGTGGATGCTCATAAACTTGTCGACAGTAGCGTCCAAGTCTAGATAGGATATAGAATAGTCCTGTAGAGAAGACTACCATTGGATGGAAACTAGAATGTATTTCTTGGAGAGCCAAGGAAAACTCAGTTGGGTCAAGCGGTAATAGACCATCCACGGATGCTATCAAGGAACAAGCCATATCCCAATGGATGTACCACCCGAGGAGGAATGTTGTAATTGAATCCAACCGTGTCTTTTCGTCTTTGAGGAGTTTATCGAGTATGACTCTTCCAGCAACTAAATGCTCTTGACCGTATGTGTGTGGCGAGGCCTCAACCCATGAGGCAGAAATACCCAAGACAAAGATGCTGAGGACAGACGCAGGGGAGATGGGACTGCCGGCGGTGTGTTCCTGGAGGTCTTTGCGGAGGAGTTCAAGTGCGAGGCCACGTTCTCTCAAGCAGAGATCAAGACTTGACTGCTGGAAGAAAACTTCATAGCCGGCACTGACACTCTGCACCGCATGCAGTAGGCAGGGGCTCTCGGCCAAAAGAGGAATCAGAGGAAACGACAAGGGATTGTGATCTGGGTTCATGGTGAGGATATTGCTGGCGACCTCCATCCAGAACTGCAGTAAGCGCGCATTGGGGCGGGTCTTCCAAGGGTTCAGTCCTGGATTGGCAAGCCAGGGTATTTCTGTGCGCCAGCCGATCGGTCGGGCTTTGGGATGGCAGACGGTGCCGCGACGTTGACAGCGCAGACATACAGGAAATTCCTCGCCGCACTTAACGCGGCTGTTTCTGCACTCTTTGCAACCAAAGCGACTCCGGATTGTCTGCCGATTTTGGCCCGAAGCAAGTCGAGGTATGCTATCTGCCCGCTCAGTGCCACTCGTAGCAGCAACCGGGACATCCAATAGGCTGGGGGCTGAATTGATAAATCTAACGTAATACTTTCGGCCAATAGCGGGACAGTTAATAATTGAGATCTGTGCGATTTAAGATCACTTAAGAAGAGAGAAGGAATGGAGGGAAAAATGGAATAGAATTGGCAACCTCGCTTGATAGCCCAAATAGGCAAGTGAGCTTAAGTTGCGTGCGGGGTCATCGATAGGACGAGATCTCGGGGGCAACGGTCCTTGAACGCCGGTATCGCCCCGATAACAGTTCCAGGCATCAAAAGTGCCATGAACAATTCATCATTCTGCATGCTCCGTTATCTACCGATCCGAGATTATAAGAGGTGATGACGATGTCAACCTCCTGATCTAGTGACTGAGTTTTGGCTTTGGCGGTTGATCTTCTCTTGGTTTATCTGGCACAAGCTTATATATATGCAGAAGGGAGGATACCCATGTAGGTAAAGCTATATGTTATGAATAGTTAATAAAGCCCTTGACACTTGGATTCCAATCGTGTGGAATGCGGGAACAAGACGCACCACTGTCCCACTGCCGCTGTAGATAATTTTCCTGGCTTAGCGGAGATGTGAATTGTCGCTTCATTGGACCGTGGGTCCCGAATATTTTGCTGCGTCGTGTAGGGCTTAGCGCGACTCCTATATAGTGCTTCGCATAGATCCGAGGATATTGACCGATTGTGAGATCAGATCGATAGGGAGCTCCCCGGGCTCATAGCCTATTAAGATCTACGTGGTAGATGAGATCATGAAAGAAGTACAATATGGTTGTATTGTATGAGATGATAGTCACAGAGTATGAAGAGAAGAAAGGGTAGACAACTATCTACATGGGAGATCACGTGACATTTGAGAGATTTCAACAAAATATGCGTTTGGAGAATATCACTGGCACTCTCTGTTCGGCACGTAGAGCGGAGGCTGCCATTCATTTCCCTCTTCAGTTGCGCCAAGACGACCTATCTATCGCCGATCAAGACAACTCATCCAAGGCCACCCAGAAAGGCATTTATCGAAGAGGCTGGAGATCCGCTGTAGACCCTAACAATGATTATGGCTAGAGAAGAGATGCATCTAAACTCCGCGTTGATTTTCAATAATATATCACGAGCAAATTCGAGATCGTCCTGATGGTCTGTAATCAGATAACTGGAGCTTTCGCTGTATATGAGGGCTTCCAGTGTATTCGACTTAAGTGCACTCATCTTGAAGAAGCCGCAAATCCTGCAGACTGCCTTCTGTGAGCCTGATTTCTCCTGACTGACCATCTATCCTTTCTGTGGCAGGAAAGGTGATGCGTAAGTGGGGCAGGAAGCTTGCATTGACAGAGCCGATGCACGTTATAAAGGATTTCAGAAGTTTGCCTCGGTAATTTGCTAGTTCCACTTCCTCGAGGGTAAAACGATTCACGCCATATAAGACAGCTAGCCCTGGCCGTAGTCACGTGGGTGGCTGCGCATTATTATCTTATCTAATCTTATCAGGCACATGGCGTCAACTCCGTCCACGGGTGGAGGACGGCGCGCTGTCAGCCTCGGTCTCAGCCCTCGGGCACTTCCTCCCAACAGAACAGTCTCTTCCAACTCACTGCAGTCGTCTACCCTTGCTAGTCCCTCCCTTCATTGTTCTCGGCATCAGTAGGTAGTCAATATCGCATCAGAACACCTTTCCAGTCTTCGACGGAACTTGGTTGTTCCAGGTGACTGCCCGCAATCGCAACCATGGCTCTGTACAACCGAACTGTGGATTTCCTCTCTGGTGCCTTCTCAAACAACCAGACTCATCTACCCTTGCTAGCAGCGACTGGGGCTTCTTTCACACTTGGTCTACTAGCTCGATCGCTTTTCCCTCGTAACGAATCGTCCCAGGCTGTTCTGGTCTCGCCTCGATCTACAGTCTTGCCCCGTATATCCGAGTCAGAGAGACGCCAACTGCCCCTCCCGGCTGATGTCCTGCCCGGTGCTCGTGATGTCGATAGCCCGTACGGGTCGATCCGAGTTTATGAATGGGGCCCGGAAGATGGACCCAAGGTGTTGTTGGTACACGGTATCACCACGCCGTGTATCTCGCTCGGCGGGGTGGCCCATGCGCTGGTGGACCGCGGCTGCCGTGTGATGCTCTTCGACTTGTAGGTGTTGCATAAAATGGAACACTTCGATTTATGGCTGACCCGAAGAAAATAGGTTCGGAAGAGGATATTCCGACTACCCTGCTGATCTTCCACAAGATGACCGCCTCTTCTCGACACAGATCCTTCTCGCTCTTGCATCATCGCCTATGTCTTGGACAGGGGCAGAGTCCGGTAAATTCTGCCTTACCGGGTACTCTCTGGGAGGTGGCATTGCTGCTGCCTTTGCATCCTACTTTCCTCAGCTTCTATCGTCGTTGGTGCTCCTAGCTCCTTCGGGGTTGCTCCGTGATTCGCAAATCAGTTTCCAAAGTCGACTCCTTTACTCAAAAGGTCTTATGCCTGAGAATATCTTAGCATGCTTGGTTACCCGTCGACTGAAAGCAGGCCCCTTGACCACGCCCAAGCCCAAAAACAAGAAGCTCAATGCCGCGGATGTTCTTACCGAGGAACTGCCTTCTCAACGCGCTGCAGCAACCCAAATTCTGTCCCGAGAATACCCCCACATCAAAATCCCGTCTACCGTGGCGTGGCAGGTGAATAATCATATTGGGTTTGTCCACGCGTTCATGTCTAGCATGCGTTATGGCCCAATCCTACGAGAGCGTCAATGGAACAGTTGGACTCGTCTTGGCGAGTATTTAACTGCACAGAACGGCGCCCCAGGCAACGAAAATAAGAAACTGGCAGACAACAAAGTCCACATTCTATGTGGTAACAATGATTCAATCATTGTCAAAAGTGAGCTTGTTCCAGATGCCACGGCTGCCCTGGGTGGTAACGTTGTCTTCAAGTTCTACGAAGCGGGGCATGAGTTCCCCAGTACCAAGTACGAGGAAGTAGCATCTTATATCTTCGAGTTGCTATGAACAAGGATTACACGGAATCTATTCACTCTTGAGCGGGAGGTTTTGGATATATTTGCTTTCATTGGTCTCTGGTTCATTCCCATTTGGTAGACCCACTATACATAGAAGCTGGTGTTGGACTATTCATTTTTTTATTCATTTGCTTCTATTTCCTAACTTCCAGTCTTCAGAATCTCCTCCATGGCACTGAGTTGACTTGATAGCCTCGTGAGGTGTGCTGATCTCTCTTGCATCCGCGCCCCGGCAAAGTAAGGGCCCTCGGAGGCTGGTGCTCGTGCAAATCGGTCCACACTGCTGCCGCTGCTTCCTGGCACTTGGCTGACGTTGCCTTGGCTTACGGCGTTGGTACTGGTGCCGTTGGCAACACTGCGAGAAAATCCGGTTAGTTGGCTGATAAAGATGTATTTGAATATAGATATACTCACGGTGTGGTTACTGGCTCCGGAATAGACATGGTGTATGGCTGGTTGTTGTGATAGATGTGAGGCTCTCACAGGAGGTTCAGAGGAATCAGAGAGTCAAGTCACTGCGAAGATTCCCAGTAAAAAGAAGGAGGCTCGGGGTAGTGTGGGTGTTCAAGAGCGAGGTATGCGCTTGGTTTTGATCGGTATGTTTAGAAATGAGCTGTAGAGACGATGAATCGCTGAGCTTCTGAGTTGATGATGACAACGATACAACTGAGCAGGACCTCCTCCTATATATACACTGCAGGTCTGACACTATGCATGAGGAAGGCATGCCTTTGCGGCCGAACACGCGAGCTTGAGCTTCGCATCATGGCCCACATGGACAGTACAAGTTAAATGAAGGAGGAAACGAGGAAAAGATCTTCATCTACTGCATTAACTCCACCTGCCACGGGCCTATGGTGGTATCTCGACCCTTGAGCTCAACGTTCGCCAAGACTCAGTCCGCATGAACGATGCCAGTTCTGGGATTCCGTAAACGGCAAAATCCGAGGGTCCATAGCAAAAAGCACATACCCGTTGGGTCCATCTATGCAAAACAAGCGACAAGCCCGTTCTTATTGGTTGCAATGCAGGTAACCGGGCCGGGGCTAGGAGGCAGGTACCAGCCGCATAAGGATGCGTGGACTAGGACCCACTTTCACGATCCTCCTGAGCGTAAATACAACATTCTTCTTCAGCACATGGCCAACCACATGTTTCAGGTCCAGGAATATCCACACAGTCGACATATGTGCCACGGAATGAAGTGAGGGGGCGAAGTAAACACCAATTCGAGTTTCTGCAAACGGATCTTCGACAGAGCTATCAAACAAGGGACAAGATCACGATCTCCATTTGAAAAGAGGCAACGCCATTTTCAAGGTCTAGAACTCCTTGAAACAAACAGATCCTGGGCCATCCTTGGCGGCAAAAGCGCTTCGCAATGGCCGGCATCCTCGCGTGGGATGACTACGACGCAAGCCTCCAGGGTGAAACAATGTCGGGGCCTAACGTGGTCGATCACATGGCCAAGTATTGACCAGGGGCTCGGCTCTAAGAGGTCAAAAAGTGAAAATTATGTAAATAAGGCTCATGATACTGCATTCCCCGGCCCACGCGCGCCTGCTGCATGTTTCCTTCATTTCCCTTTCTTGACATCAACGCTGCAGATCCCTCAACCGCGAGTTGGGATTAGGGCAAGCCACTCTTGGCGCAAGATATTCTGATACCAGCAGGTCCATACCAGTCAATGTCTTGCCAGCCTTGTGGCCTAGAGGTCCTTTTGCATCGCCATGATTACAAAACAGGAATGCTTAGCTACTGTACAAAATCTGAAGATCTCCGAAATGCCAGTGACTTATTTTCGGAAACTCGAAATTGGAGCGTGCCTAAGGAAAGGGGGCACATGGATTGCCTTGTTAAAGCCAATTATGACGAGTCCAAAGACTGAACGTTTCAGGAAGGAACAGCATTTTGCCTTCGAGTGCCACTAAGGCCTGGGCCTATTCGCTTATCAAAGAGCTCAATCCTCAAAACCTTCGTTTACGAGACAGACAAGAAGCATGGGCGTCTGGCTAAAGGCTAACCGAGTGTGCTGACGCCGGTCCCTATGTTGTAACGATGCCTCGGAAATAGCGGATTTCCGCTATACTTTGCGGACCGAGGGTAGTGGACCGTACCGCGTCCACTAATTGTGCAGATATACGCGCATTATTGGCTTTCCTTTTCAGTTTTTGGCTAAGCCCAAGCCACAATCGCCATATGGAAACCAGTGTTTCAGGATATTAAGGTTGCTTTTCCCACGCGTGTCCAAATTTGCTCATTCCCCTAAGATATGCTTGGCGAGGTCTCCTGTTCATGCAAGGCACGTCTGGCGGAATTCCAGCAACCTTATCTCCATACGCTAAGCCTCGGTCACTTGGCTCGTTAAGCCCGAACCCGTAAAGCCGATCATGCGTCTCAGGTGAGCTGACCTGGTGGCACAACATGCGATGGCGTTGTAGTTCGTCATATGCAACCCCACAACGATCTCAGCCCTGGAGAGCTTGAGGTCAAGAACTCATTCTTTTTTTTAGAATGAAACATAGCCCCTGAAGCTTACAGAAATTCAATGGGCCCCTTCTTCCAAGGTGCTCTCCTTGACTTTACCTATCATAAAAAAAGCAAAGCTTGTCCCAAAAACGGATCCTCCAAGGGGGAAATCAACAATAAAGTTGACAGAAGAGGAAGGGATCGTCCACATAGCTTCCTCTTTGGGACAAATGACGCACCTTGCCAATCACCACAGAACGCCTCAGTCTGAAACACAACTCAATAGTTCATCTTCATCCACAGTGGGCTCCGGTATAGATGCCGAAAGCGCAGCTACAGCTTGTTACCGTCGCAACCTGTGCTCCTACCTAACATAGCTATGCTATGAGATCGAAATAGCGAGTCGAGTCTAAGGCAGCTGACAAATATTGGGAATGTAGCGGTTTTTCCACGCCATGTGAACGTGGCCTACGCAGACGATTTATTTTATCCGGCTCTGCCTTCGCCGACAAGCCACTTTATCAAAAGACCTCGGTCATATGTCGGAAGCTACTCGCAAAGTCCATTTCTGTCCAGCTGACGAGTCTACTCTAGGCCTTGGAATGAAATAGTCAAGGCTTGTAGAAACGAGGATCGTAATATGCTCGGCCTTGGCTAAAACCCATGGATTTTGATATTAGGCTCGCATGTTGGTTGCATGAATCAAGGGATGACGGCACAGCCGCATCCCTGGTATGCCCTTGGACTCATTACGCAAATTCCGGGGCTGTGAAATGAGTCTGATAGTAATTCCATTCTTTGCTTTTATTTTAGAAGTCAGGGTAAAAAAGGAAATCAAGGTGATAATCCAATCCTTACATTGCTCAACCAGACAGATATGTATCATCACATCTCGAACATATGCCATATAAATCAAATCAAACTATGAAGAGCACAAACCGCGAGAGTACTCGTCACACTATTTGCTTCTACTGGGAACGTGAGTTCCATGTACTGTTTCGATTATCCGCTCTATCCAGTATTGAAAGGAATAGCAAAGTGTACGCAGCAACATGTATTCCGCAAATGACCAGCCCACCAAACATGTAGAAAATGAGCGATGTTGGTCCATTCCATGATGGTCAGCTTTTCGTCGTCTTCTACCAAGCTCCGCATCTTTTATGACTTCCATGCTGGCTCGGTTTCTTGATTGGTTTCCACATCTCGATAGACATTTCTGCTGGCTTCAGAAGACCTTATCAATATTCCTTTTTCTTAGGAAATTTCCATTACGGTCAATCTTCCGTCAACCTTAGGCCCATTTTCGGCCGTTAGGACCCTGATGTGCTACGACATCATGGAGAATTTCCTCATCCTGACGGTCACCATTGACGATTACCGGCTCTGATTCTGGCTTATAAGTCACCAAGAAGGCTTAGAGCAGAGTAGATCCTTTGGCAAAGAAGTCAGATTTGGCGCGGTTTTG
Organism: Penicillium egyptiacum; assembly: GCA_911456345.1. Taxonomy (NCBI): domain Eukaryota; kingdom Fungi; phylum Ascomycota; class Eurotiomycetes; order Eurotiales; family Aspergillaceae; genus Penicillium; species Penicillium egyptiacum. The sequence goes on from CAJVRC010000839.1 coordinate 1,529,982, forward strand.
GATTTCTCTAGTCCTCAAGCGCGATGACGCGTGTTTTGACCAGGGCAATAACGTTGCTAAACTGCACTAGATATGCCCAATCACCTTGGTTCTGCAGAAGATCACGGTTCATACCGAGGCGAAACCCTGAATATTGGCCCAGCAATTGTCAAATTCTACTATCTTGGGTGTCTTCGAAACTCCGAAGGAGTCTCCATCACCTCATTCACTGTTGACTATACGGAAAGCAGCATTACAGCGTGCTACTACAGATCTCGCCTGCCATAGTTCTTCGGCTGCAGCTCCAGCCACGAAATCCGGGGGCAAGTATCGTGCCCATTCACACCGCTACCTTCCACCAAAGATATACTGCCTATATCTCAAAACGGGTTGTGGCAGGAACGGGCAGGGCTGTTCATGTGCGGGCAAGGATTCTTGAACCACAACTCCAGAAAATGTCCGGACATGAACGTGTGTCGTCATCGAGCTGCCAAACTTCCAGAGCCCTCAAATCGGACTGAGCGAGTGATTAATTGACAAAGCCAAGCAATAGTAGAAGCGCAAACATGGTGCATATCTGAATTTGGCGATGAAACATGCAGATTAAAGAAGATAGGAGGGAACAAGAAAGGGGTTAAGGTCGGCAACTCAGCCACATGATGCTTTCCTTAAGGTTTCCTACCTACATGCATGTAGTCTACCCGTGGATGCTCCGTACAGGTACATAATTGCCTGGGGAATTATCTGAGCAGTTCTACGCCTGAAACTAACTCCTACGGCTTCTTAACGTAGTGGCGGTAACGTTAGAGAATGAAAGTTTCAGGTAGTAGAGGGTGTCGTAGTCAATGAAAATCAACTACAGTAAGGAATTTTTAGAAACATAGAGTACCTGGCCCGGCCTAACCATCAAATTTTTGAAATATGTACAATAGCCACCTGAAGCGCCGATGCACCGAATGCAGTGAAAGAAATCTCGCTTCAAACCCCTCGCAAAGGGAACAGGAAAGAAAAACAGAAGGATAGGGAGAAAGTCGCTCTAAATCCTCACGACTATCGTCGAGTGTGGTCGTAACTGGTGGGGAAGAGGGGCAGCGAAGGGTCCACAACATCGTTATATGGTCTTCTAGCCGCCATTGACACATCTTCGTCGCTGGGCGGAGCAGTGACGGCACGCGCAGGATGGGGGTGGCCTTCGGCATCCTCCTCGCCTCTTGCGATCTTCTCGAGGGACGACAACTCAGTCGTCGTTCCGGTGCGAGACCAGCGGAAAGAGTCACGGTCGTCGCCGAGAGGTTTGTATTTGGTGTCGGGCTTCTTGAAGAAAATGGCGTAAACCATACCAACCAAAAGATAGATCAGCAGCACGAGAGTGAATATCGCATTCAGGATGAAGAAGATCACTCCCAGGATTCCAGTCATGAGCTCCGGTTGGTCGAAAACGTCTGAGAAGACGAGCAGGAAGATCGTATTGAGGGAATTGATTACCGTCATCGTGATTGCAGCGACATTTGCCCCCTTGCTCATGAACGGCTTGATGATGGCCGTTGCGAGCATCATGGCAAGTTCCAAGATAAGGAGAACGATCGACTGTGCGACCGGTGAAGGCTGAGCGAAGGCGATAGCCATTCCTTTAACAATGGTGTAGACCAGAGCTGGGACAAGGAAGTAGTAGACTGGAGCGCGGTAGTAGATGTACAGGAAACCCCACTGGTTCAGAGTGGCAGGATCAGAATAGAGCGTGTACGCAGGTGTGTTGTGCTGCTGTTTTGATCGCATTGCGCGTTGGAACACCTTGAATGCGGCAAAGGCCAGAACGGCGGTCGTCACCAGCCACATGGTAATGGCCAGGACGATTTCGGCGGCTGAATCCCGATGAGTCAGTTCCCAGAGACAGAGGATACACATCTGGGGGTATCCGATGCATGCCAGCCGGAAGAAGGTACTGCGGAGAACGGTTTTCCAATCTGCAGTGACACTGACGGCGCGATCCAATTTTGGAAGCAATGTCTGCTTTTTGGCTAGGACAGCTCGGACGAGTAGGACCAGACCTACACAGGCGACGACTACTGCGGTGACGAAGTAATAGAATAGATATCCGGTCATAAAAATGTTGGTCAGCTCGATGGAATCACGAATTCCAACCCGTTCAATGCCGCGAAGAAGAATTTGACTTCCTTTCTCTGCATCCCTGCGATGGACTAGGGAGGAACGCTTCTGCAGGACAACAGATATAGAACTGGAGGATGTCATCACAGCCGAGGGTATACCCCCAGTTGCGCGTTGAAACCAGGTCGCAATTGTCTGCAGAGCGTCCGACTTTACAATTCCCAAACTCCATTGCATGTTCTGAGTCCATGATTGCACAAAGGGCGGCAGTTTCGCTGAGCTCATCCCAGCCATTGCCTGTGTTTGAATGAATCCGAGGAAGGCGAGCGATCGGAAAGCAAGATGAGTTGCCGTGTTCGAATGGCCGAGAAGCGATATGACCGTGGAGGTGATGAGACCGAGACCGGTTATGATGGCGAGTGTCCACGACACACCTGCCTGGTAGACTGATTTTCCATTGCGGACACGGGTCTCCAAGCAGGCGATTTGTTTACCTCCATTTTTGTATTTGAGCTTGAGGCGAATGACTGCATCGATGTCGGGGACGCTATAGGCGATCGCTATGACGTAACCGTTAGTAAGGCTACCCGTGGACATTTCCGGGTCACCGAAGCCCTGAAAGAATGAACGTACATGGTATTTGCGAGAGAACACTGTCACCCAATGTTTGAGTGATTGTGGGAATTTGCAGTTCGATGGCTTTCATAGGACAGAACACGGCCAAGTCAAGGCTGCACGGATCGAACGTCTTGTTGAACGCTTTGTATCCGTATACCAAGAGGTCGATGTCAATGGACACATCCCCGGCCACTTCAGAATATCCATCAAAGGCAATGCTTATGGACTTGTTTGATGGTGTGAATACCGCGTTAAAGTTGTTCACGGTCACTTCGGCACTGTCGGAACATTGTGTCAGCCCGGTGGCTTGGATGAGATTCTCTGCTTGTACAAGCTGAAGACTCTGGAGGATGAGGATGAAAGCTCCGAAAAGGGAGCCATTCAGTTGCATGGCGACAAGACGAGTGAGTGTCTAAAGAGAAGATGGGAGTTTCTTTTTCTTTTCCTCGATTTTCCTGATATCATCCAACTCCACAATACGACGTAAGCGCTCAAGTGGAGCCAAGAGATCGTCTAGGGTCGCGGTGAAACAACACTCTCAGGCAACCAGAATTCACAAAACAGCTGATTGGACTTGGCTTTATTATCTGTACGATATAGCCCATACAATGGAGTCGTGATCAACAATGGTGTTCCTTCGTGGCCTTGGTTATCCCAGCCTCTTGCCCCTCTACACTGCCCCAGCCTCCAAAGGTCTAGACGATCATGTCGATTCTTACTCCGTATGTTGTACCCCATAGTGAAAATCTCTTTCGGCTTACTCTCGCAATTTTCCAGGCACAAGGGGAACCAGCCAATGCAACATGAAAAACTCTCGGCCGCCACCGGTCAGCAGGCCCAAATCAGTTCCGCAAACAGCCATCTTTACCAACTCCTAAGCTCAACGTCTGAACTTCTATTCTTAGGCGGGCAAATACTCCGTAAGTTGACACGTCCCAAGGAAACACTTGGCTTTGAGTTTATACAACATAGCGTTGATCTATCGCGTTGATCTGGCCTTTCCGCGAGCTTCCTGATTATCAGCCGATCATTTCTCTTTTAGGAAGTTTCAAAGGATCTGATTTCCCCTAAATTTAGAATGGGGCGATTCGTTTTGAGCTCACGTCTCTCATTGGACAATGAAAGGCTGTTGTCAATGTTCAACCAATAGAAATGCTCTCACATCTGTAACTTAATCAACCTTGGAAGTTCACTGCCCCAACGGGAGAGATCATGATCTGGAGCTAACCCATCATTTTGGCAAGCTTATGGAGTAGGCAAGCTTGTTTACCAAGGTCACACAACAATGTAGTGCGAAATTCATTCGGGATGTTTTTGGTACGTATACTTGAGCCCCCGGAGTTCAATGATCTTGGGTTTCTCACACACATCGCTAGAATGAAAATATTTCAGCCATGCGACACGAGGAAAGGAGACTTATGCTTTGAATATATTCGCCTGATCAATCAGACTTACCAGCCGACATCCACTGCGATCCCTCACGTCTACTTGGATATGCAAAATGTGGCTTCCTGCTGCACACAACTTGGTGAAGCAAGACGGTCCACTTAAAGATACACAACAGATCGTCATATCCTCAAGTCCAAGTTATTCGTCATTGGCGACAGCTTCAAATAGTTATACACTGGAGGGATTGAGAATAACAAACTCCTATTGTGCCCGACATCCATCATTTGCCTTCGATAACGTGTGGTGTTGATCTATACCCGACAGGGCCATATCGTGGCATGACGTAGCCACCAGCACCCTGGAATGGAGAATGAACGGCGGCAAAGGATCAGCAAAGGGACGATCCGAGGAGGTATCTACGCCAAGTGATACGTAAACCGGTGTGCCGATGAATTTTACTTCGTTGCCCAACTCGCCACGCATGCTATTCATCAAATATGTCATCGGACAAGCGAACCAGGAATCACCAATCTATAAGATCAATATACATGCTGTCATCGCAATGGGTGTGTCCTTTGTCTATGATAAATCGCTCGCATCCTTTCTCCATCTTCTCGTCAAACCAAGACTCCACCTGAATAGTGTTTATTCCCACACGAACATGCAGTGAAATGGGTGTTTTCTCAACCAGAGCGAGTTGGTTTATCGCTGTCGTGGAGACGATGCAGGAGTTGCTTGTTGCTTCGTGGTGGTTTATACCCTACATTGCACCTGAGAATAGTTATAAAGTCGTTCTTTAAGAAACCAAGCGGTCGCGGGGAGGACTGAGACCTGCCCCGAGGCTCTGGTCTTTTTGCTTGCCCGGGCTGCCATCACTCAAAGATGAGCAAATAAATTAGGAACTTATGCATCGCTAATATGTACTCAAAACTGGGGTCAGCATACTGTATGTCTTTGTGCAAACTGAAAAATAAGTCCATTAAATGCACACAAATCTATGCAGCGTCTATACATCGTGATCATCTGTACAAGTCCTAACCGACTCTATATATCCCCATTTTGTAACTGTATCGCTCATTTTGTCTCTCCTCATTTTAAGGCGCAGCAATTGAGCCAGTGTCCTCCTCGTGGTACGAGTTCTCCTTGACCTCGTAGCGGAACTGCTCTTCCTCTTCCACGAGGGCGGCCTTGAGCACCTTGTTTGCTCTCCAGATGGGCTTGCAATCAAACAGGCGGTCGACCTTTTCAAGAGGGATACCGCTGGTCTCAGGGATAAGGAAGAAGGCGAAGAAGAATGCCAGGAATGACAGTGCAGCAAAGAAGAAGTACACGCCGTAGTGCATCTTGTCGAACATTTGTTCGGTGAAGCGAGAGATGAGGAAGTTAAAGAGCCAGTTGCTCGCAGTCGTGGCGGCCTGAGCCAGGGAACGGAAATTGGGGTCGAAGAATTCCTAATAACCTGTTAGGAAAAGGTTTAATCGATGATAATGAAAAATGACTTACGGAATTAATAACCCAAGGGGTACCATTCCAGGTAGGGGTGTAGACCGCAGTCCATAGATAAAAGAAGAATATGGCCGCAATGCCTCCGCCGTTCAGAGACGTGCTGGGGTTATCTTCGGGCTTGACAGCACAGATGTAAGCGCCGATTACCCACATACAGAGCGATCCAGTCACGGCACCAACAAGGAGCAGATTGCGTCTTCCAAATTGATCGACCAGGAACAGGAGCCACACGAAGGTCATGACGGCTTTAATGACGCCAAAGATACCGGTCATCAGGTTAACAGTGTTGGGGTCGACACCGATCTGAAAAACATAAGTTAGGATAATTAATTGATTGGTCATTAGAAATGCATCAGGTGAAACGCAATCATACCGATTTGAAAATGGTAGGCGAGTAATAGTTGATGGCATTGATACCGGAGCCGTTTTGCCAGAAGAAGAGCATGCAGCCCAGCATCAGACGGTACATGACACTCTTGTTAGTGGCAAGAGCCTGGAAGGGCTTCCAGAAGCCAATACCGATAGAACTCTTCTGATGCTCAAGAGCTTGATCGATCGCAGCGACCTCTTCGGTGATATAAATGTCATCAGCGTCCAATTGGCGGATCCAGCAAAGATTTTGCATCGCTTGGTGACGACGGTCCTTGAGGAACAGCCAACGAGGGGATTCTTTGATCCACAACGCACCTATGAAGAGTAGACCGGACGGGACGAGCTGGATGGCGAAGGGGATGATCCACTGCTCGTGGCTTTGAGGCATGTGTTGCTCAACACCATACTACCGTATCTAGGTTAGCTTTGAATGCAAAGATGGTACGGGGGTAAACAAAGACCGGCAAGAGGCAGGGAGACTCACATTAATCCAAAAACCTAACATTCCGCCTATCTGCCAGCCAAGCTCATACAGACCGACGAGCCGTCCTCGGATGGCAGGTGGCGCTAGTTCGGAAAGATATATGGGAATGATATTCGAGGCTATGCCGGTACCCAAGCCGGACAGCACACGACCAGCATAGAGAATACCAAGCCCTCGGGCACTGTTGGCACCGAGTTGTAGTCCAGAACCGAGAAAGAATACGGTGGCAGCTACAGCCAAACTCCATTTACGGCCGATGAAGTGGCCGAGGGCGTAAGTTCCCAGGGCGCCGAAAAAGGCACCAGCAATGAAAAGTGAGACGATGTTCTCGCTAATTAGATTTCGTTGTGGGGTGGACATCTCGTCGAGGCCGAACTCCTTCATGAAGGAGGCGAGTGTGATAGTTGTACCGATGAAGGCACTGGTATAACCGATCATATTGGAACCACATGATGCAATGCCGGCGAGTGCATATACACGCCAGTTGTAAACAGACTTCGGCGTTGGCCGATCCTCAGCGAGTGTGAGAATGCCCATGGCTGAAGAGGTGACAGCTCAAGCCGTGTGAGGTAGAATTGAAGGTCAGGGTGGGAAGACCAAAAGGTTTGCTCGAAGGCAGATGGATGAAAGAGAGAGTCAAGGGGTGCTAGAACGGGCCCCTAAGTAATACCAGACGTCCTAATGGGCTGTGGGTGTGGAAATTCCCCAAAGCTCCCCACAACACACGTCGCCTAAACCCCCATAGACTGGGGCAGTATAATATGGGGTTCGAGTGTGAGGCTACGTTACGGCGGTCATTACAGATGCATGAAGATGCCCAGGAGTGGGAACATTAGCCGGGGTAGCGTTTTTCCCAGAGGAAACATTCAGCCGGCAAATACATAAGCTTCACATAGTATCCAGCGTATATCAAACTGGATGGGATCATTGGACACTTTCTTGTTTCCTATTTGAGAGTGGTTTCTTGGGTGCAGTAGATGGTAAACACGTTTGTAGGATGTGCTTTTGCTTCTGCACTTGAGACCGGTTTTACGGCTTTAGCCGCTCGAGTATGTATATTATTGTATGCGGGCGCCGTGAGGCCCGTCGCCCCCAGTGACTGATTGTTTTCTCTCTAGTTTGGGCGGAACAGTAGTGCAAACTGTATTAGAGATACTGGCACAGCGAAGTCCCGCTTGTTAAGTGAATACTCCATGATCTGTTTTCCCCCAATTGTTCTAAGAGCATGCAAAAGCATCTGCCTATCCCTATAGGGGAGAACACTTAACCCCTGTGGAGCCGGAGTTTTGCCGAGCTCTCAGGCAGGCGAATGCCGTACTCCGTACGGAGCAAGTACAACAGACATGGCCGAAGAACGACACCGGCAAACGGAAGAAGGGGTAAAAGTCTATTTTCCTTGCCGACTCGGGACACTAGCCGAAGAGAAAAGAAGGAAGAATTTTCAACTGCATTTGTAAATACTATGCTTATAGGAGGAACCCTTCGAGTTGCATAATGACTTGTCCCTACCTGGAATCCCACATTCCGACCATATCCGCCGGAAGTGGCGACATAGGCCCCGGAATAGTTATTTGCACTAATGCACATTTTTCACTAAATGTATCTCCGGGGTTTACATCGCGGGGACCGTCGGGCCCAGATACCGACAAATAGATATATGAGCGAATGTGCCCATCTTATAGGTTAGACGGTTACTATATGATCCTGATGTTGTTGCCGGTGATATTTTAATGACAAGAACTTATACAAGCTCTTTTCGGCCCGGTTCCGGCTTGGAGGATGCCGTGGCGTTACCGCCCAGCCTTGCCCAGGTGGCACTCAAAAATGCACTATTGGAATCGTTAAAATCTAAATAACTTCTTGGCACGAAGCTGTCTCGACCCATCAATTATATCCTAGGGCCGTTCAAGAAATTGTGCTTCTGAACTCACAACTTATCGCTCAATGATTTTCCTGGTAAAATATCTGACACTTGATGGATTTTGCTGTGGGTGTGGGTCTTCCTTGATCCAAAAGACCCACAGATTCAGTTTTCGCCATAGAACCGGCAGGGGCCTAGGCGGCGTAGGGGACGAGAATGTATGGTGTATCACAGATTGCGGGGACTATGCTCAGCTCGGCTGATCTTTCAGCAATTGGACCGTCATGTAACTGAGACTCCTTGGAAAGGTGCAAAAGCTCCAGAATTGGAGTTCAATCATTGACACAGTCGCTTGATTGCAGGAACCTCATGCCAAGGGGCTTCCGAATATGAAGCTCCAAATGTCCGAGGCAGCTGCAAAGCATCGTTGGCCGGAAATACCCGGCGGTGCGACGCGACTCAGTCGTTCTGTGCCTGTCCAGCTGCTGCCCAACTTGTGGGTTATAGATGGACAGCTTACAACATGGGAGTTCTAATGCGACTTTCTCGACAGTTATCAAATCTGGGACCATGTTGATAAAACAATAAGCCTCACGTGCCAGAGCTGGGCGAGAAATGCGAGTGACGCGCCACGATCGCGCTAAATGTGGATGTCATTGCGAAGTTTTTTTGACGGGCAGGCATATTTTGTGTATAGTCTCTCAAACGAATATGCCCTAGAGAAATCCAGAAAGTTCACAAAGGAACATACACTATTGGAAAGTGGTGCCGGATATCGAGAAACTAGAGGAGACCAATATCCTGGAAGGTCTGCTTGCTGGAGGGACGTTGACTCCTGTCGCATCAAATATAGCCTGCGTATAAATTTTCCGTAAGTCATTGTGGCTTTACTTTTGGAAGGTTGGAAAGAGATATTAGGGAACCTGAGGCATAAATATCGATAATTATTGCCTAAGGCAGCAACACGTGCCATCAACCTTCCGCGTCTCTTCCAAGTCACGCTATATCAACACAAACTGCCTCTATCTCCCTGGACCAAACGCTTCATTTTACAAGAGTGGCCGACTCTTTTGGGGACTTTGTGGATACGCCGTCTCCCGGATCATGACCGCATCTAAAGCGGGGCATTTTCAAATCTGCGAGTCTTATCGGTTGGAGATATGCGAATCCCAGCGCGTGTCTAGTAATTCAAACCACGGTGTGTGAGGATCAGGTGTGTTTCACTAGATTATAAATAGCTAAATGAGCTAATCATGTCTCGACAAACCAGCAGAAAAGCAAACATTGAAAGAAAGAATTGAACACCTTAGCGTTCATCAGAATGGAGCACCGAGTGTCTCTCGGCTCTATCCAGAAGGCTGTCTGGGACGGGCGCTTACCACTGGAGATTGTTCTAGCTTCATCAGAAAGTCGAACCTTTGACAAGACGGATCCATATCTTGTATGTTTGTTCTTCAAGCACTTCATATGCACAAATGCTAATCTCAGCTGCTAGATCTCATATCCACGCATCTCATATCTCCCCTCGTTGCTACCTAAGCTTCGAGCTTTCTTCTCAAATTTTTTGATAGAGCCAAGCTCCCAGTCTCATGATGGCTGGTTTGAGGTTGAGGGTGTGCCTCTGAAATGGCACTACCCAGTCGGGCTGTTATTCGACCTCTATGCAGGAGTAGACCCGGCTTCGAAGACCGCCGCCAGAGATAACGAGTCCCCTGACGACGGGCGATCACTGCCCTGGCGTCTGATAGTGCACTTTAGCGACTGGCCCCATGACCTTGTTCGGCTTGATGCTGATGGAATGGTCATGAACGACGCCTTTATAAACAGTGTGAAGGAGGCAGACTTCCTGCGAAACGGTACAGCCAAAGGCATCATGAGTCTCTCAAAAGAAGACTCGTCAGGACTTTGGAATTCCGTTCAAGAAGGTGAGTTCAAGCATTCATGGGGATATTTCTCTACTCCATCAAGTATAGAGACCATTCTAACGCCGAAGAAACACAGTCGATCTTCTTTCCTTTCAGCGAATATCAAATATCCTTCTTCCTCAGCTCTCACAACCTTTCCGCAATGTCCCGATCCGGATCTTCCTACCACTGCCACTAGACGCTGAGTCTTCTTCCCTGAAAGTGGTACAATCGCCACTTCCTCCTTCAATAGCAGCATCCAGTATACAGTCGAGTCAAATATTGAGCTCGCGGAGCGGTTCCACTCTCCAGCCTCAAACGGTCGGGACTGTTTTGCACACCTTGCTACCAAATCTATTTCCCAGTCGGAGAACGCCTGTCCTTGCAAAGCCCGTATTACACGGTGCTGTGATACCCATGTCTGCTCCGATTGAAGAGGTTGTGAGGAGCTCTGCTTATGGAGATGGCTGGGCATACATAGTCGTTCGCATGATGGGATAATGTAATGCACACCAAGCAAGGAATATATATATCGTCTTCCAAGGATGCTAACAACTTTGCAAGATAGAAATGAACCATATTCGACTGTAGGCTGTTAGTGTAGACTAAAATAAAGGGTATTCCTCTCGCTTCTTTACAATAATCTCCAGAACTACCTCTAGCGGCAACGTCATTGCAGAAGAAAATATACAAGTGGACCGCGAAGAACTGGGAATTGGGTACGTCTATGAAATCGAGTGAGACCATATTGCTACGAATGAAAGGTAAAATTATCCACATTAACAATCTGGTTAATTGCCAAACTACCTATTCTGTAACTAAATGCAACTATACTAATCAAGGGGGTATCAGTCCGACCGTCCTGCGACGATCCGTCTTGCAAATTTGTCCAAGGGGGTGACAAAAGGAATGCGTATGTACCAACAAAAGCGCCAGAGCAATGATACCTAGGTACTCCCTTCGGCGATAGTAGCACAACAAGAAAAAAAAGCCAGACAAATTGTAAGCATACATATGCAAAGAGCTGAAAGCAACGCGACAACAAATATAAACACTCAAATCACATTTCCATTGACAAGCATATCATCACCACCGTCCCTACCCTTCTTCAGAGCCCGGGCAAGCATAAGCTCACGCATCCAGTCGATGCGCTCCTCACGAGACTTAACAGCGAAGTGGTGGCTTTTGACAGCATTGTTTCCAAAGAGTGCTTTTTTCTCACTCTCCTTGGTAGCTGGAATAAGCGAGAAAGCAAAAGCAGTACCATCACGGCTGTCAATAGTGTGGTTTCCATTACGCAAGATGGAGCGTTTGAACGCGGCCGTCAGCTTAGAGCTTGTCGCCAGCGACGAGCAAGCGACGGCATATTCATCGACCTCAATGTTGTCCAGGGCACGTGAGATGCGGTGCGCGTCGCGCTCATCCTTGTGCATGGCCAGGTTGGTGCCGCGGAGCGTGAAGTGTGCGTCTGACCACTCGTGTCTGAGCAGACGTGTGGTCTTGCGTTTCTTCATGTATCCCGCATGGGTAACGTCCGGATCGGAGGCTAGAGAAGAAGAGACTGAGCCGCTGTGACCATGTTGCCTCACGCGGGGGCTTCGAATTAAGTCTTCTGGGTGCTCGATCGGTGTCAGGGCCTTGTTCTCCTTCACCTGACGGAGAGGAAGAACATCATGAGGGCGGTTCGACGTGCTCCATGCAAGATAATTGTTGTCACGCAGAGGGAGATCATCACTGGGACCGGTCGAGGTGCTCCGTGCGAGGTAATTGATATCACACAGAGGGAGATCATGACTGGAACAGGTTGAGGTGTTCTGTGCCAGGGAATTGGCATCACGGTAAGGGGGGAACAAGCTCCCGTATTGCATGCTTGGGGGCACAGATTGCGACACATCACGGGGGATCGGATCACAAGGGATTGCAGTGATAGGGACGTCAACTTCGGAAAATGGTGTACCTTGGCGGTAGGTCTCAGTTGCTTGTGCTTGATGTGCGTGACTGAATGGGCCAAACTGCTGAACGGCAGTGGGAGAGCCATTCTGATGAGTGGGAGTGAAGTATCTGTTGGTGGTAACAGCGGTTGTCATATCTTCCGTGAGTGGGCTTGTCGGGATCGTAAGCTTCGGCAGACTGCGCAGATTTGCGGCCATGGAGTTTGGCTGGGCATTTAGCTGGGAGATATCCTCAAAGTCATCTGGCGGTGGAAGGTTGTAAGTGTCCGGCCCAAGGGGTCCAGGCTTGGGGAAGTCATCGACATGCTGGTGTCTGAGGAAGTTTCGGATTGTTTCCTGTGGATCCAAACGCTGTACTTCGCTCAGAGCTGCCTCGGAGAGTCTTGGTCCGGACCGAGGGCCAAAGATGTCTGAGGATGCCACCACTGAAAGCTCGGCCTCGGACGTGGGTCGGAGAAGATTTCTCGCGGTGTCAGGATTTCCGGGACTGCCTACAAAGGTAGCACCCCCTTGGAAATCTGCGCCAGGGTGCTCTGTGGCAAGCTGCCTCAGGCGCCTCTCTTTGAGTTTCTTAAACTTGCTGCAGTTTTCTCCTTTGGAGCACTTGTGGGGCTTTGGGTGGAATTCCTCGATTCCTACAATTGAGACAGACTCTGCGCTTGTGAATTGATCTCCACTCTGTCCAAGGGCATGTGAGGAGAGAATTTCACCGTCAGGCGATATAGACACCGTGTAAGATTGGCCTGTAGGGGGAGTTCTTGGGGTTCTTCTTGGAGTTCTTCTAGGAGCCAACTCTTGCGGGGCGAACTGCTGGGGGCCGAACCCCTGGGAGACGGACTCCTGGGGCACGGACTCCTGCCGGGCGAACGATTCAGGAGATCTTCTCCCGTTAGAAGAAGCCGTCTCGGATGGAAACTGAGACGGGGTTTCCGGAATCGGCCTCGTCTGCATGTGTTCCTTGAGGTATTTAATTGAGTTGAAGATCTTGCGCCGTTTGCCCATGGATTGAATTAGGAGTTGATCCTTGAGTTCGTCCTCTGTCAAGGACATCATAATGTCGCCGCTGATATCATTTTGAATGAACTTATCACGGACATCCTCGGCATATCCACCGATACATAGCCAGTGAGCAACCTGACTAGGATCCCAGTTCCTAATCTCCTCCTCCGAAAGATGAGACACATCGGGGTTGGGTGGGAAAGCCTTTGGTGTCTTGGGAGACAACAGATATGGGTTGGAGAACTCAGCCTGATACTGGTTGACGAACCCAGCCTGATACGTGTTGACAAACTCAGGCTGCGTAAATGATGGCTTTAAATTCGTAGGTGACGGCTCAAGATAGAACTCAACATCTACAGTCGAACCGCCGGAACCTCTGGATTGTCTGAACAAATCAGGACCTGAAGGACCCACAACCAGTTCCTTGCTTGACCGAAAGGTAGGCAGGTTTTTTGGAATGAGATCTGGAGTTGGTAGCTCAGGACTGGACCGAGTAGTGTTGCTCCCATAACTAAGCTGGTTGTTCCATGATATATTAGGCTTCATCCTTTGGTATAAGGATGAGAACACTTACCGATTGCATACTCTGCCGGTGAGATTCGCCCCAGTCACCACCCTCAGAATCCGTGTCATCAAATAAGGTTGCCCCTGAGTTGGGACGTTGTTTTTCAACAGTCTTTTTGGGATAGAACCACTCGTGGTTTGTCGTGTCTACCCCAGCAGGCACTACCCTTCGCCGAGCGGCCAGTGAAGAATTCTGAATCTAAAAATGGTTAACATGGATCATATCATTCCTCTTGTAATAAAACCTACCATTTCGTTAATCGTCAGTTTGCTAATCTCCAAGATATAGTATAATTAAATGAATGTGTTGTTGTTAGTGGTCCCCGCACAGCAGTGAACCAACTAGATACGAAATGAAAGTAAAGAAACAGAAAATAGAGTATAAGTGGCGATCCAGAACTAGAAGATCCAACAGAAGTTGGTGACACGCGGGGCAGTTGGGTTATATGTAATAAGTCCGCACTATCTGCTAAGAAAATAAGTACCCTTGAAACACTGTAGTGCTGGGAACCAATCTAGCCAACCCGAACCGCTCAACGGGACAAAATTTCCGTGTCATGCGGTGTTGATGAAACTCAGCGCGTAAGTAAAAGTCGGTAGCAGAGAACCGAGGCGATTGGTTAAGGGCAGGGATTCAAGGGCATATGTGATTGTGATACGAAGTGATCCACCTGCAGTAGTTCAGTTTGACATGCAAACAGCTCGCATTAGCGTTGAATTAGGCCCGCCCAATGATAACCCATTACCACAATTATTTCGAAAACGAGGCGGTCCAAACGTGGACCTTGACTGGCTTAAAAGGATGCGTATTTCTCAAAAGCGAGCATGCTGTCGAAGTTTGTCTCGAGAGTGAAGGTGTGATCAACGTGTGACTGGCCTGCAGTTAGCGCCCATGCAGCAACCCCTCCCCGACTTCCCACCTATAGGAACCCGATGTAATGTGACGACGACACATCAACCCTCAATTAGCGCTACGCCGTTCTCTGAGGAAGTGAGCACTCTCACTCAAGGTTGCTATATTTAATTGCGATTCCATTCCTCGAGTCATGTCCCTGGTTTCTTTCTCCACGTTGCTAGGGTTCCCGCTTGCCAACGGCGTTTCGTCAACAACACTTAAAAATATGCCCGGTTGCATTCTCTGATTATCTTCTTTCGAATCTGGCCTAGCGGCTTCGTGGCTTTGAATATCGCACATTTTTCTCATTCCCGTATTATTATTCGTTGATATGGTGTGAACCTTGGGGGCCAATCGAACGGTCTGTGTACGGATACAAGGAGTTGAATTGTTGTCTTAACCTCCGAGAAAACCAATCTGGGAGGGCTGAGTCTACTGTGAATGGAATGCTGCTGGCCAATTTCCGAATCTTTCCAGCCATCGCATTCTCTCACCGCTGTGTCAATCGTGAAATATTAGGTCTGAAAACCCCAAAGATAGCTAGGGTGAGGGGTTGGGATGTGCCATTTGCTGCATATTCGTCGGCCCGCATTGGCAAATTAGCTGCAGTTATTCATATGGAAAAGATCAACGCCGTAAATTGTCGGATTTAACAAGGAAAACATACCGCACTTTTGAGTATGTCAGTCTGAGATGGTAGTCAGCATTTTCCACATATGGGCTCGCACATATCCTACCGACGGAGATATCATATGTAAACTAAGCACATTGTCTTCGGCCCTACTCCGTATAGAGTATAAAACCATGACAGCCAACCTGATGTACTCCAGATAATACGAAAAGTCAGCATGGCCGCATGCGACTTTGGTAACAGCAAATATGCAAGGGTGGCCCAGATAATAACCGGATATCTACAGATATATCGTACTCTGTACCATGCCATTTCCAACCTGTCGGCTGTACCTCTTTGGTGCCTGAGTGGTTGTGTGACGTGCGATGGTCTACAAGTAGAACAGGCTTTAGATTTCATCTCCGAAACAATATTGGAAGACCTAATTTCAAGCAAATATTCGCAACTGAGAATCACACAATTGACAAAAGCGTTTGGTGGTCACGCCGCGGTCTGCATCTATGTATACTCGTACCCACTGCTTTCGAGCGACATAGATCATTTATGCGAGGAATACAAACCTGGCAATATATTACAGGTCACACATCGTAGTTAAATCTACGGAGTACGGAGTACAACCTAGGAGAACGGAAGCTGACAACGAGATGAGAGGCATCATATCACTTGATGGATGCTTTCGTGCCCAACAGGGACAACGAACTACTCAGGTGCTAGATAATGGCTGATGCGTGGCTTTTAACGTTCGGTCATCATAATACTAGTAAAGCATCTAATCAAAAGATGATTATACAGACCGTCAAATTGTGACCTGGGAACTCCAACTTACGAACTTGATATCATTATTCTCCAATAACCAAACCCCCAAGTGGATTAGGGGCTCTTCCGGATTTGGCCTACAGGTCCTACTTCGTGATAGGTTAAGTTGTGTGATGGTGAAAGGCACGAGGAATTTCCTAATTGTGTGTTCATACTTTGGCAGTGTGAATAGAAAATTTCCAACAGGCCGAGGGTTGGCTTAAATGATTGGGATTGACAACAATGTACGGGAAAATCTGACTCCGAAGCAGAGTACGGAGTATTCTAAGCATACTGTGAGATAATGAGTCGGTCAATCATTATTTCCTCTGCCCGCAAGTCACGCGAGCCGAGCTGCAGTCGGCCGTTGCTAGTGGGAAAGGGAAGAAAGCGACTTGGCATTCTAGTACTTTGAGGGGAGTTTGATGAGAAAGGCCACGCCAATTGCAGTTCGAGTATGGATTAATTTGTCCTATTTTGGGACTCACCTCGATCTTCATTGAGGGTTATTAATAGTAAGTTCGTTCAAAAGTAGACGCTTAAGGTTAGTTCGACCAAAAATTGAAGGATTGATATTATCCTATAGATAGACTGAAGTAAAGGATGTTAAATTAACTCATATTGTGCCGAAGGTGGGCGGTTAAATGTTGCTAATTAAGGGGGACAAACCTTGAAAAAGCACGCTAAAGTCTTATCACATCACATGCCCCGCTCAAATATGCACAGACCACCATCTGTGGGACAACAGGCTATACCCTTGTCATCCATTCAGAGCTCTCAATGACCCCGGCCAAGCAGTGGGCAAATTTACCATTCTTGTCCCTTAGGCCAGTTATGATGCGAGAATTGAAAGCTTGGCTTGCTCCACCTATACTGTCACACTTCTCATATTCCTTCAGTTCAAGTCACTGATCTACCATCTTCTAGGGGTGACTGATCTCAGTCATTGGTTACAATGAATCCTGCGGTCAGACTTCTACTAAATTTGTCCGAACCTTTGCGGCAATTTTCTGAATTTAGTAACTTAACGAGAATTTATGCCGGCCATGTTGCTCGTCACATCTCACCCCCGCCTGCAGCCTTCGTTCCTTGCAGGTCAAGGGATTTTGTGACAGTGGCTTTGGCTACGAATAGGTTTAATATATCAATCACTCAGTTGGTTGGTGTAAAAGTATCTGAATACCAACAATCAAGTCTGAGTGTTGGGTTGAAACCTGAGACTATTGCACGGCGAAAGGGAACTAGAACCAACCCGAAAACCGAGATTAATCCAGGTCCAATGAGGTATCTGCAGCCACCCATGTTACGGAGTCGAGAGCACGGAACCCCAGTCCGGCCGAAGGATCTTCATCCAGTCCCTCGAGGAACTTGGACATCGAGGTGCATGCGCTAACGCCGCCATGCGACCTCAAGTCACAAAATAATGGAGCTAATTGTCCCAAATTTAGTCTCAAAAGACTAGATTGCAACCTTTACCACCGTTTCTGCAACTCTCATTGGTAGCTTACTCCTGTTGGCTTCCCAGCCCAGCAATATTCTGCGATGATCCAACCCCAACTCGTGCTGATGACCCCCAAATTATCCCAACTTGCATTCAATCTACGAATTGTGCGGGTGGGTTCTAAAATAGAAACACCCGCTCATGCTTCCACAAGCTATCATGAGTTTTAAAGCATCGTAAATCCCACAGTTTTAGTTCCTCATTCTCATCATCTTCAAACAGTTGCTCAGTCAACCACCCTCTCTTTTCTTTCTATCTTGATAGACTGCAAAGCCTGCTGGTTCAGCTTTGCCATAATACCTTTCATCTGCAATTGATTCCGGTCTTTTGATTATACAGTCACTGTCATCGATCATTCTCCGGTCATCTAATCTCAATATCTCAATATGCCTTCGAAGAATTCCTCCGCCTCTGCTTCTAAGCCTCGAGCTTCTGCGCATATGTCAATGCATCAAGACACTCCTCATGCACATGGAGACAGACCAAATGGTCGGATGCACAAGCGATCGCGGTCTGGTATGCGATCCACTCTTTTCTTGGCGCACTGGCCCTAAAGTCGCCCCGATGAACCATACTAATTCGAACAGGTTGCTTCACATGCCGCCTACGTCGGAAGAAGTGCGATGAGAACCATCCTGCCTGTACCGCCTGTGTCAGTCTTAATGTGCGATGCGAATACAAACGCCCGATTTGGTGGGGAAATCCTGAGCAACGGAAAGCCCAGAAAGAGCGCATCAAGAACAGGATCAAGGAAACCAAGATGCTCGAGCGAAACGGTAACCACTCTCGTATGCGTTTATGCCATTCGGATTTTTGGTACATTTTAACTAATGTCTGGGACACTCTAGACCGCCATCGCCGTATCTCTACGACATCGCCAACTTCACCTGTGCACGAACATGGTCGTGCTAGGTATAACGAGCCCTACGATCTTTTCTCGTCCCAACTGCCTACTCCTGGGTTAGGAAGCGCTCCTCGCGGACCTTACGCGCCTTCCTATGAGGTCGATGTGCGAACCGAGCGACAGACATTTGTCAACGATGTACCTATGCGTCATGATTCTTCGACATCAACATTCAGCGCATTTGCACCTCCTCAACTTAGTGCTCCGATGCCAACTTTCGCTGGCGATGAATGGTTTGGAGATGAATATTTTGCACAAGCCTCAACATTTAATGGTGCCAATCCGGGAGCCATTAACCCTAGCTACAATCACACACATGCATTGCCCCAAAGCAACATTGCTGTCAGCGACCATGACCGTCCACTCCTCGATCACTTTATCCACAATGTGCTGCGCCAGATCTTCCCCGTCCTGGAAGCTCACCAAAAAGGCCACTTGCGTGCACAATCAATTCTCCGCGCTCTGGAAACAAATAGATGTTATCTTCACTGTTGTCTGAGTGTCGCTGCCATCCACCTCAAGACTACCGAAGGATTGTTTGGTGAGCAAATTGACCATGATATCATGCGGCACCGTTATGAGGCCATTTCTCAGCTGTGCCAGGCTTTGGGAGATGATGTTAATCACGATGAGATCCTGGATGCGACTCTTGCGATGATCTTCTTTCACTGCGCTGTTGGCCCTTCAGATGACTACCTTCCCGACATTCCGTGGTTTGATCATTTCCAGGCCGCATCAAATCTTGTAACCCGACTCGAACTTCCGACTGCAGTAATCCAGGACGCCAACGGATACCCGGCTCCCCCATTCAGCATGAGCTTGGCTTCTTGGATTGACATTCTCGGCTCGACAATGGCGGGCAAGACTCCCGAATTTGCTCATCAGTACCGATCAAAGCACTTGGGCGGAACCTCCTCTGGCTTACGCGAGTTGATGGGATGCGATGACAGGATCATGTATCTCATCTCTGAGATTGCTTGCCTGGACTCTCTAAAGAGTGAGGGTCGCGTTGATGATTCGACTGTCCGCACTCATGTTAAGGCCCTGGGGGAACAACTCGAGTACACAACACCGGCCGATAACACGCTGGAGAGCCCATTCTCACCAGCAACTGGAGCCATTCGCCCTGATGCCCTTACCAAGACCATGTCGCACATCTTCCGGATCGCAGCTCAAATCTATCTTTCCAGCATCGTACCCGGCTTTGATCGCAACCAAGCAAACCTCGATGGCTTGATCGCCGCAGTAACAGACGCGCTCCAATTCATTCCTGCTGGTCCCCATGGCTACGACCGCTCTCTTGTCTGGCCCCTGCTCATGACTGGCGTGTTTGCCGGACCATCGAGTTCATTCCGATCCGTGGTCGCCGATCGCGCTGCTGCACTGGGTGACCATGGCGACCTCGGTAGCTTCGGACGCATGTACCGCCTCCTGCAAGAGGTGTGGCGCCTGACAGACGACCCCTTCAGCTCTCAAGTCCCCTCTGGAGACAACTCCTACAATTCCTCGCTTACCAGTCCAATTTCCAGACTGGACCCCTCCAACTCCCCCTCTGGCGCTGGCGCCACTATGGGTGGACGGGAGATCAAGAAGCAACAACTCCACTGGAGAGACATCATGAAGCGGAATAACTGGCACTACCTCCTTATTTGAGGAGCATGTCTTATTTGTATTTTCATTTATTGTATCTCTCATGAGATTGAGTCTCGTGCTGGCTCACCATTACCTAGATGGTAAAAGATACCCCACTTCGCAAGCAGCCGTTACTTTTTGTATGCGAAAGAATTCCCTGTCTTCAAACCTTGCTTCCTATGCTGTTCTTTATCTATGGCGTCTTGCGCTGGTGTTTTGTTCTTGTTTTGATCTAGCATTAGGATCGTCTGCATATATTCCGAATTTACTCAAAATCCAAGAGATATCGTACCAATATTCTTTCTCACTTCTCTCATCTTCAATAAAGTGCATTATAGCTTAATAACTCCGGACCCGTGAAGCACATACCTGGGTAGTCCTCTCGAATGTTGAAGAAATCAAGGACTAGACAGCGAACCCTAGAGTCAGAAATTTCCGCGGGTAGAGGCAGAAAGATGTTTCTCGACTACTTGCCTGTTGTAATCCTCAGAAGAGCTAAACATGTGCAAGTCCCACTCGGAGCATAACAAGAGCTTTGACATGTTTCCTTCCGGGTATGTATCAACCAAAGATTGACAATATTTTCCAATTCTTCGTAGAAGTAGAGGGCGCGTCTATGTTTATAACCAAAAGGTACCGCTACACAGACCGAAGCTACGCGCGAAGGATAAAGCCAATTGAATAAAATAACATTGATTGTTTCGGATCCTGCAAAATAATATTGCAGTGTCGACCAGTACTCCCTCGAGTCACAACTTAGTGCATCCACTATGAAGCAAAGCGCTTGTTGCTTCAACAACGTAGGTAAATTAGGGAGAAAGTCCAAACTCCCCGAGCCCTTGTGAGAATGTAACAGTGACAATGAAGATATTGGTATAGCGCGTTGGTTCAATTAGCAAGGAAATGTGAAAACGTGGTTTCACCACTCCCAAGTCCATCCAAACAAAAGTATAGAGTTCTGTTGGACAAGTGATGACAATAGATGCACAACATGGTTTTTCCAACTATGGCTTCGGTGAGAAATTACATAGGCACGTGGTTCGAGGTTTCAATGTCTTCAATTGTTCACTATTAGCGCTAAAAAAATCAGAATTATCATTTATCACCAACCCAATTTACATCCATTCTTTGAAGACTGAGGTGAACACATAACCACCCAGAGCTCGTTGTCAAGAGCTTCCCTTAGCAACAATTTGGTAGGCCAAATGTGAACAATGTCCCTGTAATAGATCTAGCCCTGCATATATCCCTAGGGCTATTAATATCGTGCAGCTGCTGAAGAAATGTGGAGATAGAATCTTCTTCAGAGATCTGGTAGAACACATGAATGATTGGATGGAGAGTTCAGATCGCATATGTTAAACAAAGGTCCCTGTTTGATCGTCTAGCTCGAAACACAATAGAACCAACAGAGGTGTTTGGGTTAGCGCACTATACTAGTGCCAAAATAGGAAATGTTCAATTCTCAAACCGAGATACCCCTTAAAGCGAGCCGCCAGCAGAGCTGCAAGCTGCTCGCTTCAAGGCTGGACGAACCAGAGCGTGGTACAGAATAAACAGTGGCTTGAATGGCAGGTCATCGCCTGGGACAACAACCGCCCTCTTCGGCGGCTCCTGGTACATGGCATAAGGGGTCTTTTGATTCAGATGGCGCGCGCCAGCGACGCTCATGTTGCTCCTGCGTAGCTTTGCATTTCTGCAGCGGGCATGGAGGGGAGGTCTGGGGAACAGCAAACTTGAAAGATATAAAGACGAAGACATGATGCTGCCTTGATCCAGAGACATCTTTCCACGTTCTTCTTTTCACCTGACCTTGACTTGCTTCTTGGCCTTGCCGGTTCAAGTCTCAATTTACTTTTCGATTGCCCTCGTTGCATTGATTGTCAAGAGAACGAAATAATTTCTCTTTGGAAAACATTGCCGATATAATTTTAGCCCTCATTAAAAGCTCACGCAAATAGTAAGTCACTGCCACACTTTTGCCGCCGGTCCTGAAGGATTTGGGGGTTCAGATGGGCCCAGGGTGCCCGTTCGGGCTCGAACCCCCCCTGCTCAGCCTCTGTAACTTACACGAAATATTACAGGCTGGTCATTTTACGGTTTCAAACGCGAAATACCTGTATCGCCCCAATTATCCCAGGATCATCCGTCTGCTCAGATAAAACACTCTCCGCATCCTTTCGTTTTGCTGCTGGCTAGCCCTCTCTTCTGTTCTTGGTCTCTTTGCTATTGCTTCGAGCCTTGTTTTTTCCTTTCTTATATCTTTTTTATCATCTTCCTTGAATTGTCTGCTTCACCTCAACTACTTCGCCCGCAGCCCTACCCCATCCCTCTACCTACTTCCTCAACCCACCTTTTTTATTCTTACGCTCTGTCCTTGCTCAGCATCATTGTGCCTTGGTCAAGATGCCGAGTGTCAAACCCATCCTTCCTCCTCTCAAGACGCCAAAGACTGAGATTTACCCATCGCAACTTCACAATGGCTCTGCATCCAGTGTTTCCGACTACATCAAGCAGGAGGATCAACCGACTCCTATTACACCTCCGACAGCCTACACAGAATTTCTCAAGGCCCTCACACCCGTCTTTACCGGTCCTACGAGCGCTGGTATCAGCCTTCCAAAATATATCGGTGACAAATCCTCGAAACCCTCCACTACTACATCGCCCACGTCTCAACCCGCGAGCGCATTGAGTGGGTCGACGTTTAGCGATTCGGTCAGATCCCCGACTGTATCTTTGCCACCACCCACACCAAACTCAGCGGCACCATCCCGAAAGAGTTTCCATGGTCGCCGCCTTCGCATCCAGTCGTCGCTGAAGTTCTCGCCGAGCGGAGACTCACCCCGAAGTGCAACACCCCAGAGCGCAACACCTTGGAGCGCGACACCTAGAAGCGCGACAACTCTTCGATCGCCCTTCTCGCCGTCAGATTGGACGCTACGCTATTACGATTCGCCCCGCAGTGCGAAGCCTGTCAGTGTGAAGCAAGTTGTCACGCGAACTGTGACCTACAAGCGCACTCAGCTTGAAGCACCCCCGAAGGGAAAGCGGCGCAAGTGTCGGGAAGCCCAGGAAGTTGACCGAAAGTCTGGGCTTACGAATTATGCTGTCTGATTCATGCATTTGGCTAGTCGGTCGTTTTAGCGTGGGGGCTGGATTCGGCGTTGCGAGGGCGCATTTTCTTTTGTTCAAAGTCATACACTATAAGCCCGGCGCTTTATTTTCTTGTTTTCTTATGCGTCTTGGTGTCGTGTCAGTCTGCCTTGCAGGCGGTAATTCGATAAATACGTTTTGTGGCTGCTTGGAACACACAATATTATTCGTGACTAGGGTCCCGTTAGACATCGGGACATATGGGGGCCCTTCCTCACACCGACAGTTGCATCTAACATCGCAATGAATTACTGCTTTGCGCCTGATTAGTGCCTTGATAATCGAAGGATATTTTCATGTATTATCTACACTGTTTATCCTCTCTGTCATCGTCAGTGCATTCTCATTATAACTGATTTCCCTTCTCTGCCCTTCGTATTTATGTAGGAACAGAACTCGGGACCATTCTTGAGCCAGGGCGCATACTCTGCCCGGTGTATGTAGTCTACGAATACTAGCTTCGAAGTATTGGACACGTCACGTCACTTAGACACCGTCGAATCGGAACAAGCAATTGCTTAATAAATCTCCAGCTTTAGCGGCTTAACCAACAATGAACTCTCGATCGGATAGGACGATATTCGACGAACGGCCGCTTTGACCACGCGGAGACAAGGATGATAGATCCTGGCAAATGGGGTCGGTAACCACCAACAACAATTTTATTTCGTACACTCTGAACACGCGCCTTGTGTTGGCGCTATCTATATTCTCGGGTGCCGCTATCCCTATTTCTCCTACCATGCATTCCACCACGTGCCACCCGTGCAAGAGGCTCTTTTGGAAAAGGTCGATCTGTATGAGCCTCATTCAAGGTACAAGAGTACTTTGTCAACGCACTTTTTCCCTGGCTAAGAATACCCAAATCTTGAATATTGTGAGTAAACATGGGAAGCATGCCTTTCATGTAGAGCATATCCTACTACGCGGTGGCGCTTGGTTCCTATTTTTGAACCAAGGATCCATGGATCTGGACGAGGCTGAGCCAGCCGTTTGGCCCCTTTACTACGGAGTATACTACGACATTAGAAGTCAAAGGATTTCATACCAATCCACAGAACAACCCCCAGGGATAAGTTGCATCTGAGCGCAGTTGGTCAATTTTTTGACTCGACGACCGATCGAGCGCTACACTGGTGAAATGTCCTAGGATGCATGCTCGTCGATGTTATCGGAAACATTCTGACTCGTGCGGCTTCATTTCCAACGAAGGGAACAATGTATCCTGGTAACGTGACAGGTCCTAGTCCCCATCAAATCAAGCCTTACTCGGATTTGTTTATTAGTTCTCAGTCTACTCGGAAATGCCCAACATTGGTAGTGAGTACGTAACGTGCAAAATGTGAGGTGGTAATATAGATACTGCATGTACTAATCCGGTATATTACCAATTACTTGAGGTAATATTACCACGTACGGGCAGTACCGGCGGATACAAAGATGGGCTAGTCGTAGTCTGCCTGGGCGATATTGAATTCATCGTAGCACTAATGCGGAAGATCGCACCTTCGCTTCAATATTCATGCAGGCAACGAGAGCTTACAAAGTCTACATCTGTTAAACTGTCCAGTAAGCACGCAGAATACGAGGTTTCCCACTTCATTCCGCAAACATAAGCACCGAGTACGTTTGTGATGTAGGCAACTGGGGCGTGACAGTCATAATTACGCCACTGATTGGGCCACATAGCGCCTCCCGTGTTTCAAATTGTCATGAAGAAATGTGACCAGGGATCAAGTCGCTGTTTTATCCGCTAGATGGCTTCCTTCCCTGTCCTAACCCGCTACTGTTTCAAGTCTGCCCCTAGGATATGGGACACACCAGCGTTTCATTCTCTAATCAAGCGCGCTGTAGAATATGGACTTATTTTAGCAAAAAAAGAGAGGTATGGGTAACACCTGGGTTACCAGGAGAGTAGTACAAACCGACATTACCTGCTAAGAACGAAAAAGAAATACACGAACACCGTTCGAACACTCATTGGGACAAAAATCAGGACTGATGACCCTTTTTCAAAAAATAGAGTTTCTCTGCTCTCCGAGACTATAATCTCTAATTTTCACTGACCCTCTTGGGTGTTTATATTGGTTCTTCTTCGAGGCATCATCACAGAAGACCCAGAATAAAAATAACATACCGCTCACATCCATGAGATTCTGGCCAATCAGCGGTATTAATGAGGGGCACCGAAGACGTGGTAAATGCAATTAAGCGCCGGCGCTATACCTATCTTGAACAACAAAAATACGGAACACTGGGGATTCCGTGCTGCCCCACCAGCGCTCGGACACTAGTGTGGATTCCTGATTGCCAATTGGTCTACATCGTATGTATGCAGGTAGGGCCAGTTCTTACAACATGGGTTGTCGGTCGATGACCTATTTTTGGCTGAGAACTCTCTCGCATGGCACTCAAGGATTATGCGAGTGCCCAGGTGACATCTTTTTCCGCGCCAAGGCAAAAAAATTCATGTGATTTCCTCAAGTGCAAGCATATATAAATAGAATATATAAATAGGAAGATGGAAAGAAGAGCTGTTCTTATTGGAAAAAGTTGGCCGATATTAAGTAATGCACTTGAGAACATTTATGGGTTGAAAGCCACGGACTAGAACAATACGTGTAGGTTCCCATTTACCTTTTTGAAATCGTACTCGGTCCCTCTCACGAGTAGCACCCATGGAAGATAATAAAGAGGGGCAAATCATTATAGGTCGACTTTCTCATGACTTTGCGTGGCTGCTGTACACGAATTGGACCTGCGAGGCCTCGGTTCTCCTGCAAGACCAATTATATCCAAGAGAGATATTGAGGGGGAGGGGTATGCATATTCCTATGCGGTGTGATACCCCGTGTGCTATTCCGTTATCACCTTGTTCTATTCATAGAATTGGATACCACCTGCATTCCCTGCTGCTTTTTTTTTAGCTCAAGGTGAACAGGGGTGTGCTATTTTTGGCACCCAACGTCATGTAGAGTAAGTATGTTTGGATATCGATCTATAGAAAACTTTGCTGAGTGCAAGCGCATTAGATATACAAGCGGAACAACCAGATCTACACTCCATGTAAGGAATACGTCCCGTTCAATCTTGCCTCCTTCTTGGACGACTCATTCTAATGATCTTGGGCACGCAATCTAATAGCTCATTTCCCATGCTCGCAAAACTCAAGACTTGAAGCGAAGATCAACGCCGAGAAGCACAGATCTATCCCTCAAACCAATATCGTGTCTGTATGCTTTCCTTTAATTGCCTGTGCTCCACCCAGGTGAATTTCCGGTCCGTATTTCTTAGCCATGAACTATACACCTCTTCCAATGAGAAGCTGTAAGAGCTTGAGATTCCACTTTCCTGCACTCTACTGATCATCCTCAAGACCATGCTCTCATTCTGACTTCCAATAATAGCTCTTGGTAGCGCCTATATCTTCTATTTTTGAACATCGCCGTCGCCGTCGCCTTACACACCCTTCGCCCTCGGCGATCACACAGTCTATGGATACTAACCTCTGACAATCAAGGAGATCCAGCGGCAATCGCAAGAGCTTTGGCCAGTTTCCTATTTACATCACCACACTCTCCACAAGGGGCCGTGAAACCTCAATTCAGCTAACTGTTTTCTCCAAGATATCCAGGTCCATGCCAATCAGGGCACTCCGTCTGAGCTCTCTGCAGGGCAGAAGCTCTCCATCACAAGCTTATGATTAATTTTAGAACACAGATCTTTATTGATGCTGCTTCTATTCGCAGACATTGCCGCCTTGAGCAAAGTGCCGCTGCATGGTCTTTCCCATCGACCCCGTATGAACTTTGTTGATCCCGACCTTGCATAGGGCTTCGCACCATTCATGCCTGTCCTTCATGGCCTGGTACCATCTTGTTGTCCGTTCGTACGATACTGTATCATACCTAGGCCTGTCTTCATACGAAAACGTAGGTATTGTATGCTTCGATGAACGATATCACAATTTACTCAGTGTTCATCCCTGAGCCGGTGGCACTACCTGAGGCTGCCTTCTGACTACCCTTGACTATTGGCGCTCACAATTTTGGGCTTTTTGTTGATTCTGATTCTATCTTTAGAAGCTGTCCTCGGTCAAAGCAAGTCGTCCTGTCTATTCCCTAGGATATACTTATTTATGTCACCACTCAATATAAGTCAGCCTATGCCATGCCGATGTTTTTCCTTTTGGTTATTTCTTTCGTTCCCATAATGTACCAACAATCACACCATGGGTTCAAGTCAATATGCAAGCATTCCAATAAGAGATAATTGTTATATTCTCAATATAATCTCCTGGCTTGTGTGTAGTTGTCGGTTCATTTACCAACTTTGGCAGCTTCTTCAATTCATTGGATCGGGACTCGTACAAAGAGAGACCAAACATCTCTCTCAATTCCTCTTCCTCCGGCCTTTCTTTTACTTCAAAAGAAAGAAAAGAAAAGACAATAATGGTCTGTTGCCAATAGGTTTGGGAGCACGACCATCCAATTGGATGGGACATTACAACAGGTTGCCCATTTTGGAACTCACCTCGCTAACTACGAACATTTCACTGGAGAAGTTGTACGGAGTAGCATAAATGAGTCCAGGGTTGCAAAGCCCAATTCTTTGATGTTGGCTGCATGAATGCCAAGAAGCGGCGGTTCTAAAATTAGAGAGGAACCAATAGAACCCCTGCTCCAACTTCGCATCCCAGCAATACATGAAACTCCACGAGCAACACGGCAAGGCCTTTGACGACTAGTCCCGCATTTGCCTGGCCCAGGTGCTTTCTTCCTACCGATCCCGTGATCGCCGAGTCATTTGTAACGACCCCGCCCAGTTCATGTTGCCCTCTCCGCCCATCCGCTCTGTCTTGTCCAGCGCACTCTTCCTCTCTCATTTCCGCTCCCTCGTGATTTGGCCAGAGCCCGCGCCCATTTTCTAGTCCGGATCTCAAGTCTCCGAAGTACACGCCCGACAGCCTCCATTACCATGGCTCAAGCACCACCCACATTCACTCCGGACAGCGAACTCGCTGAGCTAGAAACCCCTCGAGGCTCTAATAATGGAAGCCTTTCGATAACGGCGCTGGCTCGATTCGAGTTTGAGCCTGGCAGGGGTAATGATGGCACTAAAATTCTGATGATTGAGTGGGAGGACGACGATCTCACCCGATCTGCGATGGACGGGTCCTGGCATGTCTCATGGGCCGGCAAAACTGCTACGATGCCCACTGATGAAAGACCGAGTGACAGCCTGCGCCGTTGCTACTTCTTGCTCCCGCCCCATACTACCATTCCTCCCGTCGTCACTCTGTCATATGAGACCAAGCCCTCGGCTCCGGGGTCGGCTGATAACATTGTGCCTGCCCCACCAAGGCCACAGGACACCTTCCAGCTCAATCCTCTCCCAGCCATTTTCCCTCCTGAATTGGGTGCCACAGGACGCACAGCTGGCAAGAAGGGCGTTCTGCATACTATTTGGGCAAAGAAACGCCTGCAGGTTCTTGAAAAGGAGATTGAGGATGAATCACGCAACAATGTCGAAGGAATCGCGCTGCTTATGGCAATTCAGGAGAAGGAATGGATAGAGTTGAACTTTGGAGTAGGCTCGCGGGCCGTCGACTCAGTTGACAGTAGCCATGACTCATCCTCCGTGTACCCAGCCACGCCGGTGTCGCCTGTCAGCGGCAGGAAGCTGGGTGACAAACTCAAGGGACTGAGGTTGCAAACCAGTGAGAGGGATCTATCAGGAAGCGGTATGTGTTTCTGCATCGAGTTACATGTCCCAGGAGCTAACTGACTAGGACTAGGCTCGCACGGAGCATCGCTTCTATCCCCGCAATCGCCTGATGTTGCGGTTTCCTCTTTCAGCTCATTTCGCAACGTCGCCCACCGACACATACACTCCATGCCAACGCCTAACACCAATCCCACCCCTACGCCAAGCTCTCAAATTAATCCCTCTGGTCCCGAAGCACTGAAACCTGTTGCACTCTTCCCGCCTGACTTCCTCCAGGGGACTCAGCAAACAAGCGAGCCCACTGGATTCGCAGCAATGGGCGCAGCGATGGGTGCAATCCCGCCCACTCCGAGCAATGATTCCGGCGAGGAATTGTTCGCCAAGGCACTGAGCCCACGCTCACCGGATCTTCCCCGCAGCCCGTTTTCATTCCGTTGAACTTGAATTTCTCATGCATGATATGATACCATACCATCTTTCACGACTTGCTCAATGATTCCCCTTCCGCGGTGCCATACCATCTGTCCACATTACATGCATCTATGATCATTTGTCCATTCTTTCTGTTCTGTCCATACTCCTCGGGTGCATATCATGTCATAGTCCTGCATTTTCATCTGCTATCTTGCTCTTGTATTGAGGTGCCCATACAATACATATCTATGTATGGATCACATATGTACATAGACGGAAGTCGAATTCTACGACCTCTCGACAATTAAGAAACAAAAAGGCATCTCCAATGATTTTCTTTGCGACGGCAAATCCCCGTCTGCTTAGGCGACTAGAAATAATATAATAGCTACCAAGCAAAGTAATCAGGCGCACCATCCCACACCTAGTATCCATAAGCCTAAGGCATACATGAACAAAAGCAAGAGAAACAATCAATAACCAGAATCAATTGCTCTTCTTACGCTGACTTCCCTGGCGACCCGACTTAGTAGCAGTCGCAGTCGACGCACCGGAAGCGGTGGCAGTAGCGTCGGCGGACTCCTTCTCAGTCTTCTTAGTAGCAAACGACTCATCTTCCTGCGCATCCTTGCGCTCCGCATACCACTGCCCAGCCTGCAGAACGAGGATACCAACGAGGACGAGGGCGAGAATAGTATTGCTAGCAGAAAGAACCTTGAGCGAGTCCTCGCGACCAAGGATCTGCTCCTTCTCGTCGGCGGAGGAAGCCAGCTCGGCGCCGTACTGGCCGGCAGAGGCGAGACGCAGGCCCTTGACGATATTGGCGATGTAGACTGTCACGCCGCACATGTATAGGACCAGCGAGGCGCCATCGAAGAGCATGTTTGATTCGGAGGGCTTGTAGAGTTTGGTGAGGAGGCCGGCTAGGCCGAGGAAGATTACGATGTGCAGGATGCGTGGGATGAGCGGGGGCGAGGCGTGCAGGAAGCGGAGATGCGCTTCGAGATAGTCATAGTGCGCGGCCGGGGTCAACACCGTCGACCACAGGATCGGGTAGTCGTAAGGGAAGAGGGAGAAGATAATGCCCAGGAAGAAACAGGTTGCTGGTTGGGCAGATTGGGTTAGTTTATTACAGTCTCGTGGCCTCTTCGCCGTTAGGGTCCGGGGAAGTGGCCGATGCGATGGACTTACGGCAGACGATGAGGAAAGTCGCGAACGACCCGCTTTTGAAGGCCATTGTGGAATTTGGAAAAGCAGACTGGATTGTTTTGAGGGGAAAGAAGATGACCAGGGGCAAGGCCGAAGTCCTCCAGGCGTCGCTAAGCGGGTGCCAAGCCCGGGGACGGGAGATAAGGACGTTTTTACAAATTCCAAGACTTTTGGATGGCCAGGGAAATTAGAACATTTCATATGAAATTTGGAAATAGATTTTAACAAGCAAGCGTATAGATACAGATTTCAACGCCTTTAGCGCCGTTTCATAAATGATGCGAATAGTGGTATCTTCCAGAATATCCCGTAAATGCAAATGTACATAACAACCTCCTCATCGCTGGTACCGAGGCAACGATTCGTCTGCATGCGCCGTCCCACCGACCAGCTGGTCGTCCTCATCAAAGACTGGCGCACTTGGCCCGTCGCTTGGTTCCTGACTCCTGGGCTCATCTTGGGGTGCACTCGCCTGCTCCTGGAGTCGGTGACGCTCAAGCTCTTGTTTATCGTCGCCTGATGCACGTGGCTCGCTGGGCCCAGCGCCGTTCACAACGACAGTCTGTAGGGACTCCGCAGAGCGGACAGTATGCGGCTCCCCGCTTGTATCTGGTGAAGGCACATGTTGGTAGTCTTGAAGATGATGATCATCTGGTAGAACCGGCGCTGTCGGGACCTCCATTGGTACTGTAGATGGTCCTGCCTCATCTTCCTCGGGCGGTCGACTGGGTAAGAGAGCTTCTTGGTGGCGTCGTACCCGTGTTTTCTCGTCAACGGGCTCCTCGACTTCTGGAGGCGCAACCATAGGGTCCATGGGCTGGAAATGTTCAGGGTATTCTGCAGGGTACTCTGCCCAATCCGTCTCCTCGGGGAAGTACCCCTCCTGTGTCCCATATTCACCATGAGAATTAAGTATTGAACTCGCCTCTGGCCACTCCTCCCCGTCAACAGGGTTGAGGATAATTGCAGACGCGGGAGGCGCCGTTCGAGACTTGGTCGACTCGCCAGCCGTAGATGATGTGCGTTTTGCTTTCTGTCGTTGTGAATCACGCGTCCCGACCACGACTTCAAAGGCCACTGAGATCACACCTTTTTCACGGCGAATTGAGTCCGTGTCCAAGATATTACCGGCCCAGTTGGCAGTAACGCCGCTCGAATCGGCTGGGTTAAGGGCTTGCCCGCTGGGCGAAAATGTAGTACCACCAGAGACCATATTGAAACGCGGAAGGAAGCGATCTGGTGAAGTGATTTTGCCTCGTAGGTCCGTTACGACCTCCACATAGTACCGAAAATTGATCATGGCTCCCGGTACTCGCGTGATAGTTGGAAACGCGTCTTCGGGTATCCGGATGGAAGTCTTTATGATTGCAGTCATGGTACTTGGATCAACGATCAGCGGAGCAAATGTCTGCGATAAATCCTTGCGAAAAGTGCTGCTTGTCCGACTTGTTCCCAAGGTAAGTCCTCCAAGTCCGGTTCGTGATCGCGGATAGCAGTCTTCGTATACCGGCTTTTTCCCTGCGGCCGTAGTGCCGATGGGAATTGCAGGATGAAGATCAATGCGACCTTGACGGTAGAATGTGACCATAATTCCATGCGCACTGCGGACTTGCTTACAATGGTTGATCGTGACTGTGATGGGTAGTGTATCGCCGGGGAGCACGCCGGCGCGCAGAAGCTCAGCCTTTGCGGTGATGGTTCTGTCTGAGATAGACGGTGTCACACTGCGACCCTCGCTATTTTGTCCACTCGTGCTTGCGGATGAACTGGGATCGCTGGCGATTCGAAAGCTTTGGCTGCTTTCGCTAGGCCGGCTGGATGAGCTGACATTGCTTGGTGACGGGCTCAGCGGTGGTCTGATATCTACAGAAGGTGCTGCGCCACTAATAGGGGTATCGACCGAGGTTGTGTCCGGCCCTGCAGTTGCGTCGGAATTTGTCGACTGGGCTTTTCCCTTCGGTTTCGAGCGCTTTGAGATCGGTTCCAAGGTAACTATGCGGGGCCTGGGTGCAGGGAAGGGTGCGATGTCGATGTTCTCGAGAAGATTGATCCGTCTTCTACATGTGAGCGTAGGGTTCATGGTGGTCGGTCGGGTAAGGGTAGAGGTAAGCGAGTAGCCGATGGTTCCGCGTTCAAACTGCAGTTGCCCATTTGATTAGCATATTTGAAATAAAGGAGGTCTCATCAGCAAACGCACATTTATGCTGCTGGGAAGCGCATAAGGAGGAAGCCCCATTTCGAACCGAAACTTGTAGATGCCCTCCTTCAAGCGTCCATCGCCACAGAGAACAACCTCGTCCTCAAACAAGGTTGCCAACCCATTGCCCAAGTATTCAGCGCCTCGTCGGCCCCGCCCTGGTCCTAAGAATCCCAAGTCGGGGGTTGCCTCTCCTGCCGGAATCGCATTCTTAAACACCTTGACATAGCCGTGGAGACATATGACTATATGCGTGATGCGAACGGGTCGTACAACGGTCACAACGACGGTACCTTTGACGACATCACCGGGAAAGTAGGAGCGCCATGGATCGTCCGGATCGATATAGAAATCGGTGATGCCTCGATTTCTTTGCCCGAGCGGCGAGCGGAACTTGGACAGGAAAGAGTTGCGATTCCGACTGGCCGGCAACGTGGATTGGGTTGGATGGTTAGCGGACATGGCACACAGCCGCTGTTTACTGCATCTATACAAGAAAACGTGGCAGGAGTGAAAGGGATGGGGATGATAGACTGCAACCGATTTGGCGCCGACCGGACAGGCAGACACGGCGGTATTCTCTGGGGCAGAACGGAATGGCGGGGAATGGTCGGACAGACCAGTAGGCAGTTAGCCTACGTCAAGGAATCCAATCAAGCGGCACAATAAGTATCAATCCTTTTTGTCGGAGGGTCTGGCGTCCAGGACCAATACACTGCACACGGCCTGGTTTCCAAAGGCCCACGGAATGTATCCTTGTCCACGCGCGAGAGATTCACCGGGTCCAAAGAGAGGAATGGGGATTATTATCGAGGGCCACTACACCACATTGTTTCTCGTGACATCGAAACGCGAGGCAGGACTTCGAAGGTACCCCCGCCAGGACTCACAGCGTATCGGGACGCAAGGTCAGGTTGCAAGATAAGGGAGTGGATATTTTCGGTAAGAATGACCGGCTCGAAGGGGACCAATGGGTCAGTATGGGATATTGTGCTGTAGTCGAGGGTCTAGAACGGGGTCGGGGGTCGACCGGGGAGAGAGGGTGAAAGGCGTAACTAAAGATGGCGCGAGATCCGGAGGAATGTGGGACTCGAGAACGCACGAGCCAAAGGGGTCGGAAGGGTTTATAATAGTTAAAGAGGGGGAGAGGGGGAAGAGGGAGATATGGCAGAGAGAAGTCAGAGCAGAGAGAGAGGGAGTCGGGAGTTCGCGATAAGCCTCCGAGGCGGAGAACGACCCAGATTTCGATTCGCGTGTCGCACGGTCAAGCTTCTCTTGGTACTCAGGTGGCTCAGCTAGTTTTCCCCTTTTTCTGGGCAATTTTATGATTATCACTACGGAGTGAGACTGGACTTGTTTCATGTTTCAAGTAATTTATAATTCCTCCCCATTGCCATGTGCTAAGCAAACCTAAGCTTTTTCCCTCAAATCTTTATCCTATAGTTCACGAAGACCCTCTCCGTCCACGTACTCGTCTCCATAACATTCCCGCAAAACACCCTCGATGATTTGTCGATCTCCACCCGCTAATTTGCGCAAATACTCCTCTAGCATGTAGATATTATCTGTCCACTGCAGTGCCTGCTGTTGGAACCCCGCTAACTCCTCTTGGATCTGCTTCACACCCTTGTTGCTGAGTGAATTGAGGGGTCCGGAGAGTTGGGCCTCTGTAGTCCGTACCCGATCGATTGCCACGTGAAGCTCGGTTTTTTTGGCCATGAGGGATTCCCTTTCCTGCTCATCCTCCGTCTCCTCTTCTCGCCGTATGGTCTCACCGGCCAAAGCCGCTTCTGCATCAGCGCAAGACTTCCGGACTTTCTCCACTTCCGCAGTCACTCGGGCCAACTGGCGCTCGATCGCGTGCTTTTCGTCGCTGCTGAAACTCCAGTACCAGTTTCCACTGCCGATCTTCTCGACTCGTAGTTGACCCTCATCGGTCAAAGCTTGGATGTATTCCTTGACCTGGATGCCATTGATGGATGCAACAGATGGTAGCGTCTTCTCTAGATCCTTGAGCGTGTGACAGGTTCCAGTGGAGCGGAGATGAGTCAAAATCAAATCTTGTTTAGCGCTTTTCGTTAATTTGGGCTAGTGGTGCGTCAGTAGTCTGATCCGAATGATCCTGGGCCCCTAGGATATGCCAAAGCCACGTACCATCTTGCACTGTCAAATGGTGTCAAAAAAGCTTATCAATCCAGCGTTCGTTCATTGGACGAGTATGAGGCAGCTAAGCATTGGTGGAGGCGCAGCTCTGGGGTTGATGGATTGAGTTCAAGTCAGCAGCTCCCTTGGGCTTACCTGTCACGTAACACAGAAACTCGTGCCTCAGACAAACTCATCTCCCATTTGACATTGCTTACCTATCCTATTCTAAGGGTTCCTATTCTGAGGGTTCTAAGGATTCTCTGTAGAACTGTTTTTATTTTCGTTCGAACACATCGTAAATTATTACGGTAGACCACTAATACTGACCCTGGCTCAAGATAGCCTCGTTGGGACTCGTTGGGAATCAGCACAGGACTAGATTCATGCAAGACTAGGTAAAATCCGGCCTAATATTCTATGCGAACCCAATCCAGCCAATTCCTGGAAGATCCTACTTGGGTTAGACGCAAGACTATGTTACAACAGAAACGAGGTCTCGCAAGATGTCGCCCGGTGCCAGCCATAATTAAACCGAAGCTGCTGTAGGATTCACAGCATATCCAAGATTGTGGTTTAATTCGGCGAGGAGAGAGGGCTCTGGACAGCCCTGTTAGCCGGCTAGATATTGGCCGGTCTAGTCACCGCAAGTTCTCTCCCTAGAGGCACCACTGTGTGTATAGCTCCATTGAAGACCTTCGGTGTAGGAGGCACACAGGAAGGCGCAGCAAAACTATTGTCTTACAGATTAAAGTCTGACTTTTCGCCTCTCTGTATGCCATATAGTCGTAGCAGGGTCTGGGATATGTGCCGA
Source organism: Penicillium egyptiacum (assembly GCA_911456345.1). Taxonomy (NCBI): domain Eukaryota; kingdom Fungi; phylum Ascomycota; class Eurotiomycetes; order Eurotiales; family Aspergillaceae; genus Penicillium; species Penicillium egyptiacum. Next base: position 1,565,733 of record CAJVRC010000839.1, read on the forward strand.
TACCATGTGCAGCGTGGCTGTGCCACGGCAGTACATGGGGTGACCCGATTCCCTTTCGAGGGGGTTGACTGAAGCTCTGCAAGATCGTGCGGAGCTTGATACAGCTACAGGCGTCAAAAGCCTCCGAAGAAATTCGGCCGCGGAGAAATGGATGCAACGCGACAAGAAAGTTCTAACGCCATCTCATCCAGTCATCGTCTTTCATCAATCTCGGTGTCCAAATCGGTTGTAAGAGAAACAGAACGAGACAATTTGCGTCGTTTTGATCTCTGACGGACAATGCTGTTTTTCCGTTTTCTTCGTGCTGCTCGTGCTGCTGATTTAGTTGTGGTGTCGCTCTCGGGGCCCGTCTTATCGTCTTCTTCCTCCGAGAGCTCTTCTCCTTCAACCAGGGCCAGATCCCCGGTTTCACCCAGTTCCTCCTTGGCCATCTCTTCGATCAGGATCCCCACTGCAAGCAATGCTGTCTCATCCATAGTTTGATGGTCATCTTTGCCGTTGTCCGCCGTAGCGTATTCGTAATAGTCGGCAGTATAGGCATGGATCGTCTCGAGGAGCTCGGAGTTCGGGAGAGCTTGATCAGAGGGGAGATTCTCATGCGCGAAATAGGTTTTCTCCTCGATTGATTCCGCTGGAACGTTCTGTTTGCGATAGAGGAGCTCCTCTGGACGTAAACTTCGAGCGGCTGACGAGGTTGTGTCGCGGTATTGAGAAGCAACGTGACGGAATGCGTTGACACCGCGGAGGTTGACACGACCTAGTCGCCATTAGATCTTGTTCTACTTTGCAACTCAACGAGCTTGGGAAACATACCAGCTACCGCATCATAGACGTTGGCGCGGCGTTTTATGTGTCTCGAAGGCTTATCGTCCGTTGGTTCTTCCTTATCTTCGACTGACTCGACAAGACTGTCATCATCCAGTCCTGGTGACCTGGAAACAGACATAATTCAGGTTTGCCAGGAAGACCAATCAAGGTTTGGCAATTAAACAGTGATGTGCGAGTAAAGATCGAGGATCTCCAGCTGCCAAATTCCATAAATGCGCCGGCGCAACTTTAATCCGGCAGAGCATAGCATCATCGAGTGCTCTCAACTTCTCCACGCAAAAGCACCAGCGCTGATGAATGAATGAATTCCTATCTCCTCAACAGAGCCCTTGGTTCTGTGACTCCAAATGAATTTCATGTCGCTCAAACAACCCGGCTAGTGCGCAACCTGGAGCCCGCTCCGGGCATACGCTTCTCCAGCCGCAGAGCAGCTGCGCCAACGGACTGGTCTGAAGACGATGTGGCACCTTTAGATCAAGAGCTAGGTACTACGGCGGAGGTATTTGCTCACAAATCTGGTGTGAATTGTCTAGCTATCGATCAGTTTGAGGGCCGATAGTGCGTGCGCAACCACTTAGCATCCGACAGTTATCAACTAACATGAGGGTAGTATGATATCGGGAGGTGCCGATCCATCGGTTCATCTCTGGGACCTTGAATCAAGAGGCTCAGAACTCGAGCACATTCATCAGTCTTGTGCGTCCGTTAGCAAATCCTCTCACGCCGATGCGCATACACATGCGATTACCTCCCTCTCGATCTACCCGTTTGATCCCGTCCCATCAACGATCTTCTCAACAGCACACGATGGTACATTAAAGCTGTCGGCGCTAGAATCGCCCTCTATCACACCGGTGCATACGTTCAGCCTAGATTGTACGCCATATTCGCACTCGTTCTCCTCTCAGCCTGGGTCAACACTGCTCGTCGCAGTAGGCACGTCTGACCGGTCGGTCCGACTAGTAGACGTACGATCTGGACTATCGACACAAGGTCTACCGGGACACAATGGCGCAGTTTTGTCAGTAGCATGGGCACCTCATAGGCCGCATCTCTTAGCCTCTGCATCGGTTGACAACCGGGTAATCATATTTGACGTGCGTCGCGGAGGTCACAACTCTGCCATCGCTACCCTGGACATGGACGATCCAGTGGGACTAGTGGCCCCAGGAACTGGATCTGCGCCGCTCTCATACGAGAGTCGTCCAGCCTTCTCCCGGCACGCCCGTGCCCACAATGGGCCCGTGACCGGAGTACGGTGGACCTCTAATGGCAGTCACGTCGTGACTACAGGACAGGATTCCCGAATTCGAGTTTGGGACTCCGCGACAGGCGCCAATACACTTGTTCATTTCGGCCCTCGGGTCCGTAATAGCTCTTCCTCGCACCTGGCCGAACGGGCACCCTTAATCGTGCCGAAGGGCTCCATGAATCCAGGCCATGAAACATTACTGTGGCCAAATTTCAATGAGCAGGACGATCGTGGTGAGATTTTCATGTTTGAGCTCCGCGAGGGGACATTCGTCAAGCGTCTCCGCGTCCCAGGTCTCATGGCTGGGTCGCAGAATGTTCGTGGTCGGTCGAGTGCTTTGAGCGCTGGGCGTGTCAATGACCTTGTCTGGCGAGGGAACGGTGCCTCGGGAGAGGGGATAGAGCTGTTCTCTGCGCATGGCGATGGAACGATCCGGACATGTGTGTCTCGGGAACCGGATGGCGAACCCACTGAGACCGAGCAAGCAGCTCAGGCCGATCGCAAGAGGAAGAGAGATGTTCTTGAAGAGATCTATCAAGGATTTCTCGGGCCTGACCAGCCCGGGCTACGAACCTGAAACAATTGAATGGCCATACTGTACGCAAGGTCTAGTGTGAATTTTTGAATGGTATTGAATTGTTTTACGTTTGATACACGCCCTTCATAACATCATGCACTAGATAGCGCGAGCTCAAAGGAAACCAGCCATCCTTCCGAAAAGCCAAAAGGTCACGCCTCCTTCTGGTAGCGATCAAACACACTCTGACCGTACTTGGCACCCTTGATCTCGCGAGTTTCGCCATGGCCAGCGTGGTGATTAGGGCCCATGTAGGCACGCTTGGCCTCGAGGCCGGCTTCCATGGAGTTGCCCGTGCCGCTGATGACCTCGCCGCTCTGACCCACATCCCGGGTCGAGCGTGGCCAATCGGTGGTGTTGTCAGTGGCCATCACTGTTGAGGGCTCGGCGATGCCTTCATTATCGAAGCGGCGGTGCTCGGCGCGCTGGTCTGGGCGTGGCACGGAGGGGATGGTATTCATCAAGCCGGCATCGTTGGGCATGGATGTGCCTTGGCCCATTTCGGAGAGGCTGCCACCTTGGTGTGGGTCTTCCTGAACCATTTTGGATATGGAGGTGGTTGTTCGATTTGAAGCGGTTTGATGTCCAGTGGACTTGAGATATTGAGGGATGAATGAAGGATTTGGGTTAGGACAGCGTGTTTGATCCAACCAGACCAGACTACAGTGGTACTCTCTTATATTCCGCTCTGGGGCCCAAGTCCTGTACTACTGGCACTGATGTCACATCGCTGGATGCTCTCCAGGGATGATGGGCAATGATATCACATGGTATTGATTGGTTGTTCATATTACCTGCATAGAACACATATAAGAAATAAGAAAACGGCGTTGGTCAATACGCAATACTTGAAACTGTTGTACGTTGAGAGTCGATATGCTGAAATTCAAGTGAGTTTCGTTGTCATTAAGCTGATGTTGCGCAGTGGCGAAACCAAATGCCCACTTGCTATCAAGGCGATCTGACCCACTCCAATGGAGTCTAGATGTTCGGAATCACGAACCGTAAATGAAACGCTAATTGAGATTGAGTGTTGCACATATGATGCCTCAGTCGACAATGCAAGGTGTGTCAGTTAGCTTCGGCGATGGTAGGTACCTTGTCTTTTCAGGATGATTACAACTTAACTAGGTGGGAAAAGCAAAAGTCAAGTATGAAGTGCAGTAAATGCAAAACTTTCTTAACGAAACATTGATCATTAAAGCTGAGTCAAACGGATAAGTAACGGCAAGGTTGTACGGAAATGAATGATTGTGAGAGAAGCATAAAAGACAGGAGCCACAACGAGTGACAAGAAGCTACTGATGCACCAAACACCTATATGGGACAACCAACTGTCTATAGGATGAAGGCAAGGACACCCATGACAGCGGCGGCGGCCGAGACAATACCCCCAGAAAGGCGGGCGGCGTCACCTTGGAACATCATTCCATGAGAGACAGAAGCCGACGGGGAAGCAGAAGAAGAAGCGGCCTTCTCAGCTGCGGCGCCAGTAGGGATCATCTTGCCCATGCTGCTAGACGGGGTAGCCTTGGAGAAAAAGGCATACGAGGCAGGGGTGGCCATGGGCACATGAACGGCGATCTTGGAGTACGAGGGACCCTGGGAAGCATACTTGTGAGGAGCGTAAGGGTCGGCGCCGGCAGAGTGCTGGGGGTAGTTGTAGACCGCACTAGAGGCGGCGGCAGGGGTGGCCGCGGGCCCATGCAGGGCGTACGGGACATCCTCAGAACCAAAGACGGGAGAAGATGGTGAGATAACGTTGGCGTCGACACCGGGGTAGTTGGCATAAGGGTCAGCACCGACGGGGTTCTCAGGGTCGCTTGCATATGGGTCAGCGCCAACGGGGTTCTCAGGGTAGTTGGCATATGGGTCAGCCCCAACTGGGTTCTCAGGGTAGTTGGCAGACGGGTCAGCCGCGACGGACTTCTGGGGAACGTGCAGGGGGATTGCATTGGTCTCCATTGCGGTCTGGTACTGGGTCTTGGTCACTGTGTGGACAACCTCATGCACCTGGGCAGCGCACTGGGGAGTCTCCTCCCGGTAATCAGCTGGAGGGTGGACGTGGGCGAAGTCGCCGTCGATGGCGTGGTTGTCCTCATTGTGCTCGTCCACACCGGTGGCAACGTCAATGTTGGTGGGAGCGGAGAATCCAGTGCCCTCGTCATCTCCAGAAGGGCCTCCAATAGCGGTACCACCACTGACGGGGGGAGGAGCGAACGCACGTCGACCGAAAGCGATGCCACCAGCGCCAGGACCGTTGTTGTTGTTCTTCACCGAAGTGAGATCATAGTCGAATGTGGTGTGAGGCTCGTGGTGAGGCTCGTAGTGAGGGCTATAACTAGGACTGTAGTGAGGCTCCGGGTGGTGCTCGAAGTGAGGCTCAGGGTGAGGAGCGTAGTGGGGCTCAGGGTGAGGCTCGAAGTGGGACTCGAGGCCAGGGAACCCACGGCGACCAAAGGAGATGCCACCAGCAGCAGGACCGTTGTTGTTACCCTGCACCGAAGTGAGCTCGTGCTCCAGGGTAGTGTGAGGCTCATAATGAGGCTCGTAGCTAGGGCTGTAGCTAGGGCTGTAGTGAGGCTCCGGGTGGTGCTCTACGTGAGGCTCGGGGTGGTTCTCAAAGTGAGGCTCGGGGTGAGGCTCAAAGTGAGACGCAGGGCCGACAGGGAACCCACGGCGACCGAAGGTAATTGCGCCAGCGGAAGGGCCGTTGTTGTTGCCGTGCGCCGCAGTAAGCTCGTGCTCCAGGGTAGTGTGAGGCTCATAGTGAGGCTCATAGCTAGGGCTGTAATGGGGCGCATAATGAGGCTCCGGGTGGTGCTCTACATGGGGCTCAGGGTGATTCTCAAAGTGAGGCTCCGGGTGAGGCTCGTAGTGCGGCTCATAGTGAGGCTCAAAGTGACCATGAGGGCCGCCGTGGCCGGGAGGGCCAAAGTTCTCAGAGCGACGGAAGGGAGCAAAGGCAGAGTGAGGGCGGGGGTAGATATCCTCGTGCTCTAGGTCGATGGAGTGGCTATCCTCGTTGTGCTCATTGATACCAGTGGTAGTGTGGATGTTAGTGGGAGCGCTGAAGCTCTGGCCACCATCATTGCCGGAGGGACCACCAATGGCGGTGCCACCCGCGTGAGGGGGGCCGAAGCGCTTAGCGTAAGGGTAGCCGCCAGGGTACACATCCGTGTTCTTGATGTCAGTGGAGTGATCATCCTGGTTCTCATCTTCGACCTCGGTGTTGAAGACACCAGTCACAGACATATCGAAGCTCTGACCCTCATCGTTGCCAGAGGGGCCGCCCATCGCAGTTCCACCTGGGAAACTACGCTTTCCGTTTGCGAAGGGTCCCATTCCAGGGACCTGGGGGCCGTGGCCAAATGGCACAGGCACCACGGGAGGGCGAGGGTACACATCCGTGTGCTTCAGCTTGATGGAGTGGTCATCCTTCTCCCACTCGTTGACCTTGGTATCGGTCTTGATATTAGCGGAGTACGGGCTGACGAAGCCACCGTCAACATCATTGCCAGAAGGCCCACCGATGGCGGTACCACCAGTCTGGGGGTGGGGGTGGGGGTGGAAGTGGCCATCATTGCCAGAAGGTCCACCGATGGCGGTGCCACCAGCCTGGGGATGAAAGTCATTCTCGTGCTGTACATTCAAGTTAATTGGTGGCTCGGTATATCGAGGGGAAGACGACATACACGTTCAGCAAACTTGGCCTGGGCAGCAACTGCCAGCAGTGCCACAGGGATTCCGCCGATGAAGCCCTTCATGACTGCGGTGCTTGGAAAATATTACTGTAAAAAGGCGTATGCTCTTGCGCGTAGGAGTTAAAAGAGTGACTGGAAGCGAGTGCTACTTGAGCAGGATAAAAGAATGGCTCGATGATAGATTATTCTCCCTGAGAAACAATGAATAGTAATACAGCTTGAGGAGATTTTCACACCTTTAGTAGTTCCTTCGCATTCAAGATCGTCACCTCACGAAGCGGGCGGGAATGCCGTTGCATCAACAGGGCACCCCAACATGAAGCCAAGGCGTGGGTAATACCATCAGAATGTCGCCAAGAATGAAAAACAACATCAACAGGAGAGAAAATACCCCCTCTGCTGTGGTTAGATCGTAAACATTTGCCATGCAATCCCTAGAAAGGTCGTGATATTGCATTCCGCGGGATGAGAAGGAGAGATCACCACCTGGGCAGGACCCGCGGCATTCACAGATTGAGCAAGCCCCTTGGCTGATCCAGGATATTTTATTGACAGTTTTGCACGAGTCGTTCGGAAGTGATGCCATAAGTCATGTTCGACTCTTCCCAAACAGACTGAAGTATGGACGATCTTGGTACTGTGCTTGTTTCGGGTTGAGCTGAGGCTACCCACCGCCCGGACAACAAGGGATTCCCAGGGATGTCAAGTCGACTCAGATCCAAGTGCCCGCTTGTGCACACGTAGGCCTAGCTGAATCATCCACGTTACAATGCGACCTCGGGAACATTGCGTACGAGTGACTCCGAGCCTGGTAGCATTTATGCAGGGTTACGCTGAATCCATTTCGACATTTGGAGTCTTCTATATACCCAACCTACTGAAGACGCTCGCATGCATAAACGCGTTGGTCGCTACTCTCCCTCTCAACTACCAGAACTGAGTTGAGGGGAAGGAATGTATCCCGTCTTCGACATTCAAATCCCACCGCCCTCACTTAAGAGGACACAGAGGGGAAATGAACTTCCTATCGAGGAATCTATCTCCTGAGCCGATCAGTCCCGTAGGACCGAAGGCAACACATCGTCGTGGGGTTGTCGTAAGACAGGACAATGGTCGTGGCAGGCTCAGTTGCTTTTTTTCGATGAAAAAGAAAAGACAAAGGGAGAAGGGAAAAGTTTGCAGTCTTTTATAATGCTAGTGGGGTCGCGGGTCGGATCTACAATATTCCTCTCAGCGCCAAGGTCGGTCCGACCCGTTACGTTGTGGCCTATATTTTAAGGCCCTAAATCACACCTCATGCACAGCCGTATTCAGATGAACAGGGGGAAGAAAAAAGGAGGAAAAAACTAAGGATATGATACAGCAGTTCCGGCCAGCTCCATGACATGTCCAATTCAATACCGGGATCCTGATCAAGCCGAAATGTGACATGTCACTACTGCGGACGAGTGGGATAACCTCCAATTAAGAATGACAACTGCTCTCCCCTATAGTCCAGGTCCCATGGCATCTTCAAAGAGAAAGTAGAAACAAAAAGGCTGAGCTAGTTTAGGTCGGAGAAGCCGACAAATCAGTCATGATGAATGGTGATCTTCTTGGTCGTCGCCCCGAATCAAAAGTGGCAACATCGAAGCTTGCATATCCTGTCAGCGATCAATCCAACCCAGAGGGTGGAAGAGACTCAAAGAACTCACTTATCCCGTAGATGCTGTCTTTCCAGCACTGGTCTTCCAACCTGCTCCTCCCACCGCCGCGGTGATGCCCAATGCGATCGCAATCATAGTCCCCACTGTCACCACAGCCACGACTGCCTTCAGTGCCATTCGTTGTTTATTACTCAAGGTTTGCAACCAGGTCAATGGCTTGTTCTCTTCCTCCCACAACTTCGATCGCCGGGGACTATCGGTTCGGCAGCTCGCGTATGGGCCCAAGCTTTCGATGTCTCTCATATGGCTTCTCCGATTGGCATTCTTTGTTTCGAAGGTGAGTTGTTCGTGCGAGATTGTTGGACTTGAATGAGGATAGAAAGGCGAGCATGGCTTTGCACCGATCGATGGATCAAACTCCTGGCTGTGAGCCCCAGGTGAAGATGTAATGGAACATCGTGGGGGCGCGATCTTAGGCGTGGTAGGGATTTTCTCGTCGTTGGATTTGATCGATGCGGCCACCTGGGCCCCAATCACCCCGAGTCCGTGCAAACTCATAACGATGTGCCAATGGGGCTGGAAGGGAGGAGAGCGAATTCCCAGATCAAAAGATCTTGGACAGTGACCGCTTCAAGCTTTTTCGCTTGGACTTGGATCGTTGTACAGGGCGTGGCTCTTTGACCTTGGGTGCTGGTGTTGTGATTGCCTCAACGGGAATCGCGACGGTCGAGACACCGCCGTACATAAACAATGCCGTATCAACCTGGAATGCGCTCCAAGTCCAGGCGGACCGCGGCAGTTTCATCACTCGGATCACGATAAGAAATATAATTATTTAAAATAGTCGAAGGGCGATTGTAGGCCCGTCAAGAGGATAATTTGATATAAAATGGGATGAATAGTGGTTTCCTCTTGAAGCGCACCTGGCCAGTTTTGGGGTAACTTCACGGTAACAGCGGTCTGGATTTTCTGGAAGGGGTCCTAGGTACACTCGGCAACACCCTGCAGTGAAATGGATTATTTCTCTAGGGATAAAGGCCCTCATTGGCTCGAGAGCTGTTTTTCACCCCTAGATTGGCGTCTCGTGCAGCTGCCAGCATTCCCATGCCCTTTATAATGCAAATTGTCTTCTCCTGCAGCAAAAGCAATCCTACTATTGGTAAATCTTTGCTTGGACAGCATTTTTATCGGTCGATCGTTTAATCCCCTGTTCCACATCCTCTCTCCATAGGCTCTGTTTGTAACCCTGTTTCCCACTTCTGTACGTGGGTTCCACCCTAGCATATATGGTCAATCTATTGTGTACCTCTCGGTAGGACAGAACGGGGCGACATGGGCATATTTGAAATCGGGCTGCCTCGATCATTCTATCTCGACATTGTTCACATATTGTAGGTCGTATGTAGGTCACATCTTGAATATGCATACAAGCTCCATGACATTGTACAAATCACACCGACAAAGCTTGCCCCGGTAGAGTAGGTAGCATCAATCGCAGTCATAGATCATCATAATCTAGTTTCGAAAATCCTGAGTAAAACTTAGTTGTCGTTGTTGCGTCGATGCTCCAGCGACTAAAGCTCACCTGGAAGCTAGAAATTTCCCTTGTTTGACTACAACTAATTCGATTACCTCCCGAAATAGCTTTATTGTATGGGTCATAGAAGTAATATTTGAAGTTTTGTCTAGGCACTTTTCTATAATAACCATGTTGGGCTGGGGCAAAATATATATAATCCGGACTGATATATATCTTGACATGTTTCTTAAGACAAACCTAGAACGAAAAAACATGTCCAACTTGAATGCGTCTCAAGATCATGCGAGATTTTACAAAGTACCTATCACATAAAGATTTATTTATTTGTCTGCTCTCTCACGGCATTGGCATCTACTTGCCTAAGAACCTCTAACTGTCTTCGGGTAGCACTCAAATACTCCGGAATATATAATATGCTACAGCACCATGTTAACAGACAAAGCAAAAGGTAGGCAGATAGAGAAATCTTCTACTTCGGCCAATCAAGCTTCTTATTGAGCTTCACTCTACCTATAAAATTTAAGTAGGTGGTTTCACGCATCAGGCAGATGTCTAGAGTAACACCAGTAACACCAGCCAAGCATACCTCATGATCAAGCTAGCTAATGCCAATAGCGACCTCAGGATGCAACATGCAACCTAGCTTTTTCTGCCAACTGACTACGAATCTACTACCACTAATGAACGATGGACTACATTATTTACTTCTATCGTCACAAGTCTCCGGAACTAGGCCCTCCTCAACCTTGAGATTCTCGCAACATGGAATTAATCCACTGCCGTAGCCTCCAAAATCGCCTTAAGAAAGAAATATAATTAGCTCGACACACTATAAGCCAACTATCCCAGTTCATGTGTCAATACGAACAGAAATTATTTCCAATATTGAATGTTAATGCGGAACCCCGACATGCCATGTTCACCCTGCACGAGTGGGGGGATACTGAGGGTGAGTATGTCCAAAACATCAGCTATATCGACAGAATGATAGCCGCTACGATAAGAGAGAAGGGTGAAGTATTCTGGAAGATAACAATAACTCACTCCAAAAGAATCCTTATCCCTAGGTTCGTTGTGGTTGGCGGAACGAACAAGACCACGAGGGCCCAAAATACAACTGTAGAATTTCAATATGTTCATTCATTCAATACATGACAGCCAATAGGCTCAGTCATAAGATAGACCATATTAAGTTACAATCTCTAAAACTGTTGAGGCTGGTGCCTTGGGCCTATAGGACCCCTCTTCCCTCTCTCTCCTACAATTACCCCCACATCAGGGCTATTATCTCGCCAATATATTATGTCTCGACTACCTGAGTGGGCTTTTCACGGTTCCGATCGGATGAAACCTTAAGTGCAGTGGAGCACGCCTCCGTCATGGGTGTGACAGTTCTATTCAAATCAGTTTCCAATCACCACAATGCAAATTAAAGAGCGACTCACGGCAGGGACTTCGGCAGTTGTCGAAGGAGCATCAGTAGCTGTTGCAGTAGGAGTTGGCTGACTAGTAGCCTCGGGTTCATCATGCTCATGCTCATGCTGGACACCTGGGCAGCCAACTCCCGGCACAGCAATGTCGAAAGCATATGCCTCCAGTGCGAAGTACTGAAGGGTCTCGGAGTCGCGGGTCGTCAGCGTCGCATTCGTCTTCGCCAGGTCAACGACCTCTTCATATCCGTCTGCGAAATGGTCGATCCAGTTCTGTCCGATGGCAGAAACATGGTACAGGCGGTGCAGGAGATCACCGGCCCAGAAGGTGTTGGTCTCAGACTCCGAGACTGTGTATCCAAGGCCACACATTGTTGAGAGAGAACGACGAGTCTCGTAGCTCAAGTCACAGATGACAGTCTCATCCGTGCCGTTTTCGCCACGCCAGTGTCCAGCCCAGCCTATTTGGTTGACATAATTAGTATACCTTCTTTCACATAGAGCAAGGTGCATTACCTTCATTGTTGCAGTTTCCATCTGGGTTGTCACAACGGAACAAAACGTCTTTCTTGTCCCCGTTGATAACGATATCAAATGCACCGATGGCTTCCATGGATGGACGATCACTGAAATACTTCTGGTATATCGCACTCTCATTTCTCCATCTCAAGATATGGTCCTTGGCATGTTGAGCCAGAGTAATAGTCTCGTTAAGACCTAGCTCAATCTGGCGACGCTGGGTTGCATTGCAGCTTGAGTGGATGGGGAATTGAGTCACAGCCCCGGCGTTCCAAGGTGCAAGACCATTAGGAGTGAAGGGCTGGGATTGGTTGCCTTCGGAAGTCTCCGGGGTGGGGAGAGCAGCAGCAATTGCCGCAGAGGAGAGAACGAGGTTGAACAGACGCATTTTCGTAAAATTGAGGCAAATTGCTTTGGAAACTATGGAAGCAATTGCCAACGACAGGAGCAGCTTTTATAGCTTTTTTTTACAAAGTTTTCAAAGCTTCCATATACGAAGATTTTAGTTTTTCTCAACTGTTTGCCAAGTGTGGCTTTTGTTGCGGTCATTTTCATTATATCGACGGAGTATGGATAATCCAATCCACGCAGCACCCAGGAGAGAAAGCGGGACTGTCTTCTCCATTTTTCTCGGGAAACGGGTGATGTAATCGGCCAAGAGGGGACCTTGAGAGCTTCTTCCATCGCCTCTTTCGCCAAAATTTTGTTTCTCCAGCAATGAGCGCAGAAAGCGCAGAAAATATCACGCTGATGCCAAGACAAAGGCTCGGCGGGAGGGTCGCCAAGACATTAGGTGGGAGTACCTTGAGAGCACAAGAAGTGTCTAGGCGATATTCTCCGGAGATATCCCGAATTGGAGGTTCAGGCCTGCTCTTGGCGAGAAAACAGAAAGGTCTTTCGCTTGGCATCGAGAACCTTGGGGGTGAGACACCAAGGTAGGGCTGGTTTTTCATGGACTAGGCAGCTCTTAGAGAGAATTACTCGCAGGATCCTTTGATTTAAAAACTTCACTCATGGCATATTTCTTGCCTCAATCTCAATCCTAATCTCAATCTCATCATTCTTGTTTGCGAAAGAGTTGAGCACCAGCTTCATCATGCTCATTTTCAGATCTTTCCTGATATCACTGGGCATTGCGAGGGTATATGCAGCCACAGCAACCACATCAGCACAATCGTCATCTGTAACTGGTTGCCATACTCACGGCTCAGACATTTACTGTATCGATGGAAATGGCAAGGAAGTTCTAGTTTCGGCCACATCTACCCCTACAACCGGAGTACCAGCACAATACACTGGCTGTCACTCTCACGGAAGCGAGTCGTAAGTCCGCAGCTATGAATTTTCATGAGACTATACTAACCTACAAAATTCGAAGATATTGCATGGATGCAGATGGAAACGATGTCCTGATTCAAGCAGAAGGAACGGAAACCGAGACTGCCACAGACAGTCACAGTGAACATGCCCACGAGGAATCCTCCGGCGAAACCAAGCAGAACTGCCACTTCCATGCTGGCGTCGAGTAAGCTTATAATAAACTTTCCAATTTTGTGCATTATTGACTTTAGCCATTCCAGACACTGCGTGGGTGAAGGTGAGTCGGAGGGAGCTAGCAGTTCCGAGGAATCCTCCGGACAGAACTGCCATTTCCATGCTGGCGTCGAGTAAGCTTATAATAACTTTTCCAATTTCGTGCATTATTGACTTTATTCCAGACACTGTGTGGGTGCAGGTGAATCAGAGGGAGGCAGCAGTTCAAGGTCATCGTGTAGTATCCGAGCGAGAGACTACGACATCCCTCTGAGAATTGGCACGTTGTTTGTCGTCCTTGTCACTAGTTCAATTGGTGTCTTTGCCCCTCTTCTCCTGATGAAGCTTCCATCTGCCTCTATCAATGGAGTGGTCTCGACCGTCATCAAGCAATTCGGAACTGGTATCATCATCGCCACGGCTTTCATCCACGTAAGCAACCTCGGCCTTGATAGACGTACACTTGCTGACTGCTTTCCTTAGCTATACACACATGCGAACCTCATGTTCACCAATGACTGTTTGGGAGAACTCGAGTACGAAGCGACTACCTCCGCGGTAGTCGTGGCGGGTATATTCATTGCTTTCTTGCTAGAATACATTGGCCACAGGATGGTCGTTTCTCGCAACAGCAAGAACAACTCCGCAGAAAACGTACCGTCCGAGTCCGAGTCTCAGCAAACACAGCCGAAGGAGAACGGCCACTCTCCGGAGCAGCAACATACTACATTGGCTGGTCTTGGCCACAGTCACGGTGTTGTCGGACCCAACAGCAAATTTTCGGTCATGGTCATGGAAGCTGGTATCCTGTTCCACAGTATCTTGATTGGCCTCACCCTTGTTGTCGCCGGCGACTCATTTTACAAGACGCTTCTGGTAGTGATTGTGTTCCATCAATTCTTTGAAGGGTTGGCACTCGGTGCTCGTATCGCAACCCTACCGGGAGCTATTTTCCCTTCCAAAGCGTCTATGGGAATAGCGTTTGCCTTGATCACACCTATTGGCATGGCTATTGGGCTTGGTGTTCTTCACACCTTCAATGGTAACTCGAGGGGCACTTTGATTGCACTAGGAACATTGGATGCGCTATCTGCCGGTATCCTGGTGTGGGTTGGTGTGGTTGATATGTGGGCGCGTGACTGGGTCATTGATGGTGGTGAAATGGTGCATGCGAAATTAGGAAAAGTTTTCACCGGTGGTATTTCCTTCGTCAGTGGGCTGGTGTTGATGGGACTGCTCGGAAAATGGGCTTGATTACTTCCACATGTACATAATTAGCCTGATCCCAAAGAGTAAGACATCAAGGTTCTCTTAGGCCAATTTCACTCTTTGTATTCCATATTCATCTGAATTCCGGGCGATCGTTTCGCAGGCGCCTGTCGCCGGTATCGAGCAACGCGTATAAGTGCTCAACTTTCTCTGAGAATAGGCATGGCCGAGAAAGCTTGAAGCCACGCAATTCAGGCAGATATATGGGTTGATCCCGGGAAGTGGAATATTCATCTACAACTGCTTTTCCAGACGCGATCCTCGGGTGCACCAGGCACTCTTCCCGGCTCTCAGTGTTCATCTCTACCACAACAGCAAAAGAGGCTATATCCTTATATGGAATGGTGGTAGAGCCAATGGATTCCCGGACAAAGTCTTCTGGGATGCAGTAGGTTTGTCAGGAGGTGAAAGAGGGCTTCATAACCTGCTATGACATCCGCTCGGCCGGAAGAAAAAGAAAAGAGAGATATATTGGTCGAAAAGTAAATTAATTCTGCAAAGCCCAGCTCAGATAAGCTATATTCAATTATTTCCATCCTCATCTCGCAAACGCTGTTGAAGTAATCAAAGCTGACAGTTGCCAAAATGCTTGCAACTAAAATGCTACTAATTAAGCCACGTATGTCACTCAATCTTCCTGCGTATCTGTTAATTAATGGTATCGGCTTTGGCAAGTTTATCATAGCCTTATTCTTTAGATTTGGGGTTGCGAATCATGCAATATAACTGGGATGGCGTGCGTCAGTCATCTAATACGAACATCCAATTGAGAAGGCATACCTTGCAGACATCCCCTCCATCCACGCATTCAATCTCCTTGACCAATTCGAAGCCCATTTTCTCGTAAATACCCACGTTTGGATACCCCTTGGAGCTCTCGAGGTAGCACGGCATATTCTCCCGATCGGCCGTCTCCATGACATTCTCCATGAGCTTCTTTCCCACTCCCATGCCACGGGCATTTGAATCGACGCAGACAACATTGCAAAAATAGTACCCGCGGGGGTCCTGCCAGATGGCATCATGTGCAGTTTTTTGCACTTGCTTCCAAATCCAATACCGGCGTACATTCAGACCACCACGACCAAGGAAGCGGATATTGTTCATAAGTTGACGGAAGGAAAGAAGCCAATCCTGCGCCCAAGCAGACCAGGTCTGTGTCATGGAAGGCGGTTGTGGTGAGTACCACCAGGCAACGCCGACCACAGTACCGGCTGGTAGACGGATGTCGTCATTGCTCTTGGTTTCATTTGCGGCACGAGTTATCTTGGCGACAGAGATGGGGCAGTCGCAGTTGATACCATATTGGAAATGAGCGGCGAGGGAGGCTGCGTTTCGGTGGATGTTAAACTGTCAGAACCCGTTATTACTTGGTTCGATATCCACTTCGTCCTGTTTCACTCTTCTTTCTTGTATATCTTTCTCAAAGCCACAATGAAGTCCTCGGGAGACATTGCTTGCGGAAGAAGATATTTCATACCTTGGATGGATCATCAAACGCCCAGCGAAAATATGGATCGTTGGCAAACGCTTTCTGCACACAGTCTACAGCCCCAGGTATGTCGCTCTGAGCCAGCGGGACGATTTCGATTGACATTGTTTTTGTTCTTGGCTTGTCACTACGTTTTTTGGACAGCGAAGATTGTTTCAGCGAACGGATTTAGACGTCCGGATACTTTTTCTACTAGCTCTGCGAATATCTTGACGCAGAGATATAGCATAAGAATGCCAATGAAGCCGTTGGGGACAGTGTGAGACAAAGGCAACCGCCATCTAAGTAGAATTGAAGTGGCGACAGCCCACGAGTTGATGGAGGAGAAGGTGAGGGAAGGAAGGACTTTGTTTATTGTAAGGGTGTCAGCAATCCAGAAAATAATGGGTAGAAATCCACTCTCAGGGCTGCGAACGGGGGCTCATATAGCTGAGCTCGGTGGTCTCCGACTTGATTGTCACGCTTATCTTATCCACGTAAATTCCAACGTTGCATGTCGCTAGCCTTTCTAGGCAGCTCCAACCGTACATTGGCACTGTGGAGGTGTTACACGGCGTCCACTCAGACCATCGCCCCGTCGTGGCCCCGGTAGTAACCGCAGCTACACAAGTCTAATACAGACCACATGACTGTCTGCATAGTTGAAGCATGTACATAGGACATCGTAGATGTCCTCGAATACCTCAAATCATTCGGCGATATTGTCGATCTCAGATGTATGTGTTTTCCCTAAACGCGGGGACAGGCTCGTATTGGATCATGTGGAGAAGCCAATATAGCACTAATCTCAATCAGGCATGTCGTTGCGTCATTGGCTCAAGCGATTGTGGGGCATATCAGGTTTATCAGTTCAAAGGTCAACCGATAAGAGATAATCAAGGACATTGATACATAATTAGAGTCGAATATAGTCCATACATGGAGTTGATCTTGTTTAAAGTCTCGTAGGGTGTGGTCTATTTCTCCCTTATAGCTCATGGACCGGATTCCGTGGCAAGTACATACTACATGTAAGCAACGGAAAATGATTCCGGCCGGATGTTGGAAATCATGAGCTTGGTGAGTAGAACCATGCAAAATAGGAGCGAACGTGTCTCCATCAGACGAGAAATACATGTCTAAAATTGTGCTCATATGTCACTCAGTATACACTGAAATTTGCTGCCTGGCAGTTTACCCTTTGTTTGGTGACACATGAGCACATGGTCACCTGCTTGTTTTCTTGCTTGGTTTAACTACCCCCATGCCCTACCCTTTGTAGTCTCCCCTTTGTTTATCGAGCCCATGTATCTGGAATACGATTTTAAACATGATGAAAGCGCTGAAAGCTAATACATCCAGCAAAATATTTACGCAGAGGTTATGGCATCGGTGTTACGACTGCTTTATGAGCTGTGCCCAGTATTCCGACTTCTATGCAACTGTGAAAATCTACGGTTCTTTCCTAGAGTCAAACTTTCAATTATTATCCCCTGTCATGGACCATATTTTCTCTTTTGATAGGATATAAATAGTGTCTTTGTGAGTAGGGAGGAGGCGAAGAGTTTCTTTCTTGACGAAACGTAACTACATATGTAGGTAGGAGTCTTCCGAAACGCAGTCAAAGGTTCGATATTCTTTTTCTTCCTTGGAGAATAAAGATAAAAATCTTTGTTGTCATTGCTGTCTTTGTCAAATACATCGACCAGGAAATCGAATCATTATCAACTCTACTCCATGCAAATGCATAAATAACTCTGATCTCCATCATCTACTCGGCTCTCCCACAACATAACTGGCAAGCAATCCCCGGGCACACATCGGATTCTGCGTCATTGGACAATTCAGTGATCTGCTTGCACCTTGTTTGTCCAGGAATCGTCAGCAAATTTCACTTCAAATCGTACTTCAACCAGCTTCCGTCGCCGGTCTGATCTGCCGACGATGCCTCACGAAGATCTTGATCGTATACTGGCCGATGATCCCTACAACGAGCGACGTATTTTCGTTTTGTCATGCTTGCACGATGCAATCTACTATCTTCGCCACGGACCGCACCGTCGTAACGATGTGATCGCCTCGTTACAGGAGGAAATTGCTCCCGAAATCGATATCTCTATCTCAAGCGCTGTTTTGAAGCGTGATACCCAGTTTGAGCGGTTGTGCCGTAACCTTGAGCTTGTCCTGCCTATCTCGATCAGGATTCTCAGCCAGCGTAACGACCGGGAGACCGACCAAGACGTTGCCGAGGAACTCATCAACTGCATCCCTACCGCTTTGCAACAACCTACTCAATGGGACCCGGATGTCGAAGAGAGTTCTGAGGAGGAAGAATTTGAGCGGCAAAATAGGCGTCGTCGTCGTCGTCGTCATCATCGTCACAGATAGGTTTGGTTCTCTAGGGGCAGATGGAGTATGAGCTATAGGCCTGACAGGGTTTGGAGGATTTTCAGTTTTAGTACATTTTCTGCTGGCTCTCTACGTTCCGTGTTTTTATTTAGACGACAAACCAAGGATAGAATTCTGTCCTTACTGCTCACATAACCCAAGTAGTTACCATTCAACACAAGCGCTTGTCACATGTATTTTCTGATATACGATCCTAGATTTAGCAGACTGGACAATTCACATAGCGGAGCCTCTAGAGGGCAGAGCTTGCCTGGCACTTAATGTAGAAGAAACAGATCCATACGCACAAGCTGGCCAATTCGATCAACACCAACAAGATCATATTACTACCAAATACATTAAACTTCTTTTAATAATTATCAGAAACTGGCAATAACGAAACTGATCTAAATCTTATCAAGATATCAAGAAACAACCGACCATATCTCAGTCAACTCTTCCCCAATTCAACCATCTAACCACGATTCCGTCCGCGATGGAAGCGAGGCAGGAAAGCAGGCGCAGGCTCAGTGCGAGTCTCAGTCACAAGACGGGTGACGTTCAATGCACTGGTCGTGGCATTCGCGGCAACAGTCACGTTAGTGAAGTGGGCCGTCATTGTCGTGTTGGTAAATATCTGTCGGCGAATAACCTCGGGGTTGAGAATTGCTCGTGGAGTGATATGCGCCCCTGGCGTTCCGGGGGATACATGTACAGAGGTTGTAGGCAAAGTCACGAGGGTGGCTGGTGTCGTGGGCAAGGCTGTCGTGACTGTAGTGGGTGAGCCTGTCGTGACCGTGGTATGGTGTCTAGTGGTGGTTGGTATGAGAGGCGTCGATGTCCGAGTCTGAGTATGAGTCAAGGTGTGGGTGCTGGTTCTGGTGAATGGCGATGTCACGCTGCCAGTGTGTACACTAGACGTGCCCGTTGAGGCCGTCACGCTGCTAGTTGGGATGTGTACGCCAGTGGTTGTTGAAGCTGTCACGCTGCCAGTTGGGATGTGTACGCCAGTGGTTGTTGAAGCTGTCACGCTACCACTTGGAGACACTCCGCCAGGTCCAGGTCCAGGACCTCCAGTGGTTGTTGAAGCTGTCACGCTACCACTTGGAGACACTCCGCCAGGTCCAGGTCC
>CAJVRC010000839.1:1585213-1625686 GCA_911456345.1 Penicillium egyptiacum
AGGACCTTCAGTGGGACAAGGACAACCCGTTGCTCCCGCTCCCGCGCCGCCTGGACCAGATGTGACAGTTACGGTGGCTGTGCTCACTATGACAGCAGGACAAGTAACCGTCACCGGGACCACCGTCGTCTCCTTAGATGTGGAAGGAGTAGGACAAGCCGGTGTCTCTACGGAAGGAACAGGGCAGGAAGGAGTAGGGCAAACCGGTGGTGCGCTGGGAGATGGGGAAGGAGGCACGGTACCGCCCCCAGGGGGAGAAGTCTGACCAGTGTTAGTAGTTTCAGTGACTACTCCAGGCGAGGATGGATGAGGGGTTTCAGTAGGAGATGGCTGTGTAGTTTCAATGGGAGACGTTGGGGGGGTCCCAGTAGGAGATGTATGGGGGGTCCCAGTAGGGGATGTATGGGGGGTCCCAGTAGGGGATGTATGGGGGGTCCCAGTAGGGGATGTATGGGGGATTCCAGTAGGGGATGTATGAGGGATTCCAGTAGGGGATGTATGAGGGGTTCCGCTGGGAGAGGAAACAGGGCCGCTGGGTGATGGCCCAGGCCCAAAGGTGCCGCTTGGGGGAGGACTAACATTGCCGCCAGTTGGAGGGACATGTCCGGTTGTCGTAGTAGCACCGCCAGTCGGGGAAGTTCCAATACCACCAGTCGGAGGAACGCCGCCAGTTGGAGTAGCAGTCGTACCTCCACCACCAGGGCCAGTGTGCGTAGTGCCGTCTTAAATGCCAGGGAGAGTAAGAAGAGTGCTTTCAGAAAATAAGGTAGTACCTTACTCACCTCCTCCGCCAGGAACTGTAGTACCACCACCTCCGCCAGGGACCGTAGTATCACCACCTCCGCCAGGGACCGTAGTACCACCACCTCCGCCAGGGACCGTAGTGCCGCCACCTCCTCCCGGTGCGGTCGAAGCCATCTTCTCGGTCAAGATAGAAAGCAGCGAGCTCTCAAGTGCAGGATGGCGGTTGCCACGCTCCTGCAAGCCAAAGTCGCGCTCCTCCCGATTATCCTCAGGGCCGGGCTGCTCTAGCGCCACATCTGGGACAGCCACGACACTCTGCAGGAGAGTCCAGCAGGCCAGCAGAATCAAGCATTTTGTTGGAAACATGATTCGGACCAACGCAAGTATGTGCAGGGCGATTGAGCAAATGTGGCCGATTTAGAGAGAAGAGGGGCCAATGCAAGTTCGCCGGTGGTTCCGGGTCGTTGTCGGATCGATGAATGAGCTGATGTAGAAGACAATTCTACCTTCAGGGCTCCTTAGATGGCAAGTTTAGCAACGAAGCAAATGCTCACCGGATGAGCTCGAGACGGGTGAAAGGAAAGCAAAGTCTCGGGTTCAAAAGGATGCTGGGAGGGGATGCGAGAATAACGTCGTATATGTAGCGAAGGTCTAGAAAACTCAATGGTGATGGATTGATGAACATTCGATGTCATCACGGCTACAGGACTGGCCAGGACTGGCCAGGCCTGATGTCGATGTTTGTTTTTTGGTTAAACTTTCCGTGTCTTTGTAGTTTCCGTGGTGAGAGCTGAGTCTGCTCCTATAGGAAATCATTCCCAGTGGTGGAATCCATGGCTGGATAAGGTACGTACGCATCATTGTGACTAGACGTTTACACAGGTCCGGTGCCTGTCGGGTATCCTGTGCGACGTGTTCTGCCCTGTTCAGCCCTGCAGGGGACCTGGACCTGAAGTACCAACATTTATGTTTTTTATATTGCCTCAATGGCGGCAAATTGTCTAATTGTAAATGCCACATGCGCAGTTCGATCGCCGAATGCACTTGTACGCTCAAGGGCCGAACCGAACACGTCGGAAGCGGTATCCGACTCGGCGAAAAATACGGTGAACTATAGAACTGAAATCACAGATTGATAAATATAGACATTAGTAGCAACTATGTACAACAAATCACTCAATCATAAACGCTGGATAGAAAATGCAAGCCGAGGGAAAGAGGAACTTTTCTATCTAAGCTCATCTGCAATCGTGAAATCGTGTCGAGATTACCAGATCAACCGGCGTCGGAGTCCCGGATACCGGATCCAAACGTTTAATAGATCGCAAGAGGGTGACGCCAGCCAACTTGGATGACCTTTACGGCGGTACAGCATGCAAGACCAGCCGCATAGCAGCAGACAGTAAAAGTAATAAGGCCCCAGTAGGACCCATTGCAGCGTGCTAGGATCTCACCCGCAATGGGGATTCCGGTGAGAGTGCTGGTGGCAAAGGTATGTCAGTTATGGACACGCAGGTGACATCACAAGGGAGAAAAAACACTCACCCGAAGCTCACTATGGTATAGGCAGTTGCGTAATACCGGCCATAGTTTTCGGTTTTGCAGAGTTGCCCGACACAGACTGGCGTCAGGCTAATATTGCTGCCGCTTGAGAATCCAAAGAGAGCGGCATAAACGATCAGCAGAGGCAGACTATTTCCAGCAGGAAGCCACAGGCAGGCGTTACAGAGCACGCAGAGCGCTACGGTCGCGATCAAAGTGTTAAACCGACCAAGGAAATCGGCAAAGAAGCCGGGAAGCCATCGGCCGAAGAATGAGCCGGCATTCAAGATGGCAATGATCTGGTACGAGAACTTGGTGGAGAAACCATGGTCGAGGGCGTAGGATGAAATGTAGCTGATTGGCACGAAAAGACCCCACTCAATAAAGAAGACGCTGGCGGTTGTAAGTACGAATCGCGGGTCTCGGAAGATGCGGAAGTCTGGAAGCACGTTCTCCTTGGAAAAGGGCTTTTGTGGGAGTCGAGACCTAATCAAGAGATTTGCAATTGATAGCACAATTAGGCAGATCAATGCGACAACCCGAGTGGCCCAGGCCCAGCCAATCTTGGGGAAAAGGTCTTGTAGGATGAGAGGAAAAACAATGCCTCCGACAGAGCCACCAGTGGCAGCAATGCCAGTCGCGACTCCACGTTTCTCATAAAAATAGTGGCCGATCGCCGAGATCGCCGGCGTGAAAATGAGGGATGCTCCCACTCCACCCAGTACACCGATGACCAGCATAAAGTGCCAATATTCGGTGCAGAAACCGAGGAGGATTACCATGGCCATTTGAAACACGGAACCCGCAAAGACTAGAAGCCGGGGGCCTCGAGCATCGAAGATGGGCCCGACTTGCACTCCACAAAAGAAAGTTAGAAATGCGAACATTCCAAATATCCAACCGTTGGCTCCTGAACTGTATTCCTTCAGTTGATGGGTTTGGATATATGCTTGGAAGGTGCCGATGGTGTTGACCAGGCCCAGCGATCCGAAGAGACCGAGGAAGCTGCCTAGAACTACCAACCAGGCTTCGAGGCCTCCTTCCGGGTAGGTGTTCCCTTCGGCATCTGTAGTCACTCGACTAACGGGGTCTCTTCTGGCTGACCTTTGAGACGGTGCCACGGTAGATGCTGTCCGGTATACATCCTGTGAGCTGGGCTCTTGCTCTGGTGCAGCCTCCGTGTCAAATTTCTCACTGTCCGTGTGGGCAGTAGTCTTCTCGTGAAAGGCTGCTGTGTTGCTTTGGGCGGTTGTGGTGCTCTGGGAGTTCACGATGTCAAATGCATGGTCGGTCTTGCTGTTGGCAGGTCCGACTTTGGTAGACATTCTATGTGAAAGGAGCAGCTATATTTTCTCTCCACTTGCATTAAGAGGGAAGTAATCTCTGAAGTTGAGGACGATGAGAAATTTGAAGGAGGGGAAGTACATATTAGCAATCAAACCTTCCAGACCTTAGAAGGAGTCATATGCAAACGTGCCCAGGTGGCCCTGAGAATTTTCCGTGGAATTATTCCCATTGGTCTTCAAGGTGAGATGGTTCGGAGTGAAAATTTCAGGGCGTGGGATCATTGGGTAAGGAAGTGGATCGATCCCGAGGTGTCCAAATCCAGACCCCGACACCTTGGGGATACTCCCCGTCTACATTTATGTATATGAGGTGCTATGTACATACTGTTCTATAACTAGATGGGGAATTCAGAGCCATGTCGGTTGTTAATTGAGCATAACAAAGTTAATATACATAACAGTTTTCTTTGGCATCATAGCATCATAGTTATAGAATGAGAATCTGTACTTGTCTTAGTTACCTCTATAGATTTGTCGGTGTAAAATATAATTCAATCTGTCGGCGATGGCTATGACGATTCAGGAAATGCCAAACTCCAAACCTCCGAACTTCCGAACTTCCGAATTCCGTTAGGCAATTTTAACTACATACCCGAAACGCTACTTACATCTGGGCATAACATTAACCATTCGTGTGTAGCATGGATTAACTTGTATCTGAGTATACAAAGCTCTCCAAAGCAATAGTGGATTGAATTGACGTACAGACAATATCAAAAACACGGGCTAGATCTGAATCGTACGAAACTAGGCAATGATTTGTGTAGATATATATGTACGACCATGTTTTGTTTTTTGACCGAGTGTCATCGGCTATTGAATTTATACGACTTTATATAACCTTCGTAGGCTACAAATTTAGGGGAAATGGAATGTTTAATATATAATATTTTAAAAAAGGTAGCCCTGTAGGTCTTGCTTGCTTAGGTGGTGTAGAATCTTGTTTGAGTAGTGCAGGAAATTGGTATGTGGCATTAAGGCGCCGCCCCTTCCATTGAACTGGGCTTGTGGTTTAGTGGTATAATACTCCCTTAGCATGGGAGTGGTCCGGGGTTCGATTCCCCGCGAGTCCATTCCTTTTTTGTAACTGTTCTGTTCAGTTGGGTAGATAAACAAATCAATTAACTTTCTTTTTGCTCTAAAAAGAGGAAAAACCAAGCACGTCTATCGAGAATAGTACCGAGCATATCAATAACGCCGGCTGATGCTCCTCGGCGAAAAAGGGGCCTTGTTAGAGAAAGCAACTCCCGCTGACCAGCCAAACATTTTCAAGCTAGTGACTGTGAAGAATTGGAAAGCTTGGCATGCTTAAGATCTATACCTTAACGGCAGT
The DNA here is from genome assembly GCA_911456345.1 of Penicillium egyptiacum. NCBI lineage: Eukaryota > Fungi > Ascomycota > Eurotiomycetes > Eurotiales > Aspergillaceae > Penicillium > Penicillium egyptiacum. The sequence goes on from CAJVRC010000839.1 coordinate 1,590,179, forward strand.
GGAAGCCTTGGCTCAGGTACACTCCGTACAACGGTCGCCTTTATTCTGGATCAATCAGATGGCAGTATTCCCCCCGGCATGTCGAGCCTAGCCACCGAAGGCGATAGGCGATGTTCACACGTCAAGGTTGATAGTATGTACAACACATGAATGATTATTAAGAAGATTCCTCGACTATCAGAGACTGATACGACCGTTGCATCCTCATGCGATGCTTAGCCGGGATAAGAAGCACGCCAGACCAATTGCGAGCTGCCCCCGCTTCTCACGCACGGAGTTTACTATCCCAAAGCGACGGATTCCGGCGATCTCGCCGGAATCCGTCGCTCACCCGGTCCCAATGATAGCTGCGCACAATGCGGCCGAATTCTTACAGCAACAATTTATGGGATTATCGTCTTTACAATCATCCAACACCGCAGATAAAACCATCGGGACACAACTAGATCAGGGACCAAAAGAAGTAGCGGTAAGATCCACAGGGGTGACTCCGGGATGGCCGAAGTCGATATCGGTGGACACTTGCCATTGAACAAGGGGTTGTGCCATGGTGGCGCAGAAGAAGCATCATCCGGCATGAAGCTAACGATTTCTTCCAATCATTCATTTTGAATCACTCAGTCTGGTAAAGTGGATTTTTATTAATTTAAATGGACCTGCCGAGTTCACGATTACGGGCTATTGGTAGGGCTTTTCGGGGGTAGTATATAGCTGGGTCCCCTCCGGATTACAAGCAGACACATTCAATCTTACTCCTGGCCCATTTATACTCACCGGTGCAGGATGTTACTCAATTCAGTCCTGACATCTGCTCTCCTGGCCCTTTCACTGGGGTCGGATCTTGCGATTGGTTCCAAACATGGACGCTTTGCAGAGATAGCTCGTGCTCCACAAGAGAAGGCCAAACGGGCAGTTGACGCTCGTAACCAGAAACATGCGAAATCGGACAAGGATTACCGCTTCTTGAGCAAGGACACTAAGCGTGCGTGTCGAGTTATACCATTGTCCGCAGCAAAAATCCTAATAGACCTATAGGGTACCTGGTGGACTCCCTGCCGGAGGTTCCATTCGATATCGGCGAGATGTATTCTGGTCTGGTGCCAATTGATATGAATAATAGCTCCAGATCGCTCTTCTTCATCTTCCAGCCCACCATTAACGAGCCTGTAGACGAAGTGACCATCTGGCTCAATGGTGGCCCTGGATGCAGTTCGATGGAGAGTTTCCTGCAAGAGACTGGTCGGTTTATATGGCAACCTGGTACCTTTGCTCCGGTCGAGAACCCTTACGCTTGGGTTAACCTGACCAATGTGCTGTGGTGAGTAGTTGCCATGCACGCGAACCCTCAAACCTGTTAACAGCCTACAGGGTCGACCAGCCTATCGGAACAGGCTACTCTGTCGGCACACCAACTGCTGTTTCACAAGAAGAGACAGCACAGGACTTTGTCAAGTTCTTCAAGAACTTCCAGAAGATTTTTGGAATCAAGAACTTCAAGATCTATGTGACTGGTGAGAGTTATGCTGGACGTTATGTGCCCTACATTTCAGCTGCGATGCTCGACGAAAAAGACAAGGAATATTTCGATCTGGATGGTGAGTTATCACGGACATCCAAAAGGCTGGAATGTACACTCTGACTATTTTCCAAGGTGCGCTGGCATACGACCCATGCATTGGACAGTTCGACTCCGTGCAGGAAGAAGTGCCCATTGTGCCCTTTGTCCAGCAAAATGCGAACCTCTTCAACTTCAATGAATCATTCATGGCGGAACTCGACAGGAAGCACAAATCCTGCGGATACGAGAAGTTCATCGACAAGTACCTCACTTTCCCACCACCCGAAGTCCAGCCGCCCATGTTAGCCAGCTCCTTTGACGATGACTGTGATTTGTTTGGCCTCGTCAACAGTGAAATATTCCACATCAACCCCTGCTTTGACGTCTACGAGATCAACCAGATGTGCCCGCTTCTCTGGGACGTGCTCGCCTTTCCCACCTCACTGGACTACCAAGCACCTGGCTCAAGCGTCTACTTCGATCGCGCAGATGTTAAGCGAGCGCTACACGCACCCAAGACGGCCTGGAGCGGGTGTTCCCTCGAGCCTGTGTACGTCGGTGGCGACTCCGGCCCGGAGCGAGAAGGCGACATTTCAGCCAATCCGATCGAGTACGTCTTGCCGCAGGTGATCGAGGCTACTAACCGCGTTCTCATTTCAAACGGTGACTTTGATATGATTATCATCACCAATGGCACACTCCTGGCCATCCAAAACATGACCTGGAATGGCCATCTCGGTTTCCAAAAGAAGCCAGATACCCCCATCGATATCAAAATGCCGGATCTCATGTACGCCGATGTCTTTGCGGAGAATAGTCAATCTGGTGCCGATGGCCCTCAGGGTATCATGGGTGTTCAGCACTATGAGCGTGGCCTTATGTGGGCTCAGAGTTACCAGTCTGGTCATATGCAACCGCAGTACCAGCCTCGCGTGGCTTATCGTCACCTTGAATGGCTGCTCAGACGTACCGAGGAACTCTAGTATCTTATTCGAAGAAGAATCCCCACATATGCAGATTTTATGGCAAGACATAATGTATAGAAAGTATAAGCGCTAGGGTCTTTCTATTTGCCGAGCGGAACGGTGCTGTTTGGGTTGTTGTTCAAGGTGAGAGAGAGACCCGTGGGATTGACTGTCATGGACGTCTAATATCTTGCTCGATTAGCCCTTCATTATGTATATAGAATAAAGTATGGCTGGCTGGAATCGGCTTCATATGTTAGTTTTGCACACGATACAATGCAAGTAATGGACCTCTATACTTTTATCGCACCCAAGCTTGATGCGAAGTACTTACAATCTCTTGCAGCGCCCTACAAGGTACTCCGTATAGCCCAGAGAAACCACGCACAACCCCTGGCTAGTTTATGCATGGCGAGCCGCTAACAAGTGCTGTGCTCAGGCAGTATGGAGCTCGAAATTTGGTCAGAGTTCCAGTTAATCAATCAAGTGCAATACATGGCCGGTTATCAGTTTTCATTTTAGAAAGAACCACAGTGGCACGAGGTACAAATTATATGTACAGCATGCCCTTCAACCCATTATCTTATAAGCACATTGCCCTGATGTATCTGCAGCGGAGGCAACAATTGCTGCCACTACATACGTATGTACGTTGTGAAAACAAGATAATCCATCAAGAACTTTCATATCGAAGTATAATCATCGACAGAGTAGTCGAGAGTCACTCATTCTCCACAGTGTACATATGTAGAGACCAAGGCGAGAACATGAGCGGTTGCCGAGCAGATAATGTGGGAGGCTACCGTCGGCATCACACCGGGCTTACCCTAAAATGGCAAGTGGAAGTAATTTACCCAGGAAGGTTAACCGAAGGTTACTGGGGTATTTAGAAGCTGTGATTGGTCGAGGGCGCGAATCTTCTGAATGCGGCATAGATGCGCCTCAGGATTCACGATCTTCCAACGTTAGTGAGTTCGACCCTTTTCTCTTCTGTTTTATAAGATTGTAGCATTAGCTTTTGATATTAGCAAGGATCCGACATTGTTATTATACTGTAGAATTTAAATTTTATTTTTGCATGTCTGGGAAAGAGGTAAGAAGAGCAAAATAGGTGGTGACGTTCAAGCGGAGCACGCATGCGGTTCCTTGATCTCAGTACGTACAATACAACATACAACATATACGAAGTGCTCTCAATACTTTGCCCCAAATAAGAGTAGTGAGAGGGTATTCCGCACGGGATAAAGTGGTCTCATTGCAAAATTTTTCTTGGTGGGTCGTGGAAGCCAATAGGGTCTCGGCTCAGGCCCCGTTGAATTTGTTCATTATTTCGACCCTTTCCGATGTGTATGATATTGGTACACATGATACGCCGTTATATGGGACTGTCTGAATTCTGCATACCGAATAGCTAGAGGTATAGGTAGAGCAGGTGAAGACCCCTGAGGCTGAATAGTGTATGTCGGATTTGCTTTGGTGGCGTTCAACCCTACAAGGACCGTGCTACAATATACAAGCAAAAGCGGCCAACGTCAGCCACTTACCGATCTTGATGGATTCATTTTAAGCTATTCCCTGTGCGGTAAATTATTAACTATCATCAACAATTTTATTAATATAATACGCCGGTGTGAAGGATGTACGCCATAGTGGAACCTTCTTTTTCCCGCGACGGACCGCCCTCGGATTCTGCCGGTACTGCCGGCCATAAAAGATAACTGTAGAATCTATATTGGTTGAACTCTCGAGTACGAGAATATGATTTAACCACAGATATAGAAGCTTAACTGCAAGAAAACAAGGGGAGATATGTATTATATATTGTCAACTGTTCAGGTCAGAGAGACGTCTCTACACTGCATTGATAGGCGGTAGGTTGTAGGGCGGCGTCCAAATCCGAAAGCATATCATATCCAACTGCCAAACTCGTAACTTTCTAATAACACCTGCACATTGTATGATCTCGAGAGCAACCTCGGGAGTTACGTTCAGATTCACGGAGGACTCCGTAAAGCACCCGGTACCCCAGTCCCGGGCCCGACCCAGTCCTTCTTCAGTATTCGAATTACGGACAGCAGAACATCGCACCTTTGTGCGGTCCCGCTTTTCGGCCTTGGCCAATGATGACATCTCGTACTTGAGACCATCGGTAATATACAGAAAAAAAAAAAGGAAAAAGAGATAAGAGAAAACAGGAAGCATATTGCCTATCCTTGGGATGCTCCCGATATTATATAGGCACTCTCGAATCCCGCCTCATTTCCATTTCTCTCTTCTTTCCTCTTCTGTCAATTCCCCAACTTCCCCTACCTCTCAACCCATCTTCGACAAGGTACAGCTACCAACAGCTTGCCTCCACTCCGTCATACGTCTTGCTAGAGCTCCGTCTCTTTGATTTTTATCTTATATCATTGTGGGAGAACTTCTGGTTCACGTGGATCATCTCTTATTGTTCATCACCACCTTGTGAGAGAAAAAGAAATCAATTTCAACAAAGGCCAAGCACGAGGTACTTCGGATTCGCTATTCAGTAGCAAGCGACCTTGCACCACCCTGGCAACACCGATCTCATCCATAGCAACAAGCCCATCTGCAAGCCTCGACAGCAGTATATATCGACCATTGTCCTTGCGCCACTTTCGGCCCACAGCGAATTGTCCCCGGATTCACGATATATGACCCATTGCAGCTCCCCACATCTGTAGATCCACACTCAACCTCTCTCGGAATTCCCAGCGATACTTGAACGGAATAGAACGTGCGAAAGCGACATACTCGACAGAGAGCAGCAAGTACCAGGCAGTTGAAAAGTACATTCCAAAGCGCCATATAGAACCGTCATTATGGGACTCGAAAAATTTAACCCTTTCAAGAAGGATACCACGAACTTCCCCAGCGTTGTCATCCCACTCGCCGATGCACCTGCCCACCCCCTCCCGGAAAAGGCAGACAAGGAGTCCGACAGCTCGGACGGCGCATCTTCCTCGGAGAATGGTGCTGCTGGCCCCCAGGTTTCAACTCATCTGACCCTCGAAGCCCTTCGTGCAGAAATCGAGTCTGATGTTTCCACATCTACCCATGACTCTGCCTACGACCGTATGTTCCTCCTGGATTTTCGCACCGGTCCCCGTGTGGGAACCCCATGTACTTGGGCTTTTGATCTAACTCGACGACACAGGCAAAGCAAAGGTGATCAACAGAGCCCTGCAGGATATCGGCATGGGCCGGTACCAATGGCAACTGTTCTTCCTTTGTGGTTTTGGTTGGACAGCAGATAACCTTTGGCTTCAGGTAGGAGATCAAAATCAAGATATCACAGATCAAATCTAACCATGTGTAGGGAGTTGCCCTGACGCTGACCCCTATCTCCTATGAATTTGGACTCTCCGATACGTGGGTGCGTTTCAGCACTTGCGCTCTATTCTTGGGTCTCTGTATTGGTGCCTCATTCTGGGGTATCGCCTCTGATATCGTTGGTCGTCGCCTTGCTTTCAACGCCACTCTGTTCCTGGCTGGTACCTTTGGTCTTGCTGCCGGTGGCGGTCCTACTTGGATTGGGTAAGTGTTTATGAAAACAAAAGCATTCTGTCTCTTTTGCTAATCATAAATGCAGAACATGTGCTCTGTACGCTTGCTTGGGTCTTGGTGTGGGTGGTAACCTGCCTGTCGATGGTGCCCTTTTCCTGGAGTTCCTCCCCTTTATCTCCGGCAACATGTTGACCATGTTAAGTGTCTGGTGGCCCGTTGGCCAGCTAATTGGCAGTCTGCTTGCGTGGGCTTTCATCCCTAATTACAGCTGCACTGGCCATGAAGGCTGCACTAAAGAGAACAACATGGGCTGGCGCTATCTGGTCCTCACTCTGGGTGCCATCACTTTTGTCATGTTCATCCTGCGTTTCTTCTTCTTCCACTTGTATGAATCGCCCAAGTTCTTGCTCTCCCGTGGCCGCCAGGAAGAAGCCGTCGCCTCTGTTCATGGCATTGCGCATAAGAACGGCGCCAAGACTTGGTTGACCAACGACATCCTCAACGAGATTGGTGGTCATGCCGAGGTGCACGAAAAAGAGACAGGGCTCTCCTACTCTCAAATCGTGGGCCGTTTCTTCTCCAAATTCTCAATGGAGCGCATTGCGCCTCTGTTCGGTAACAAGCGCATGGGCTGGAATACCGCGCTGCTCTGGTTCTGCTGGACCACTATCGGCATGGGCTATCCTCTCTTCAACGCTTTTTTGCCGCAGTACCTCTCCCAATCCGGTGGCGAGACCAACTCGAACTACATCACCTACCGCAATTACGCCATCACCTCCATCGTTGGTCTCCCTGGCTCTATTCTGGCTTGCTGGACAGTCGAGATCAAGTACATTGGTCGCAAGGGCACCATGGCCATTGCCACCCTGATCACCGGTGTCTTGCTGTTCTGCTTCACCGCATCCACGAACTCCAACATCCAGCTCCTTTGCAGTTGTCTCGAGGCCTTCTTCCAGAACATCATGTACGGTGTCCTCTACGCCTATACCCCCGAGACCTTCCCCGCCCCGAACCGCGGTACTGGCACTGGTATCTCCAGCTGCCTGAACCGTATTGCCGGTCTCTGTGCTCCCCTTGTCGGCATCTATGCCGGCAGTGCGAACCCCAACTCGCCAATCTATGCATCTGGCGCGTTGATCCTGGCTTCGTTTGTGGCTATGTGTCTCCTACCCATCGAGACTCGGGGCAAGCAGACTCTTTAAGAAGCAACAGGTTAAATATCTTGTCTCAGCTTGCCAAAACTGTCTTGCCTACTGTTGATTTCTAACAACAGCTTGTGTTGGAAACTGCAAGATAAGTGGGTGACCAAAAATAGGACAGCACATCCCCATATTACAGATCCGTCCCCTTGCCATTGCGATCTGAGTGATTCGACCAATGGATTAACATGCTCCAAGCACTTGGGGGAATCTATGGACCGGAGAAAGTGTTGTCGTGTCATATATTATAATCCAGTAACTATTCTCATGTGGCTTCTGAACTTGAATATAGATACCAATCAAGATACCAAGTTTGTGCCTTTTTTTCTTATTTTAATTCCGAGTTGATGTTGTGTAACTTTTCCATTAGCAACCTGTGCAATTTGCCACATGTTTTGAATGGCATAATGGCTTGGACTATGACAATACCACCGGTCTATGTCTACATGTACGGAGAAATAGTCCCAGGGACTCTGGATATAAGAGACTATACCCAATAGACCAGCCGGGAACGGGTTCACTGCATCACCAATTGGAGACTGCTACCAAAAGAAGATGATATGAAATATGTGAACCTTTCCAAGGTTCCAACCTTGGAATGTTGAAAAATATGCTTATTGAATCCTTAGCAAACATGGACGGACATAACTCCTATGATAACGATAGCAAAAGGAAAAAGGAAAGAAAAGGCCAGGAAGAACTCCGTTCCAATCCAAGCAAGCTCCCGGATAACTCAAGAGAAAGCGAAAAAGAAAACTCACTTCACCCATTTTCCAATTGTGACTATGTAGCGTGCAGGTTCCTCGCCGGGACCGATCCGATAACGCGCAAAGAGCTTGAAGAAAACGAACAAAAACAGTGAAAATGACGAGAAAAAACGCAGAGATATCTATGAAAATATCGCTCACCAACAAGGCGCAAAGAAGTTATGAAGACATCACATCATGACCCTCATGGAAGAAATACATCCTGTCTATGCCACGGGTTGATTACGACGGCCACGTTTCTCAAGCAACGTGGAACCGCTCAGAGTAAGCTCAAACGGCTGCTGGTGCTTGCGGATAGAGCTCTTTGCAGCATTAGCGACATTGGCATCATGCATCCCGTAGCCCCCTTTGGCCTTTGGCTGGCTGGGTGGTTGTCGTGCCTGTGCAGCGCTGCTTTGGGCACCGAGGTTCGTGGATCGGAGCTTGGCTTCCATCCCGGCCATATCCCCTTGACTCTTGGCCACCTTGGCTGGTGGTTGGCCTCCGAGACTGTGGTTGTATTCGGGTTCGTCATCATAATCTTCGTTGAGAGCACCCAGGGCAGACTGGAATCCTGCCGTGCCACTGCGGTTGGATTGGCGCGCGTTTGCGCGGCGCTTTCCTTCCTCTTCTTGTCTGTGCACTGCGTAGCCAACATCAAAGACTTCACGGAGGTTGAAAGCGCCTGGAGATCGGAAGTCCATGCGGCGCTCTGCTGCAACGGATGGTTGGTCGAGGATGCGGGCGCTGGCGGGCTGGTAGGGCCCGTGTTCAGCGCCGGAGGAGTCGAGTTGGTGTGCGACTTTTTCGGGGGTCTGGAGGTGGGGTGTTGCTAGAGGGGGTGCGTCTGCGGCGGCGGTAGTCTCCTCATCGGTACCCTGTATCCAGGGGTGTGCGAGGAACTCCTTGATGGTGAAACGCTTCTCGGGATCCACGGTGAGTAGATGCGAGATCAGATCCTGGGCCGACTTGGAAATATCGTCCCACCAGGGTGACAAAAAGGTGTATTGGCCGCGTGCCACCTTCTCGGTAAGGACTTGGATGCTCTCGTCATAGAACGGAGGGAACCCACAGAGGAGTGTGTAGAGAACACAACCCATTGCCCACATGTCTACACTTTTGGAGTAACGCTCATCCTTGACGATTTCTGGGGCTGTGTATCCGACGGTACCACAAGGCGTCATCGTCTGGCTATCCCAGATCACCTTGGATAGACCGAAATCTGCCAGCTTGATCCTGCCAATACCACCCGCACCAACTCCGGAGGTGAATTCTCCCTCATCTTCTTTGTCTTCGTCCCCTGGCTGCTGAGGTTTGGGATCCTTGCTGGGAACGTGGGGAATTGGGTAGAACAGGAGATTTTCCGGTTTGATGTCACTTAAGAATGTTAGCTTTCGCAAGAGCAAATTTCCACTGAGGGGTTGACAAACCGATGAACGACACCGGATGTCTCGTGTAGATATTCAATCGCTTCCGCAACCTGACGAATGACGTGACGGCTAAGATTTTCGCTGAAATACGTCAATCGGACAATCTGGTGGAATAATTCACCCCCGGGGCAGAGTTCGAGGACGATGTAGTAATATTGCCGTGACTCGGAAAAATCTATCAGTTTGACGACGTTGGGGTGGTCAAGATTGCGCATAATCTGAACCTCTTTGAGGATATTTGCTCGCTGTTAAAAAGACTAGAGTCAGCAATGGCCAAACAAGATGCGCAGCCACGCACATAGGCAGTAGCATGTTATAGAGTAGTCATTACGCCAGCAGACGCAAGTCACTATTGCTAGGGAGTAAGTCGAGCGCCAGGAAAGAATTGTCTGCGCACCTCCGCCGCCTTAGGGACTTTTTTGACTGTTGGATATTGAGCATCGTTCTATAGAACGTATTGGCCGTGTGTATAGACATATTGCAAACCACGCAACCACGAATAAATGGGAACACGAAACCACAGGGAAAAGAAGAAAGGCACCTTGCGGCAGAACCTACCTGATTGCTATTCATTTCAAATTTGCGGACGACCTTGATGGCCACCTCGCCGTATTCCGTTGTCGAATCCTTGGCACGATAGACGTTACTGAACGCGCCATCGCCCATCTTCTCGACCAAGATCCAGCGCTCTAGGCCGGGGTATTTGGGCATCTTCGATCGGTTCATGTTCTCCTCTGCGACTAGACGTTCGATTTCGACGGAGCGATCCTGCCTGACCTGAGAATCAGGTTTGTGGACGGCATTGGCTCGGCCTTCAGGGCCGAAAGCCTCGAGGGAAGGTGAATACTGGCCTATCGGTTGGCGTTGTGGCTCTGCGTGGATGGTGGAAACGTCTGTCGTGGGCTCAGAACGGGGGGTGACAAGGCGGGCCTGCTTGCCATGCCGAATGAAATTCTTGATATTCTGTATTGTACTCATGATATCCAAGAAGAATCGTGATTCATAAGCAGATGTCTTGGATGTCTTGGGTTTCGGAGAAGAAAGGGAAACAGAGATAGAAGAAGGAGGATGGCGATTGAGGCAGGGATTTTTCAAGGTGGGAAGTCAGACAAGTTGAAGAATGGACTTCCGCACTGAAGGACTTCGAAAATCGCAAAACAAGAAGAATAGAGAGTAAAGCAAGACCACAAAGCTACAGACCAAGAAGAAAAGAAAGGAGAAAGGAGATTGATGGCGGGGGGAGAGCTATGACGAAATCAGAGATCTTTCCCGATGTCATCTGCCAAGACCAGACAGTCCTGTCTTCTCCTGGTTCGACCTTTCGGGACGTCATGATACGCCACTGATCCACTGTGGTAGCAACATTCGAATCTATCTTCGAATTTCTTCAATTGTTGAGTATTGAGTATCTGTGTAGGGTATTCTTTTCTTTTGCTTTATTCCCAGAGACTAGAGACCAGAGATCCCCAGCTGCCAACTCCTAACTTGTATAGGCCATTCTCTATTTCCCTTGGAATATTCCCAGATACCACCTTATCAAGGTAATCATTTTTTCCCTCATACAAAATGGCTGGTCTGACCTGATTCCAAAAGTCTTGAAACCCTGGCTTGTGTGGGGATTGATATCGTCATCACCCGTTGCCACATGCTAGGACTCGTTGGACCTGTGACTTGTAGGGATTCCGGATTCACAGCAGATTCATATTGCTTTTATCCTATGAGGGTGTCTGTGTTGCCATTCTGAGAATATCCGCTAAGCTTTGAGTCTCCTATTCGTACGGGGAGGCCCGAGATGAAGACGATCTCAACCTTCTCCGGAATGCTTACCAAAGGGCAAACATACATACCAACAGTGCGTATATATCTATGGGATGGAGCCCTGTTTATGTACAACATAGAGTCCAAGGAAAATCCTGACATATTAGATTTGGCTCCACATGGCTATATAGATCAAGTCATATAAGAAAAAGTACTAGGAGAGTCCGTACAACATATAGCCCTGGCTGTACCCCGCCCGGGCCTAACGTGCTTAGTAACTATCCATAAATGCCCAGGTGTCTGTGGACCCGAGGACCACCTGCATAGCTAGCACCACAAGATTGAACTTTCCCCCTTGCGAACATCAGTCCCCATAGAATCTATCCTACTTAATATGAGAACATTCACTATAGTACGATATACTCTAGGGCTCTGATCCGCTCTCCACCTAACTGTGGAACCTACTGTTCCAACCATCTTATAGGGATACCCCGTTTCCTGGCTGACCGCAGAACTGTACACCAACTCACGCTCGTTTACAGGGACCGTCACTGCCTTCTATGTCAGAAACATAGAGATGCTCTTTGGATCCCTACCTAGGTAATCATCCCTAATCACATCACACGGTATTCCTCTTAAGAGGTACTCCCTTATATCTACACGTAATATAGTACCATTCTTCCCACCCGCTTTCATTCTAGGAATTAGAGTTTGTATAGAGATTATTGACATGGAGAGCTCTTGTCTGTGCGACCTCGCCATTCATCAACCCGAATTATCCAATCACGAACAAGAGCTCCAAAAACACCTGTCTCATCAATAGGAAGGCCATGCGTACCACGATCTAGAACAACATAGGTTGATCGTGGATAGAGCTCCAGCAAGCGAAGACTGTCTCGGTAGCCCACGCTCTCATCTTGCCGACCACATACAACAAGTGTGGGTGCAAAGAACTTGGCATTTTCATTGTCCAGCGAAAATGATAACTGATATCGATGTGGATCCGCTCGGATCGGATCCAACACCTTATTGTCTGCTGCTTTCTCCGCTGGAAGGAAAACCTCCTCGTATTTTGCCTTTAAAGTTTTAACGTAAGGAGGCGTTTGAACGAGGATGTTTCCAAGAAGTGTCCTGTCTTCGGCTGACAAGTTCGACATGATTTGTTCGTTCACAACCAAAGGTTTGAAAGCATCAAGATCACGCATGCTGTCCTTTGGCTCAATAAGCGGTACGCGTAATAGTAAACCATCGACTTGCTCAATATATTTTTGAGCTATCGCACGTGCAAGGTAGCCGCCACATGATGAGCCGACAAGCAAGAACCTTGACTTCCCAAGTCGAGAATCAATGAATTGCACCAGGCGAAGGTATATATCGTCCAGGTCCTTGACATTGTTGGCAGGTGTTGTGCCCATGCCTGGAAGGTCCACGTAAATCCGGCGAAGTCCCGGTACCTTGTTGAAAATTGGCTCGAAGTCCAGCTCCTCGACTCTTCCCTCCATCTGCCATCCATGAATGATCAAAACGGGGAGTCCTTCACCGATTTCATGTGAAGATAGAATAGATTCCATTTTGTTGCTGGGTAGTGGTTTTGTGAATATATGAGGAGCAAGAACCAGAGCAGTTGATTGCAGGTACAAATCACGCCATCCTATTAACAAAGTGCTGTCAATAGTCGCCTAGTTCAGTTTGCATGGAACCTTCTAGCCTCTAATTCTCGCCTCTTGTATCTTTCATTGGTCTGTACAAAACTGAAAATCTACACTAACCCATATTTAATCTAGCGCATCATATGATTGGCGTTTGAAAGAGTGTCTCAATGTCTCTCGACATGGAAAGCGATATCGGGCGCCATAGTACAAATATATAGTGACTATGTACGCAGACTAAATGGCATGAATGGATAATGGGTGCTGGATAGAGGATTTTCTAGGCTAGAAACAGAAACCCCGTTCAAGTTTTCGAAAATCTACCGTCTTTCTGTCTTTGATATATTCGTACTACAATATCGGCTAGGTGTCCATTTTCTGATGAAGTCATGTCCCTTAAGCGAAAGCCACTGAACAAGTTGATACAGACCTTTATGTATCCAAGGGAAGGTCAATCAAGTACAGAGGATCGATTTTTAGATCGTGAAAATTGGGATAGGAGCTAGCAATAGATGTGTTGTATACAAGATACGAGGCACTATTTGTTATTATCTTATATATACTGCGGTATTACAATACGCTGTGCTGGGCTAGGCTGCTTAGAATCTATAGTTCTTCATTTCTAAGAGCCATGAAATAACGATGTGCATGTTAGGAATGTATGTATGTTTTGAGACCTGCATCAAGGGCAAACAATGCCAAGTAAGGGCTGCGAGAGAGCCACGAGACCACAGACGACTCTATGCTCGAGGACTATTGGCATCTCCACATGGTGCCAATTTGTAGGTGAGGTCGAGCATATACATCGCACATTGTAGGGTGCAGTAACCACTGGTCCACACTCAAGGACAAATCTGCATCACTGAAACTAGTCCTAATAAGAGAATAACTCCAAGCCATGGTAAGATCAGAATGTGAGAGGGTTCTCATACCTAGAAGCTAGTGTGATGGATCTGCAGTGTGATCACCAGTGTGATGAAGTCGAAATGAGATTAGGCTGCAAGGCATCAATATTACCTGAATAGGAAGCAGGCGCTAAGCAGCGGGAAACAGTGGCGTGGAGACACACACCTCCTTCGTCGTATTATTCAATCTTTCATGCGAGCATTTTTGAACACTGTATTCCGTTTTAATTCTTTTATCCTATGTTATTTGAATGAATATTCTTTATCGCCTCATACTCACCTGAAACACGGGGATAAGAGGGCTTGAGACTGGACTCCCCAGCCACTCGAGAGTATCCTCCATCCCCACCCTTACAGCTCACATTGCAGAGACAGGTCGAGCCAGACTCCATCTTTAAAACATATGCCTTTGCTCCGTACTCCGTACTGAACTGCTGCTTGTCCTTTGTGGTGGGCTCGAATATACCTCGGACGATCGGCTCCCCCTACATCATACAGAGACAAAGCAAAGCCTTGGGGCTTTAGGGACCGTTGACTTTGACTATTAGTCGCATCTTGGTCGCAAAATGCTCGCGCGCGATGCGACACTTGCGATACTCTGAACGAGACATCCTACTCCGTACCATGATACTCAAAGGTATCTAAACGCTAATCGAAGCCACAAAAGCGACCGTGGATGCTCCAGGTCTTCGTGGGTGTGCTGTTTCCAAGATGCCGGGCGTGGAAGTGATGGGGTCGTCGGAGGATTTGCAAGCATTCGAACGGCCGCTCCTAAGGTCTCACAAGACACTCCCTCGGCGGGGTGTAATCGTTCCTAGCATTGAAGTCATCCAACCGGTCTCTTCGGATCAGAATGGGAGACATACTGCGACACCGTCGCTTCCCTTGACACCCCCGGGTGCGGGCCATGAAGAACTCGTGGTTGACGAACAAACACAGAAAATGAATTCTTCTCTGTCAGACATACCAACGTCTGGGATGTTGACCCCTCGCCGTCCCTCTAAGCCTCCAACCCCCGATGTGACACCTCCTCGAACGAACTCGAATAAGCGACCTACCTTGAACCAGTTTAATTATTTCTCCTCGTCGTCTCGAGCGGATTCGTTTCAAACGGCTTTGGAGAATATCTCATCGGAAGAAGACATGGACACCCCGGTTCGCATGTCTCGGACCACAACCCAGACACCAAAGCAAAGGAGGCAACCATCAAAGCCACCCGCCTCAAATGGATATCTTTCAAATATAAAAAGATCTCCGCCATCTGCTTCTCAACGACATAGCGAAACCAAATGCGACGCCGGATTCGAGTCTTTTGATGGGCATTGGGCCGCAAACTCGATCGATGGGTCGCCAACACCGTTGGCCGGAAAGCGCAAGTCTGCACAGAACCACACTCAATCAGTCTATAACTCAACCCCTGGGAGAGATGCGCTTGATGTAAAGCACCTGGATGCCTCTTTGATGAGGGCAAAAAGTCTGCGAGACCATGTCAATGGTGCGCATGAAGTCAAAGCAAGCACCTCAATGGAGAAGTTCCGTGAGAATATTGGGTCGTCATCGCCGGAGGGTCCAGCAAGATTTAGTGGACCAGACACCCGTCCTTTGTCGGTCATCTCCTCGACATCCACCGTTGAGGCTATGATAATCGACTCTCCCAAACGAGCCCAGCGAATGCTCCGGCATACCGAAAAGAGAAGCTCTCTGCGGTCTGCGAGCTCTCCCATCACAAGGTCTGAGCGTACATCATGTGGCTCCCTCCCTGAATCCCAACGCCGCCTGATTCACAAGGCCGCTCGCATTTCTGATCAGGATGTTCGAAGCCGAACATCCGAGATGTCGTTCTCAGCTAAGACCAGCAACAGTGCAATACAGCCCAATATCGAAACTATCAACGTGGTGGTCATACCGGAGAGAAGTTCATCTCTCATGTCCCGTCCTAACAGCCACGTTTCTTCCAAACTGGGTTCTCATCGATCAAGCCGTCGTCCTGCGACAGCATCAACGGGCCGCACAGATATCCAAGTGCAGAAGAAACACACCGTCTCTGATCCGATGTCGACTCGATCTCGCGAGACCGATTCGAGGGTCTGTCCCACGGGGCCGCCTTTCGTTCCTCTTGTTCCACCCCGGGCCTCATCACTTTCTGCGCCAACGAGTCGGAACAATTCTCGCGCGAATTCTCTCACTTCCAACAGTCTGCGAAGTCGTCCCGCCGAGCGTCCCGCCATACCACCCCGAAGCTCGTCGCTTTCTGCGCCAACGAGCCGCAACAATTCTCGTGCGACTTCCCTTACTTCCGACAGTCTCCGAAGCCATGACTTAGCCATTGACCTCGAGATGCAAAAGCGTCGTGAGCATCAGCCGGTGTCCCCGCCTCGTCACAACGTTTTGGCTTCGCCTGACCGCCATAGTCTACTCGAACCTCCCAATATGCACGCCCTCTTTGCTAGCTCCGATGATATGGCAACCCTGCGTCCTCCATCTTTGCCTTTCACTCAAGGCTCGATTCCATCGTCTTCGCCGGGACCTATCGAAATCCAAGAGGCTACAGCCGTCAGCCTGTTCGCGCACAACAATCACTCACTGCTGCTTGTTGACCCTCGCGTACAAGCTTCCTCGAGGCGTCCTTTACAAGCGCTTGGGATTTCTTATGATCTTCCCCAACTCCCTCGCACACCCGACAATCCATCACAAATGACAACGTTCAATGTTGACTCGCCTTTGAAAAATCCTCGCCCTCCACCCAAGCCCCCGTCCACCAGGCCTCTTCCCCCGCTTCCATTACATGACGCTCAAGATGAAAACAAAGGCCTCGGTCAACGATGGAGTTCCGTCCGTCGTACCTGGAGCGCGCGCCCTCGGTCGGATTCCTTCAACACTATAGCTCGCTCGTTCTCCATGAAATCGGCCAAGAACCGAACCGCAGGAATGGAAATGGACAGTCGTCTATATCCGTTTTGGCGGCCCCGGGGATTCTGGGAAGACGTACCCGGGTCCCCAGAGAAAGAACCGTCGCCGACGCGGGAATATTTACCGCGCCCTGATGGATCCTTGATCGTAAACAACTCTCTAGGCCTGCCCCAGCGCCGCATCATCTTCGACGGCCCGGCTGCTCTGGCGCGCCGCAGCCCAGAAATGAAACGCTTGTTCAATGGAATGACTAGCAACGGTAGCTTGGTTGACCAAAGCATGTTCCGAGCAGGATCCCCATTGAACCCGACTCGCTTCCGGTCTCTCTCTCGGTGGGGACTGCGGTTCCAGTCAATATCGTGGCGTAATGTGCGGAATCGCCTGCGACGTGTGCGCCAGCGACGAGACGAGAGAAAGCGGGCTGTCCGGAGGGAAATCCTCAAGCAGAGTATCGGTGGCCCTGTCTACGTGGCATCTAGTGCTACAGCCGAGGTGGCTATGAGATGACTTAAATGATGTCCCTTTCTCTATTTCGTCTCATGTTATTGACATATTTATGATTGGATACGTTTCACGCATTTCAAACACTTACCCGATGATTTCACGATGCATTTGCTTTCTTTTTTTTTGTTTTTGGAATTGCTTCGATGCCCCGAGATGATCTTTTGATATGAGATCTATGATGATTATGAAACATGAAGCTATGACGATGATTCCATTGTTTTTATTTCTTTGTCTCTGCTTTTGTTGGCTTCCCAGATGTACCACTAGCTTGTTTTGTTTACTTCTATCATACATACACGTGTGCGGATCGAATTTACAGCCTGTTCATCAGTCCGGGACCGAATAAGGGTTCTAAGCTGCCCCTTGCTTCACGTTGTGTGACATAAGATGGCCCATGAAGCAATAATCTCTTGGCTGCAGGACTGGATATAACTGAGTACATTGAGTAATGTATTAATGTATGAGCAGACGCCTGGATGTACTCTATTAGGTAAGACCAAGTTAGCACCGTTTTATACTGACAAGAGATTGTAATGAAACAAGATAGGTATATAAATAATGAAGCCTGGGTGTTTATAAGGAAGCTATTCAAGTGGTCAATCTGGCCTATTAACCGAGTGGGAGGCAAAGGGATGGCCTAAACCCTTGTAGCATATCCGCCGTATATCAATGCATCAAGTATCGGAACATTAGAAGGAACCTTGATCGTGATAAGGACGGTGCCATCGTTCACCTAGAAAGAGAGATGAGATAATGGTTTTATACCCAGCAATCAGATGGCCTTGTGTCTCTCACCCACTCAGCCACCCAGGGAGGATTTTGGCAGACTACCTTGGACTATAGTTAAGTAGATTGAATTACATTGTTTGTGTCCATTCTAGGTACCTACCTAGGTAGGTACTCCAATTGTCTTTACTAATATAACTTTGGGACTTCCCTTTGGGCTCTATTTGTTAGTCTGATTCATCTTATGCTGCCCATCTGGGGTATCTAAAAACATTCAGCTCATGCTAAACCCATCACGTTCAACGCCTACCACCCCAGTAGACATTTCCTCTCCCCTTTCCCCTCTTCCCACGCCCACGTACACTTGACCGGCCCCGAATAGCCATAGACCCATACTCCGTCTCGCGCTCCACTCGTTGTCTCGTTCGCTCGACCGATTCATCTTCCTGATCGGCCACTAAGCCCGGTTCATCTTTTATTGACTGTGCTAGTCTCTCGCGGCTGTGTTTCAGCATCGCTTCCCATGTTGGTGGGTCGAGGAAGGGCTGTGGCGGCATAGCGAATGAGACTTCAAAGTGCGGGGGCTGGTCTTCTTCATCTTCAATTGTGCTTTTATTATGCCCGCCTGAACTTGTGGGCTTATTTCTTTCTTGAGTCGCCTCTTCGTATGACTGTTTGATGCCCGTCTCTGCGGGGATGGCGCTAGGGTTGAGGATTTTGTATACTTTGGGGTTTTGCCCCTTGGTTGGTAATGGTATAAGAGCGCGCTTATGTGGGATGAAAAGAGGTCGAGATTTCTGGGAGGAAGTTGATGAAGCCATTATTCCAAACCAACTCAGTGAGGTATGGAAAGGATGAAGAGAGGAAGTTGAAACAGTTGGAGATAAGCGGAGTCGAGATCTTATCAGCTTATCGGATAGTGTCAAGACGTCAAGCGCATCTTCCAAGGTTTCATTTTGAGGCTATTAGCACTACATTAATTGAAATAAATATGAATGTGTCCCGGCCGAAACGTGATAATGCACCTAGACACCTGGTCCCTTCGAGATATCCTCACTAGCGCTGGCGCAGAGCAATCTTCAGCCCGAAATTGGGCACATAAAACTCCTCGAATGAAAGCGAGCCGGTCAAGGGGAGCGAAGTCGAATTAGGAAGGAGTATGTCATACTGATTCAGGGTATGCGCGAAGGCGAGCTTCATGAGCGCACTAGCCATCCAGCGTCCAGGACTGCAAACACGAGCAAAAGTCAGCCGATACGATCCGGGCAGTTGGATTTGAAACCAGGCGATGAAAATTTAAAGGGCCAGCCAGAAACAAGACTTACCAGGCATGTGCGCCCATTCCAAAAACCAGATAGTCAGGGCTCAGGTCGACCAGCCGGGAGTCTTTGGCTCCACCTGCTGCACGCTTGACGAACCGGAAACCATCGAATGCGTCCGGGTTCGTATAGTGCTCGCTGGATCGTTGGATGATTCCACTTGGGACGGCAACGTGGGATCCCTGCTTGAGTGTAATACCTGTTTCATTCCATACACGATCAGCTCGATGTTTCCTTGGCCTGTAGTGTGCGTGCAAGGACAAACCATTAGAAAGTTTGAGGTCACTAACACAGACCCGATGGGCAGAGACTAATATCCACATTATTGCATTAGCCATGCACGATTCCCATGGGTGGTCGCATATAGACGTACGTGCCGAAGGGGGATGCAATCGCTGACACTCCTTCAAGAAGCTGTCCATCAAGATCATGCCATCACAGGCTGGAACGGTTGGGCCCATTTCAGAGAAAATTCGATCAATTTCCTCGCGTAGGGGTGCAATATATTCAGGTCGTCGAGCTAGTTCAGCTAGGGCGCCGTAGAGTCCCTATTGGCTAAATTAGCAGAGTGCGGGATTAGGACATGCGTACAGAGTACTTACATAGGACGTGGTGTAGATAAAGGCAAATTGCAGAAGCAGCATTTCGCCTATCACCTCTGAATATGTCCATCGCTCCCGAAGGACACTGCTCTCATACAGCCATTGGAAGATTTCAACCTATAGGTCGTTCAGTCATGTTGATGGAAGGGGAAGAGGAGGCAGGAATACCGGATTTTCTGATTCATCGAGATTGGTCTCACTGGGTCCGTTGCCACTGAAGATCTCGGCGTGATATTCTGCTGCACGCGCATCGAAGTGCTTTAGCATAATCTTACGCGAGGCGTGCATATCCCAATTAGTCCCAAGAGTGGCGAGGCGACCGATGAGCCCACCGATGTAGCTATTTGTGTCTTAGTCCTCGGAAAATGAAAGCAATGGACTATCTCACTCACGGTTTCACGCAATCTGGAACAAGAAATTGTACGCGAGTGGTCACTATCATCCCAAGGATGTGGTCCTTGACAGCTTTAAGATATTCCTCATTCCGAGAAAGCCGCGAGCCGACAATAGCAAAGCTGCCACTGCGGGCTACGATCGAGTATGCCAAATCAAAACAGCCGACGTTGCATTCTGGTTGAAGCCGTTAGAGACTATCTCGCCTATAAAATCTCCAGAACTTACCCCCATTTTGGAAGTCCAGGGTCTGAAGCTGCGAAATGATTGCCTGATTCATAGCGGGCATATACCGATGCAAGTGCTTGTAAACAGTGGCACGAATCAAACCAGGCGTAGTTTTAGCAATTTTCGGCCATCCCATTCCCTTAGGAAAGTATCCAGGCATAACATGAGAGACCTGGAGGAGCTGTGGAATATTTGTTAGCTTATAAACATAGAGAATCCCTAGCAGCCCTACCTGATCAATCCATGGCTCGGGGGAGACAAGAGTACTCGGTTTATTTCTTAGTTCTTCAATCAACTCCGGCTGGCATAATATGACCTGACCGAAGCGAAATGTCCGCGGGATCTCGAACAAGCCATTTGCGAATTGTTCATAGCCTTTCTTTATAATAGTGGGCCCGTCCACGACAAACTTGTACTGCTGGAATAAGATCGAGAAATAGTCTTTGCGTGCAGGGAAAGGAACTTGGTTCTGTCAGTTCAGCAAATCATATATCAGCATCTTATGACTTGTGGTTTGGTTAACTATCGCCAGATAGGGAGAGGTCACTAACGTTAGCCATGAGACAGGAAGTAAACACCAAAGCGACCGCAACCACAAAGCAAAGGATAGAGGGAACAAATATGCATAACACTATAGCAGAAACCCAAGATTCCACCTCGATCCAATTGGGGTTATAAAGAAAGGCCATTTTATTCTAAAGAAGCAATGGGAAAGAGAAGAAATGGACAAGACGGGCGCCAGGATGACCGAGATTATATAGGTTTTCGTCCAGTCAAAAAGGATGAGACAAGAGAAAAGCAATAATATCACAGTGCCTTAGGTTGAAATTGCTCGTACGGAGCGAATCTGTCGCAAAAAGAAGCGACAGAAATTAACTCGGTGTGATATACGTACATAATGTACCGGACTTTATAATTGCATGAGGCTACTTTCTGACGGATATTTTTAGAGGATTTTGGGCCAAATATACACATATAGCATCATATTGGAAAAGAAAAGAACATCGTAACAAACCATAATAAATATAGACGTGGAAAGAACAACCTTGGAAACTCCTTGGGAAGTATCGGCGATCGAGTGTGTGGTATAATGATACAAAGACAACGCAAGTCACCCAAAAAAAGAAAAGAAACCCGGCAATAACGCCAAGAAAATATTAGACAGGCCAATCTATGCGATGCCCTGGGATTCTATCCCACCCATTGTGGAGTATGAGTAAGGCAAGTCTACCAGCCCGTCAAGCAGCCAGTTCAACGGATCGAAGACTTCGTAATTAGGTTCAATGAAGCCACTGGGAAGTCCGTTAGATTGGCTTGTGGCTGGTTGGATCCCAAGGCTAGCCTGGGATAGCAGGGGTGCTGGGGCAAGGCTGGGATCATTCCCAGAGATTCCTGGTGTCATTGCAGATGTGTGTACAGGGCCGACAGATGAAGTGGCTGAGGAATCGGCTGCCGAGTCAGGATTTGTTGGGTTTTTCAGATAGGCTAGAATGAAAGGTTAACGACGGCTTATTTTTACCGGAGAAATTGTAAACGGATACTGACCTTCAATGTTTCGGCCCTTAGTCCTGGCATCCTCCCGCCAGCGCCACACAGAGTCGAACAGCAAGGACATGCTCATCCGACAGCGTACTTTGAGTCGCAGGGAGTCGTCAACATCGGTGCTATTGTTAGCCCGTTGAGTCGCTCCCCCCAATCTCCACATCTGAGCCAATACTTCAGCAAGCCGTTCAGGCAAGTCATTGCTGGACGCTGACACCCCCCGGATGGCCCAGATTGTACGGTTGAATAGATTCTTGGTGTATTCCATGTCTATGTGAGAGGCGAAGAAGCTCTTGCAAAGCTTCAGAAGAGTGCAACCGGCGGCAACCATCATCTGGTAGACATAGTATGGGGTGTAAGAGAGAACCGGGCCAACCTCGGTCTCAAGGTTCAGGACAACCTCGAGGAATGATGTCGTCGCGACATACAGAGATAAGACGCGTTCGCGGTAATTTTTAGTGGTCGGCTCGTCAAAGAATGCCGAAAGGTGCAAATGAAGGTTAGCAGCACGAAGGAACAAGTCAGTAATACCTGGATGTGGTTAGTCATGTTTCAATATATCGCCACTTGACTTTCGGGAGCTTACAGTCATTCTGCGACTTAAGCTGTTCTTCCAAATCCTCAAAGTCTCGCGACAGAAAGGCAATCATTATTGAGCGTTCATGGTCGCTGGTTAAGCCAACAGGATCGCGTCGATTTGTGTAAAGTGCTCGAGTGACCTTGTCGCAGAACTTTTCAATCTCCAATCTTGGCCTTATATCTTCAGGAAGCTTGAAGTTCGGGTCTAGCGAATCGCTCGAGGACAACGTCCAGTCGTAAAGAGTAGATGATGGCTGTCCATAGCCGGTGGAAACCCTGCAAAGTAAAATATGAGACAAAGGCGAGCAGCAATTAACTATGGTTTTGTACATACCTTTGAGCAACAATATTGCAAATCGCCCAAGTTCGCACCTTGTCTCTCAATTCATCCTCAATCAGTTCCACTCGGAATTTACTAAAGTCCTGAGTGTGAGAAGGCCGGTGGAGACCAAGCTGCATAGCAACTTGTACCATCATTCCACATAGCATGAAGGTCGGATCTGTTGAGGTGCTGCTTGTAGGGAACGGCCATGAGCATAGTAGAGCAAGAGCCTTCACAACATGGTAGCTCTGAGGGATATCTGCTAGAGTGCTCCAGACGAGCCGGCTGACAGGACCAGCGAGAGAATTCAACAAATTGGAATCGCCTTGATAGCGTCGTGCACCGACACTGAGGATCGTCCAGAAAAGCAATGAAGAGGAACTATGATAATCATCGGGAGACTGATTTCGGTCCAAAAATGGAAGGAAAGGGTGGTAGTATGTGAAGAATCTGACAGGAACAAGTTAGACCAAACACAGAGACTTGGCAGACGAGGACTCACATATTAGACAGTTCTGCCACTTTCTCGGGAGCAACCATAACATCCTCAATTCGTCTGATTTGTGCACCATTCCTCATGAAGCTGGCACCATCGAAGCCGGAACGGAGGTCCAGGAGGGACGCGACAGCTTCTTGAGATCCCATGTACTGATCTGCGGACATGGCTGATGGGGTTTGATAGACTGCAGGACTGACTTGATTTGATTCTTGCTTGGGTGTCAATTGTCCTCCGGTCAACGCTTGTTGCTGTGACATTCCAGGGACTGGTTGGCCACTAGCAATCTGCTTCCTGAGCTCCATTATTTCTCTCTCCATCTCCGCGTTGCGACTGCGCTTCCCAACACGTTTGAAGTTGGACTCGATTTTACAACCAAGTCTCAGTCGACGGCACCGCGAACAATCGGTCCATGGGTCTTGGATGACATCGCATCGGAGCTGTCGCAATCCGATAAGGTTAGTCAAACTGGGGAATCCTGAAGACTTTGCGGCAATATGCTAGACCTACTTTCTGTTGTCGACATTCATTGCAAGCGCGCTTTACTGGCTGACGTCTCTTCTCCTCGCGCGCCTCATTGTCATCCATATCCTCGATACTCCCCGGAGAACTGTCGATCCCCGCAATAGTCACATTGCGTTTGCGACCATGCACGCCATCGGCGGCAACTGAGACAGGCAACTGATTTACACCCGCCATTACGGGACTGGTGCCAATAGAAGCATTATCAGTTGTCGCAATCTGTGCAAGAGTGTGGGCCTGGCCCTCTCCAATGCCGTTCGATCGCCCGAGAGGAGCCAGGCTGAATGACGTTTTTTTGCTGATTGAAACCTCGGTTTCAGACAGTGAGAGAGATTCGGACGGATTCGCAGACACAGGGTTTGTATTGACCGGGCAGTGCAGATTAGTTCGGTTATCTCTTTTTCCTTCTTGTCTTTCTCCAACAAAACCGTCTCAATCTCAACTTTCTCGTTCTCACTGCGGTAAGCGCACTTCTTCCGGGCACTCGATAAGTCATCACAGAGGGGCATGTCACATGACCATATATGCCTATATTTTCTCCACGTGACCTGAAATCAGCTCTTCTAGCACGTGATCGCGAATGAGCTGTACATTACAGAGTATATTATCGCTTTTCATAGTACAGAGTACACAATTATGCAGTACAAGCATATGAAAGGCGCTAGAAAGACACTAGAAACTTCCACAACATACAATATACGGAATACAGCGCGTGTCCACATAGCCTCGGAGCCCTACTGAAGCCACCAAGGCAACGAGGCAGTGCAACCGCGCCCGGTTTCGCCCTGTTCACGCATCCAATCCAGTATGAAATTGAAGAAAGCATTTCCAAATTATTGGCTTGGATGGTAAAAGAATACGAAGATTCCATTTACTAAAATCTTCGTATTTTGTGAAGGCTTAGCCAAAGGTGGTTTAGGTGCCAATCTTCAGGGCAATTAGTACAATGATCATCATTACATCTCATTCATTTCGTCCATCTCGGGGGCTATGAAAGGTCATGAAGTTGGTAAAAGCCCCATGCTAACTTGTCTTTGTCTGGGTGTACTCAGATACGGATGAGATACATATAGTTCCAAGGTCACCTCGATATAAGGGGCGGACCACCGCTCAGACTTGACTCACCAACACTTACACCATCTTTCACAACATAATATCTTTATCACAGGCCAACATGGATGTGTTGACGGATGAAATGTCCAAAGAGGCACCCCATAAATCCGAAGTTATCGGCCAGTCTTCCAGTGAACGACCACCTTCCTATTCGGACAACCAGGTCGAGCAACCCCCACTAGAACTGCCACAGCTGGATCTAGGTTCCCATCTATCTTCTTCGACTACTGTCACTCGCGATCAGTGTATTGCACATCTCAAGTTTCTGGCTGTGCTCGCAGATCTGCGAGATACCATCTCTAGTGATGACGGGCTCTTTGGTATCCACGATGCCGACGCTGAAAGACGCCAACGATATCCGGATGAACTGAACGAAGCACGCGCTCGTATTCGTGAGAAGCGCTGGGCCGTATATACAGCACGTGCCGTCGATCGATATACCAAGTGGTGGTCTATTGGCCTCCCCCAGTCAAGACCGATGGCAACTATTGATGACTTGGAGAGTACAGATTATGAAAATATCCTTATTTGTGATACTATAGTTGCATGGGACACGGATAATCTACCCCCGCTGGGTGAGTCTATTGATCCTAGGCAGAAAGGCGGTTGACTAATTACTTTATAGATATCTTAATGGTCTGGCATGCTCATTGTTTGAATCCTCGGAACTTCCTTGAGGATTGCATTCGATACGGTAAAATAAGCACCTGGGTAACAGGATTTCCATGGGAAGTGATAGATCGCTGCATCAACAATCACACGATGGAGTACACCGTTTCTGAACAAGCCCAGCGGCTGTTCGAGCAGAAACTGAACATCAAGTGGAACAATCTGCACGACCCATCGACTAAGCAAGTCAACTGCACCTACTGCGGACGGGTGAACGATGTCCCGTGGACAAAACCTGACCTTGGCAGTCCTGCTCAAGCCTTCAAATATAGCCATGGCTACGCCGATGATTCATTTACGGAGATATGCGTCGGCTGTCAACGCTTCATCGACCATCACCGACTCAAGGTGGCAAAGTTTCGAAAAGATCTTGCAGCAACTCTTTACGAGAACCTCCCTATGCCCGGGTCGTTCACCAATCTTCAGGGGATCCCCAAGGGGAGCTCAATTATTAAGACCACTCGTGGTAACCTCGGAGACATGCTATTCGCCACACGGATCGTCCAAGCTGTCGGAAAGGACTTAATGGACTTCACTGATGGTCGAGTAGATCGGTGTAAGTGTATCGCCGACCTGAGGTACGAACTCAGCGTCAAGCTATGGAACAAAAAGATTTTGATGAAGACACATGGTGTCTACCTTAATAGTCTCCGGCCTGGCGAGAAGATTCAACTCAGGAGAATGATGTCTCGGTACTGGGAGAACCTCGGTCCCTTCGCGCTAGACCTCGTGGGCGCTGTTATCAGACAAGGGACCTTCGTGGATAAAATGGACCGAATCGACTGGCTGCACTCGCCAACAGTCTTCGACACTATGGACCGGCTTATTAAAAAATACGAAGTGTTCTTCCGGATTATGATTGAGAACCCAGGTCATATGGCCGTGCCGACACTGGACGTCGACCTGGCCTGGCACACACACCAACTCAGCCCATCCCGGTATTACAAATACAGCACGTCCAAGGCACCATTGGGTGGTAAACGCACGTTCATCGACCATGACGACAAAGTTGAAGAGGGAAAGCTCTCCGACGGCTTTGCCTGGACTAGCAAAATGTACCGCCGTCTCACCGACGGCGGCGTATACAGCGAATGCACCTGCTGGTACTGCGAGGCAACACGGACACCAGACCTGTATGACCGGTGGATCACTGCTGGATCGGTATCTCGCGCCCGAGCTGCTGCAGACCTCTTGCACGATCGTCCCGACGTCTCATCTGACCCAAACAAGAACCCACATATCTCTTCGCACAATGCCATCCGGCCAACAACCAAGTACTACCGGTGTGGGTTGTTTAGAACCATGCAAGAGAAGCGTCTAATAAGCAACTACCAAAAGGCTGCCCGACGTGCGGAGAAGCGTGGTCAACGATCCGACTCCAAATCTTCTAATAGTCAGGGTGACCCCCAATACTACATGCCTTATGCATTCGGCTACCCCATTGTGATGCCGTTTTATGCACCGTATATGATGGACCCGTCCATCAACTGTCATTCGTACGCAGATAACCCTGCCTGCGTGAATTTTACTAGCGCCGATGGAAACTGTTGTTCTGGCACGTGTGGTAAGCTTTTCATACACCCTGCTGCAAGCATCGAGTGAAGTTGACTTGTCAAAAGGTGGTACTGTAGCCGCAGGTGGCTGCGCAGGAGGCTGTGCCAGTAGTGGAGACGGTGGTAAGTCTCTTTATGAACTCGACTTGCTATGGATTCTGATACGTTCCTATACAGGCGGATCAGGTGGTGGTGGCTGCGGAGGAGGAGGAGGTGGTGGTGGTGGTAGGTCTTCTTTATCGCATTCGATAGACGGAATTACATGCTGACTTGGTTATTTAGGCGGCGGCGGTGGTGGCTGCGGAGGAGGTGGTGGTGGTGGAGGAGGAGGCTGTGGTGGAGGCAGCTGATTCAAAGAAAGATTGCGAATACCCCCTTTGCGTTTATTTTGCTTTTGATCTTCTATACTTATTGTTCGGTCAATTCCTTCACTGCTTAATGAACAATTCATGGCGCATAATGATCTACTTGGTTTAGGCCTCATACCCAACGCTGATATACACCCATGGAGACCCAAACATGGGTATCGCCTTTTTTTGCCTAGCATTTCATCAACTCATATCCCAAACTAGGGAACTGTCCCTTCGACTAGCTGTTGAACCCCACAATTCAGTTGAGACGAAACCAATTGGCATTGTTTCACATTGTCCTGACCGATCTCCACCGCTAGTGTACTTGTTGATCTAGGTTCGGTGGATGCCATATGGATGTTCAGCTTGGCACCAGTTGACGGTCCCAACACCCTAAGGTATTGGAACACAAATGAAAGGAGAAGTATGCCTCATTCTGTAATCTGAAAGACCATACTAGATCCCGTTTACTTGTTTACCTTGCATCTTCACCTGTGGCGAAACACAGATTCGAAACAAAGATGG
Organism: Penicillium egyptiacum; assembly: GCA_911456345.1. Lineage (NCBI taxonomy): Eukaryota > Fungi > Ascomycota > Eurotiomycetes > Eurotiales > Aspergillaceae > Penicillium > Penicillium egyptiacum. Next base: position 1,618,270 of record CAJVRC010000839.1, read on the forward strand.
ACCTTTGCCCGTAGTGAGTCTATGTCTTCTGCTTCCCCGCTTATTATGTACAGGTACGCAGACAGATATGGAAAGGACCGGTAGATCTACATTCTAAAACAATATACGTTCATGAGATATATTCATTGTATGCCCCGTCCAAGGGTCAATTGAGTACACGCGAGTGAGAGACCATAGGCGAGGAGATATAGAGGTGTGGACAAGGAGATAAGGGAGAGAAAAGAACGGACGAGATACACGTGGGGAAAGTAGGGAAGCGGATCGTAGAATTTGTGTTTGGTATATATGTGCGAGGTGAGAGGCCAAAACAGAACAAAAAAAGAAAGACAAACGAGAAGCATAGAGGACATGAAAGTGGTGTGTCATGTCTCTATGGATATAAGTATTGGGGATGATAATATGCGCCGGCCATACGGCATTTATGGGTGTTTCCAGAATAAGCTGCAGCAAAACAAACACAAAGAAAGCACAAAGCGGGCCAAGGAGACATGACTGATACATGGGATCTCAAAAGTGAAGAAAAAGGTCCCGAGAATTGTGACACTCCGTTGAGAAAAGAGCCCTGAACGATTATTGCCAGTGGCTCTGTTCTCCAGGAGTGGTCATAAAGATGTAAACAAGAAGGTTCAAAAAATTCGCTCAAGCTCGTACATGAGATCATGAAGGGGTCGTCGTTCGGCATGCGCCGATTTGACCCAAGGACTGGCTCGGAGGGGCGCAAGCGCGGACGGTACTGGAAGATTTACTCTTCCATATGGCCAAAGACACCGCCATCGTCGTCATCCACTGGCGCAGAGCGGTTACCAAAGTCCACGTCGGCGTTGCGACGTTGGCGAGATTTCTGGGCCTCGTCACCACCAGTCCGGACTTCGCGCTCATCTGACACCTTGTACGACAGCGACGGGTTGAGCGACCGGGACAAGAAAACATCGATGTTGGCCTCGGAGTCTCGGCGAGCGGGCTCTTCTATGGGGCGCGATTGAAGGGAGTGGAGACCATGGTTGCTCGGGTGGCTGCTTGAGTCCAAGTAGCGCGCCGGCAGTGGAGGCACTGGTGGCACATCAGGGGTCATGGAAACAGGTCCCGTGCGAGGAGTCCCGAAATTGCACAGGCCGATAGCGGCGGCAAGGTCCGCCTCATCATCCTCGTGTAACCGTGTATCTGCAGTCGAGGGGCGGGTATCGATGCTCGAGTGGCGGAAGTGGGAGAAGGTAGGCGAGTGCAGCGGAGCACTCTCGTTGTACGAGCTGGAGGGAATGGACTGGTAGGAACGAGAGAAACCGGAGGCGTTGCTGACGCTGGGGCGTTTGGTCCACTGTGCCGGCACACCCGACATCTCGAAATCGTCGTCTTCCTCCGAGTCCATTGGGGGTGGCGTGGTCTCAGTGGAACTGATGCCATCCCGCGTTTCTGACAGCGCGTCCGGCGATCCAGACGACAATTCCGACTCCAACTCGGCGGACTCATCGGGTGGATCATCGTGGTTCATGGTGACCAAAACGGACGCGGCCTCCAGCAGTTGAACCTGCTGGTGCTTGGAGATGAGAAGCTTCGAAGTGACGGACCATGCTGGGTCGTGTTCCCACCTAAGATACCACGAAAAAAAAACACGTCAATCAAATGTTGATGAAAGGGGTGGAAAAAAGGGGGGCAGTGACGAAAGGGGAGTTGAATAACCACGAGGGCGACCTGCACAGAGCCGACATGGTGCATATTCCCGATCGAGCTAGAGGAAGACGGCCGAGCGGTAGGGGAGATACACACATATGCTTAGACAAGCAGCTGCCATGCTTATACCCTTTCCCGCAGCGATCGCAACGTATGGCCGTCGAAGCACGCTTCCCTTCGGTCTTGAGTTGGGCACCCTCGCTGGCTCGGCGGTTCCGGTTCTTGGGCTTGCCATCGGATTGGTCCGAGCCCGGGGAACCTTTGCGGGCGACCGGTGATTCCTGGCTGGGGCTGTTGATACTGCGGGATAGGTAGGAGCTGAAGCCAGATACATTTCCGATGGAGCCGGATTCCACTCCCTTGCGGCCTGCTAGGCCGCGGCGGTGCGCACCCATAGGGAGCGAGGTAGCCTCTCCGCCCTCCATGGAGGCAGCGACTGCGGCGGCAGCATTGGCAGCGGCGGTGGTGACACTCTTTCGGCGAGTTACACGGTGGTTTGGATTGAGGGCGCCTAGCGAGATCGAATGCGCGTGGTGCCGCTGGCTAGTATTTGGGAGAGGACGCGACATGGATAATTCCTATGAATGGCCAAAGGGGCCGATACATTAGTATGGCCCTTAGAAAAAAAAACAGGTGTCAGGCGGAAATTCCGGACACCTACCTTGAATGAGGCCATGGTAAGAATTGAGAGGAAGTTTCCAATGGAATTGAAAATCCTCTAGGACACGAGTTGCCCTCAATGTAGAGAAGGTGAAATAAAGGCGAAGTTCCGGATGCGAGATGTATAGGTAGATGAAGGCAATGAATGCGAGAATAAGAGGAAATGAAGAGAGAGAATGAGAGCGAATAAAGAAAAAAGTGAGGGAATCCAAAAAAAGAAAGGTGGAAGGGGAAAAAAAGAGGAGAAAGAAGGAGAGAAAGAGTCAGGGCCGGTATGAGCCAAATTCGCTCAGGTTTGCGGGGGCCTTTCCCTTTGAGCATGCGGGGGGGGAGTGATCACCAGTCACACATACGGGTTTGGTATATTATTGCTAATATATTTGAAGATATGTATGCCTTTGGACTATATTCTTGTCTGTACTTGATAATTTTATATTCTATATCCCCTAAGCATGCCCTATATGTGTTATATCTGTGTGTGTGTGTGTCGCAATGCCTCTGATGCGATAGCAGAGTGGATCCGTCCGAATAAAGACTTAATAGTAACAGAACCCTTTCGATTCTAGCGAATTCGGATGGCGAATGTTGGGCATATTCTTAAATATGTAATATGTGTGTTAATTCCTAGCCCTGCTCGGATAGCGTTCCGTACAGGGGAAGGGCCTGCGCCCTGGTTCTGAAGGATAGAGCCATGGGTCCAGCCTTAACTATAAAAATAATTATCCAATTCCTCCTTGGTAACTATGTCTTTTTATACTTTGTATGGAAAATATTGCAACCTTAAGAAGTGAACACTTTTGCTTAAAAAAAAAAAAAACAGTTGCCTGACGATCAACTAGGGTCACAAGATGGACAGCTGGACTCCGGATTCAAGTACCAATGAGGTTACTTGGTTCCCACCCGGGCAATGACGAATGTGTCTTGATAGGAGATGGCCGCACTTAAACTAGTGACTTAGAAAGTACCGCTTCGCCATGTATCCAGATCACCTGCATAGCATCGACCGGTCTAGTGCTCGGAACAGAGTGGATGTGGTGGGGGCCAATGATGTCATTGGCTTAGTCAAGAATATCACCTGATAGCCTCCAGCTGATACGATCTAATTTAATACGATTTCCTTTTTTGTACTCCGTGTTGCAGCATAAGGACCTTGGAATATCTTCTGTGGAAAACACCTGGGCAGGAATTGTGGCTTATCACATAGCCCGAGACACTGGAGGGCCCCAGGCGAGCGGACAGGTGTCAGTTAGGTAATCGCTCAGGTCACCACCTGCACACATTCCTACGATCAGGTCGCGCCATCTCGCACACTAACACGCTAACACGCTAACACCTGCAGGAGAGGATCATTACTCCGAGCGTCACACTCCCCTCTTGCGCACGAGCGCGGGCGGAATTATTTTTGGCGCCCTTGAGGAGGAAGCCCCTGATCTGTCTTCTTTTTGGCACATTCCCAAGGTTCCTGGCCCGTCATTCTTGACCTGCGGCTGAGACACCCGGGACATTCTTCTTGTCAGTATTATTGGGTTAGAAAGTTGGATCGTTGTCGATCCAATTATTAGAGCTACCGAGAGCTACCATAGCTGTTAGCTGTTGAAATTATTCCCTCAAATGGCGTTATCAAGACAACGCTTCAGTCCCAGTGAATATTTGCTCCATTTATTAATTACCATGATGTGGTCGGACCTCCACCCGTGGACTGAAAGGAGGGAATCTCACCTAATACACACCAAGTCAAACAATGCAAACATATTTTGTCAACCCTTATCAAAACACCCGTAGACCGGATAAGAAATAGAGATTGTGCAGAACTCGGGAAGGGTCGCAATGGCCTCATATAATAGGTCAATTGACTTTCCAATCATATATCCCTGCAACCTTGAAAACCTTCGAGATCTCTACTTCGTACATACCAGATCCAATCCCACCACATACTAACTCCCAAAAAAATCCCTCAGCAATGCTCCATTCCCGTCTACGGCCCCTCCCCCGCCGCCACTATCCCAACACACCCAGCACCGCAGCGCCAGAATTCCAAAACCAAGAGGTCGGCGAACACGAGGAATCAACCGAAGAACTCTTCGGTGCATTCCTCCCCCACCTCTTCCCAGACGACGCACCTTCCTTCCACGGCGACCCAGGCCAACACCTCCTCTACAGCTCCCCGCGCTATGGCGACCTCAACATCATGGTCCCTAGCTACCCGAGCTCAAGCGACAAGCGCTCCGAAGAGATCGCCGCAGGCCAAACTAAGACAGACGGCTCCGTGAACCAGGTCGACGAGGGACGCAAACTCTTCGCGCATTTCCTCTGGAGCGCGGCAATGGTCGTTGCAGAGGGTGTCGAGGAAGCGGATACACCTGCAGCACAAGGTGAAACAGAGACAGAAGCCAAGAGAGAAAACCGGGAGCTGTGGAGTATCAAGGGCGACAGTGTGCTCGAGTTAGGCGCTGGTAAGCCGCAGTTTATACTGCCCACCCCCAACCAACTCAAAACTAATACATTCATTTATCTACAGGTGCCGCCCTCCCATCAGTAATCTGTGCACTAGCCGGCGCCTCGAAGGTTGTGGCAACAGACCACCCCTCGTCACCGGCGCTCAGCGGCGCAATCGCGTTCAATATAGAGCACAATGTAGCAAAGAGCGGGCACGCGGCCGCGAGGGGAATTTCAATGCATCCGCACGAATGGGGTGTGTTAGATGATTCCTTCTCGACGGCGAACAAGGGTTCCTTCTCCCGCGTCGTTGCGGCAGATTGTTTCTGGATGCCCTCGCAGCATGAGAACCTCGCCCGAACAATGCAATGGTTCCTTTCACCAGGTGGAAAGGTGTGGGTCGTTGCTGGGTTCCATACGGGACGCGCGATTGTTGCCGGTTTCTTTGAGACGGTTCTTAAGAATGGGTTCGTGGTCGAGAGGATCTATGAGAGGGATTTGGTTGCGAGATTGGAAGATGGGGGTGAGATTCGCAGGGAATGGCTTCCGGTTAGGGAAGGGGAGGGTACGGAGAATCAGAAGAGATGGTGTGTTATTGCGGTTTTGAAGAGGAAGGGGGAGTAGAATTGTGGGTTATGGTTTTAATGATGGCATGTGCATTTTGAGCCAAATCTCAGTTCCCTTGCATGATGAGATTACGAGCGTGAAATAGAACAATGATGGTAATATTTCAGTACTATATTCAGCATATCTTTATACTGGCTATCTGTAGTTCGTCTTTGTTTTGCTTGGGGTTATAGTTTGCATAGTATTCCGCAGGTCCAGGTATCAATCATCCCCAAGCCTCTGGAAACACACCGTACAAACACCTTGCCCCTCATGTCCTCCAAACCGGAACCGAGGATACTCAACACGGCCCCAAACCGCCAACCGATCCCCACTCGTCCGGCCACCAGTGAACCAATGCACCAGCTCTTCCTCAGTCCAGTTGCAGGTAGTAACAATCAGGAACCCTCCACGCCGCACTAAGCGCCGTGCGATATCAGGGTATCTCTCGCAGACACGGGTGGTCTTTGCATCATCGGCTAGCGAGACAGCGTCAAATGTCCCCTTGTCGAGCACGATGTCGAAGCCGCCTTCATTGTAGGGGAACCAGGGGAGTGTTTCCTCCGAGGAAGGTGATATCCCGAGACCCGTCTCAGAAAGAAGAGCCTTCGAGCTGAGGATATCCCACTCCTCGAACTGGATAGATGTTTCTTGTTCCGGCAAGTCATTGGATCCAGCCTCTGTCTCGGCCTCGGCCTCCCCCTCTACTTCCTCTTCATCATCAGATTCATCCTCATCCTCAGAGTCACTCCGATAAGCCGAATGTCCTCTCACACGCTGCAACTCCCTCGCAAGCTCAATACTCTGACGCGAGTAATCAACGCCAACAAGACGCCCTTTATACCCGCCTTTCTTCTTAAGTAGCGCAAGCATACTCCCATTCCCCGTACCAAGATCTAGAACACTTGGCTGGTGGGAGCCTTTGTGTGCTGTGTTGCGCGGTGACAAGGGAAAGGACTTGCGCGTGAGAAAGTGGAGGACTTTTTGCGGGGCGTTGTGTTCTGAGAACCAGGATGTGCCTGGGTCATCTTCTTCATTTAGGTCGGAGGTTGATGCAACATCGTCATCATTCTGGTCTTCATTGGCATTGGGGTTATTCCTAGGAGCTTCGTGCGAGATGTGGGCTAGCGTGCGGGCGTAGTAGGATTCCCAGCTAGGTTTGGATTGTTAGTTTATGTTCAAAACTTTGTTCAAATATTGTCATGCAGATCAGTTGGTAGTCTAATGGATCTGTTGCTGCATTCGCAGGGGCTGTTTCACTGTCTGCAACACTTATGGAGGGGCAGAGCGGGGTTCATGAATTCCCCGGTCCTTGTGTCCAGCAAGGGAGGAGGGTGCGGCTGAAAAGGACACACACATACTAGTCTTTTGTGCCCAGCTCGCTGGGCGAGAGGTATGCCGGATGAGATTCTTCAGCCATTGTCGCGATGTGGAGAGGATGCGCAAGGGAAAATTTGTGTTGGAGCCCTGGAGATGTTCTTGCTTATCGCTATCTCCGTTCTAATCAACAAACAGCCTGAAGCCTCGCCGATTGGACCTACTAGAACTAGACTTGATTCCATGTGTTTACAGCTTTACGAGAAACAATTGAAGCTTAACGTCGATCTCTATTGTGAGAATGCGCAAATGGGGTATTTATCATGCAATCCTTCACCCGTAAACCAAGCATACCGTGAGCCCCAAAAGGAACTAGGTAGCTTCACCACATAAATGCCTAACACACAAAGAAAGGCGCAGAAGCCAAGGCCTTGTCTGAGCGGCAAGATGGAAAGATAGGACAGTAACACGAAATAACCAAGCGAAAGTGGGACGAAAGCCAATGGAAGAAGCAAAATAAACCCTAAACAAGATAGGACCCTCCGATAATATTACAGGTACCAGGCGAAAAGGAAGCAGACAGGTCTGATTCGATCTTTCCAGGCCTGGCCTTGGTATCAAAATGAGTCCATTTTGGACACCCGAGACGCCAGTGGTCAAAAAAAAAAAAAAAGAAAGTTCAAGAGATGGTAACCAGTAATGGCGTTGGCAAGACCCGTAGGTTCAAATG
>CAJVRC010000839.1:1625767-1676281 GCA_911456345.1 Penicillium egyptiacum
GGGAAAAATGGCGATGAGGGACAGCAAAGCCTGCTTTGGTCATGAGTATCATCAAGCCACTCATATGATTGAGATGAGTGGAAGAAATTAATAAGTGAAAATAGAAGGGTCGCATTGACTCCCGGGAAACAAAGCACGAAGCCCCGGGGGTGAGCAGATGGTCTTCAAATCAGGAAAGAGACATGGAAAATATGTCGGGTCGTGGACTCGTTTCGAGCCTGGTCTAAAGGACACGAGGCGGATAGATCACAAGAATTCATCAATAGATCTCATGATCAGGGGCTCGCTGCTGGATGGAGGCGAGCGGGGGTCTGCCGGTTCGGTGGCAAACCCCATGGCATGGGGGATAGGAGGTGGAGACAGGGATGCGGAGCGATCAATCTGGCGGAATGATGCTGGTGCCAAAGGAGTTGGCGTGAGGAATTCGTTTGTCCTCGGTGAAAACAAACCACCACTGGAGTCTTCACGTACAAACACATGGGTCTGAACGAGCGGGTCACAGCTGCTGACGCTACGCGGAAACCCTCGTAGCCGGCCAGAGGCAGGTCCCACGGACTGAAACTTCTGTCGGAATGGGAGGGGTCGGGGAGACAGACTCCGCTTGGGCGAGTAGGACTTGAATTTTGTGTAGCTACCGTCGTCGCTCGTAGTGGGACGCGTCGATCTCGTTTCTGGGATTGAGAGGCAACTAGTTGAAGGTGCCTGCGACAGTCCGCGGAATGGTGGTCGACTAGATTCGTTGGACTCCGGGCGCTCAGCTCGTGCAACCTGAGGCTCTGAGCTTCGTCGGCCAGTTTGGACGAACCACTCCTGAGGTGGGGGCTTAGAGGTAGATCCTCGCAGCAATTTAGAGCGGAAGTCGGTGAGCTGGTAGATGAGACTCATGTTCGGGCCAACCCACTGGCTGCGTCCCTTAACTGCTTCGTACATCGAGTTGAAATCCAGGTGTCGGTTTTTGTATAATCCATAGGCAATCACCAGCGATGCTGAGCGGCTGGCACCCAGCTGGCAATGCACCAGAACTTTCTTTCCATCAGCGATCCGGTCATCAATCAGCTCACAAAGCGGGAGCAAATCTTCGAGAATTTCGGAGTTGTGGTCCCAACCGACGTGGAGGTACTCCGGTAGTGAAGTTGTATGAGTTGAGATAGTAGGGGTTGGCGACTCTGCATCCGAGGGCTGAAATTCCCAGGCAGACTTGAAGGACATCTCTGAAATCGCGGTCTGGGGCTCCCCTCGGGAGAAGCGTTTCGAGGCCATGGAAGCGTTGCGCCATGTGCTCATCACTGTATCATTCCGTTCGTCCTTGCTAGTACTGAACGGGTTCACCACTTCTTTGGCGACGTTGATCACCACGTCGAATTTGGACGCTTCTTCTGCTGTTGGTTCTAGATACAGATAGACACCAGAGTCATGGATCCGGATAGGCCCATCCGGGTAGCCACGATCCTTCTTGCGGGTCGACTCGCGTGAGTCGAGGTGGTCATCCTCTTCTTCTAGGCCATCAAGAACACGGCGAGAGAAGCCAGATCCATCAACCGGCTTCAAGGTGACAGGGGACGCAGCATCATCAGCAGACGCGCTAGAAAACCGGCGCGTACCATGCGGCATTAGTCGGGGAAGCTGCATGCCTCCCCGTGGGGCGAACGAGGGTGATGTAATCGATGCAAGCGAAGGAGAGGATTCTGCGTGACGTAGGGATGGAGTTGGGGGCACGACATCAGTGGAGATACTGGATAACGGTTTGTTGAAAGTGGGCGTTTGGATGGTCAGATTAGCGACGCGACGCCTCGTGCTCTTGCTCTTGGAAGGGATCTGGATGGGAGATGGTGGGGCATCAAAGTGGTGTTGTGACGTTGTCTCCACCACTGATGCAGTAGCGATAGGTGGGCGAGACTGAGATGGGGGTGGCATTCGCAATGACAAATTCTTGAGATTACGCGCCCGCCGATTTGGTGAGTCGGGGCGCGTATTATGAGGGATCGGTTGCGACAGGCGCGGTTCACCGACAGGCGCAAGGCGCGGAGGAAGCTCCGCGGGGCGTGTGGAAGGTATGAACTTTGGGTATGAGACGGACATAGCAGATGGAGATTCCGGGGACGAGCTCGGAGAGATGTCACCCCCGCCGGGCGAATCAAAGGGTGAGATGGTGGTGGTCGGGGATGACTCGGTGGATGCCGAGGTCATGGATGAAACACTTTCGCGGTGGGGGGAAGGAAGCAGGCGTGTATTGACAGGGACATGGGTTGGATATTGAAGAGGGTGGATAGTGTTTGCTTCTTCTTTGTATCGCGGAAGGGGACCACCAAACACCGACATGAAAGATGGAAATGAGTCCGGAAAGGACGGCTGGCTAGTTTGCACTGGCATTGTCCGAGGAATCGACACTGTGAAAGGGAAGTTCCTTTCAATCCGGCTCTCTCAAGAGAGGCTAGAATGGCATTCGGGATGGATCGAAGATGCACTTGCTGCCTGCGCAAATGGGGTCTCTATTAGGAAGGGTGTTTAGCTTGAATCCAGGGTAGCTGAGATGCAAGGGTTTGAGACTAATGATCAAGGGGAAAGGCATCCACACGACGATGTCATGAAGGAGAGTGGGAACCAGTGTAATAAAGAGGTTGGATATAGGAAAGCCGTCCACATACCAGATCACAAGGGTATGTGTAATTTTCTTTTCCAGTATGGGACAAGGAATATGAAGGAATGACTGGACCAAAGATCTAAGATCGAGCAAAGAAAATCAATCAAAGATCAAAGGAATAAAAAGGTATCAAGGTAGAGGGGAGAGTATAGAATCAAAGCGGTTCCTCCAGGGAACTGGAAGGAAAGAGAAGAATAGATAGATGTAGAAAGGGAAAAAAGAAAAGAAGACGGGTTTTCCCTTGATGTGAAGTAACATACAATACAAAAAAGGAGGGGAGATAAAACCAATCAATGTTGCTCTAATTTTAGCCGCCCTGGAATGTTTAGTCGGCGTCAAATCAACGTAAATGAGAGGCTCGAGAGTGTGCCTCTTCCCACCTTAGTTGTATATTATCTGTTACCGTATTTGAAAATAGTATTCAAATGATCATTCTACATATGTAATATTCATTCAATGTTCTTTCTATTTCTCCAGGAAAATACTACTCTCTCAGGTCCCACATAGTATAGTCCCACTGAGTACATGTACGGAGTATGTTTCTTAAAGTTGGATGATTGACAATCCCCATCTGTTACACACAATACCAAAACACACAAACGGCTTTAAGACCGAGATGACAAGGGGGGAGACATTCGAGACGGGATATGGTGGAGATGTGCGGTGCGTAGTAACCCGAAAGGGAGAGAGTCTTTGTCAATTCCAAATTCACTTTTCCGTCTTTAATACCTAACTCCGCTTTTCTAGATAGTTAAACTACTCCGTACGGAGTGGTAGTTACATGTGTACATTATCCAGGTCAAAACAACTTGAAAATAAATTCGAATGGGTGAACGGTGGGCTGGCTGATGGGTTGTGTGGACATGATACCATTGGATTCAACATTTTAGGGGCCCCAAATAGGCACAGAAAGATATCTGATTGGATGAGATCAACAGCACAAGGCACAACCTGAAACCCCATGGATCTGGGTTTGGCGCTGGATGAAACACGCCAAATTCGCACTAGTGGGAGACTAGTGGGTCTTGGCATGATTTTGGAGATACGGAGTATACAGAAACAGATCGGAATCTTTGAAATTTCATCTAATCGTGGCAACATTTACCTAAGTTATGTGTACAGTGTAGACTGTTTATTATATCAGCTGGGATTACTCCGTATACCGTGTATGTATGAAGGCTGGGAGACTTATTGAAGCTTGAGGCCCACTATACTTTCGGGGAATGACGAATGATCGGCCTTCTCCACGTGGATTGTAGTCCTGAAACTTGATCTTCACTTTGCGATATGCCGACGCTGGAGAGGATATTCCCACGGTCTTCATCATCCTGTAACCGAAATCTGGCTTGTGCCAGAGCAGTTGCAGATAGATGAACCCCTTTCTCTGGCGTTCTTAATCCTGAGGAAACTCCAGATGTTTCAGCATGAACTTGCTTCTAAAAATAGACATCCCAATTGTGCTGAGCGTACTCCGTACACTTGGTTGGCATTCTTGTTTCAGACTTGAACACTTTCCATTGGTTTGTCGCATATAAGGACAGCTTGTTCAATTAGAGTACGGAGTACCGCGAATGAACTCTTGGTCCTGTCTTTTATTATTGGCACATGTACAGATTGCAAATGGTATGGTTGACCAGCCGCTGCAATATGTTGTAGAGCTCTCTAGATTATTCCACAAATAGATTTCTGTTTAATGATCAATCTAAACAAAGTACCAAATTGGTCCACCTACTTCGTATTAATCGTATGCTTAGATAGTGGATTGCGACAGTATGCACATGACAATGGATTTGTCACATAATAGCTGGTCGAGTGGCTGTGCCCAGGTGTTTGAAGGATTCGGCTTATATCACTACATGGGTCTAGATAGTTAAGGCGTCTGTAGGATTCCACATTAAGTGATATATTGCGAGGCTACAAGGTATACTCTGTACACTAGGATATATATCACTGAATAAGCCCCTTTATTGGCATGACCTTGCTTGTTTCTTCTCTAAGTATAGCCTATGTTCCAATGGTCAATAAAGAGTAATAATGTACAAGGCTCAGGCAGTGCCGTGCTACCTCGCCTCTTGATTGCCCATTGGAAACAGGACAATAATAGCGAGAGCAATGCACATGGGCCCAGAGTACTTTTCCTCACTCAGGCTGCCCTTTGCATTTTGGTATCCATTTTGGTAGGAATAGAAAGCAGCACATAAGAATAGACCGATGTTTGTCAATACATTCAGCCAGGAATACCTATGTTGTAGACAGAGCGCAATGAAGGGTCCCCAAAGTAGTCTTGCTACTTCCATTTCAAGGTCGACTGGCATCCTTGGGCAATTAAGTTGTACTGGAAGGGTTATATAAGATATATAAGTGTGAATAGTACGGTCTGCCAGATGTCTAACTACCTATATTCAGGCCTTACTACCTATATGTAGATATTTGTTTGGATCCATGGATGTCAACTGTCAAATTCAACTTGTTGGGGGGTTTTCAAAGTAACCATGGTCTCCGCTTGATGAACCATGGTTCAATGCTCATTTTGTTTTTCTTTTTTCCCTTTCCTTTTCCTTCTTTTTTTCCTGTTCGGGATTTTACGTAGAGCAGAGCTGGAGACTACTACCATCTACATAATAGGCAGAGTATTATCCATATTGCGTCTACAGAGTTCCAAATTATATTGTACCTCCCTCAATATTTCGCTACCAAGAGTCAAAAGCAACAAAATCAAGTTCCAAACGAAATCCAATAGAAAATAAAAGCTCGTCAATATTGAAATTTCCCACAGTGTATACCCGCATCCAATATTCTTTCTGAGAGGTCAAGTCCACAAGTCCTTACTGACATCCTGCAATGACTATGAACTGTGCATATTTCCAATCTGTCGGAACTATACAATCCTAGCTTTCCCCAGAATCGTCAGGGAACACTTCAAAGGTACAGAGTACTTCACCGTACTCTGTACTTCGTGCCTACAAAGTACAAAGTACACGATGGCTGCAGGTTCCCGTGACCATTTGCAACCCAACCAAGTCAATCAGCATCGTGACTATGACCACGACCAGCACTTCCACCATTTCCGACATTTTCCTCACTCGCGTTCCTTGTCGTTGCACACTCGCTTCGATGGCCCCACCGATGAAACACCCAGTCTAACCACCAAACGCTCCTTATTGCACCGCGCCCGGCGATCCGTCCTAAGCTTCAGCTCACCCAGCCCCCGAGCTTCTGAATCTCCCCATGCCTCGAAGAGGCCCGGACAGGACGAATTACACCAAGATCGCCCTGATGTGAAAAGAACCATGCCATCAAGTCTGGCTTATTCTGGAGCGACCAGAACCCTAAATGAAAATGCTCGCTCTCCCAACGGCAGTCTAAATGGTACTCATCGGGGGATCGAGGACAAGTCTTCGATGGACGAGGGCCGCCCAAAGAACGAGGATGTTTTTCTAAATATTGCGAGAGCCGATTCCGGCCGTCGCGACTCGATAGGTCGCTCGGATTTTAGACGGGTAAGTGAGAATAACTTAGGTCTTGAGCCGATCGCATTCCTGATCGCTCTGGCATTCACCGACCATGGCATCCGCTTAACCCTTTCTCGTGACTTCCCGATAGCTAACGAGAACATATGGACTAGTCACGGCTTGGTTATTCTAGCCAAAGTCTACGGTCGCCAACGACAGAACAAACCCCCTCACCCGATCAGCGGTATAGCAATATCGACAGCCCCTTGCATCTGCAAAATGATTCCCCCACTGCCCCCTACAGCTCCATCCATACTCCAGCGTCATCCGCCCATCCTCTAGACGACCCAAGTCGCTTCCGCTATAGTAGCCTAGGATCTGGTGCGCGATCCGTTGTCGGTGTTCCACGAAGCCGCTTCAGCCGCGCGAGCCCAGAAACTTCACCGCGCACACCTACCGCTGCTGAGGAGCAGGAGCGTCGGTCCTCTCTAAACGATCCGCGCATCAATCGCCATTCGGGGCTCTCTACAATCCGGAGCAGTCGGCAACCTCCTGCCTCTGACGTGAACGGGCGACCGCGAGCCGATACAGAACGATCGCGCGCTGATGGAACCGAGTCGACATTGTCTACCACAGCCCCATCCACTGTCTGGGACGAATTGGATGATCTCAAAGATCGGATCAAAAAGTTGGAACTGACGGGGAGGCTTCCTCCATCATCTTCAGCGGCGATGTACACCCCTACCAATGAGAGACCGCGGACTGCAAACACTGCAATTACCACCTTATCCTCCTCGCCGAAGCAACGCCGCAAAGCCAGCATCTCCACTGCAGATACCGAACATAGCCCGGTGCACCCGATTCTGCAATCCGCATTGGCCAAAGCAAAACTTGTCTTGAGCGGTGACGTGTACACCTCCCTCGAAGCGACGATAACCGATGCTTTGAACCTTTCCACAGCGTTGGGCGTCAATACCGCTCCATCGGGCAGCGTCTCTGTTGTGAATGGAGGATACACCTCACCTGAACGACATGCACGCCGCAAAGCGGACAGTGTGTGCCGTAGCCTGACCGAGCTTTGCCTAGCCTTGACGGATGAGCAGCTAAAGGGTGCCCGACCGTCGTCAAGCCGGGAGACAGTGCACCCCCAATTGTCGAATGGCACGGGGGTCGATGCTCGTATGTCCATACCGACGTATCAGCGAAATGGGAACAAGGAGCCCGAAGGAGTTGAGCGGCGCCACAGCACGACTCGCATCTCCAGTCGTCTTGACGCACGTCGAGCATCCCTGGTCAACACCAGCCCTGGAAACACGACGGATATGAAGCAGAGTCCAACCCAATCTCCCGGCATGTCTAATCCAGCCAGTCGTCTCAATCGCATTTCAAGTTCCCTCCGCAGCCGCAGGCTGACTATTGGCGAGGAGAGCGGGGAGACTGAAAGTCCACATAGTCGTTCGGTCTCTAGAGCCAATACCGAAATTGGCACACCGCTTCCTGCGCAAGCCATACCCCCTCGCCAACGATTCTCCCAAGGTCACACTATCTCCCACTCCATTTCCGGTGTGCAGCAGGACCAGAGCGGCCTCGGATACTCCCCCCGCTCCCCACAATACCAATCATCACAGGTCCCGCAGCCACAGGTGCAGCCATCACAGCCTCGGACACCCACTCTCTCATCCAGTCTCTCATTCCGCCGAAGCTACATGAACCCTGCTACGTACACTCCTGCGACATCCCGCTCCAGCATCCAGGCTGGGTCTCGCCGTTACGGCCTGACGCCTAGCTTCTCTTCCAACGTACAGGGATCTCCTGTCGAAGAAAGTCTGCGACCGCCCCAAATGGAACCCTCCCAGACCAGAATTTCGACCCCATCGAGCAAAGTGGCTACCAGCTACACGCCAATCCAAACGCCACGACTGCGAACGAACAGCTTGGGCGCACGGAGGTTCGGTCTTCGAAACCGTGCCCCCGCTACCCCCAACAATGTAAACCTCGACGATAGCATCGATTAACGTCCACACCTCTTATATCCCTCTGGCTGAACTCCGCCATCATGCATGCCAACCGTCGACATATCCGGTTACGTCACCTTGAACTATTTTACGCAGCGACCCCGCATCTGATCCTGTTTCTTTCGGACATCTGCTTCTACATCGGCGTTCTCGTTCCATCTTTCCAAGGACCTTGCTTGTTCTATGCATGTCTCACCAGTCAGCATGACAGGCACTTTTACCTGTCCACAATCCCGCAAAACATTGCGTTATGCATTCTAACGAATCTCCTCTGTGTATTTGATTTGAGAAACCACACTCATCGCGCTGCCAGCACATCATCCTATTCTATGTCTACATTTCTTTTTGTGATATTTGTGTGGGAAGGTCTCTGACAGCAAAGAGACACCATCTCACTACCGTAGACTATCAACATGTCTACTGGTGGTTTGTCAAATTCATGTACAAAACCTACCATTGGCGGCGTTTCTTGTCCATAATACTCTACCGGGTTGGCACTGTTTCATTTGTGTATCCCACACTAGGGGTTTCATGTCACTTTACCTTTCCTTGGCTCTTTTCTCTTGTTCATTCTTTTGTCGCATCCCTCACTTCTTACGGGCACGTTTTTGTATCTAGGTCTCTTGCCCGCAAGCTGGTTTTTTCTCTTATCTCCTTTGTCCGTGAGTCGCAGACGAGCATTTACATAATGAAGGAATGGAATGAAATGAGATATTCAAGAGCTTTCTTGTTAATTCTATTGCCTTACAGAAATACCATACAATCTAGGCATCTAGTGCGCTCTGCTTTTGTCGTATATAAAGATCTCGTAGTTATCCTTGTCCACCCGCTTACACATTGTAGCATAGTAGCATAGTATTTATGTATGAATTGCTCACATCTTACTAGCTAACGATAAATCAGTTGGACAGACCATTTCTACAAAGATATCCGGGCAGATAACCGAACGGTCCGTCTGCAGAGGTAACATAAGAGATCACTTCTTTCTGGAGTATTTCATGGAGATTCGGATAATGCCCATGTCACCGGATATTCATATTTGAGAACAGCAGCCAAGGTGATACGCAAGGAGACACATGAAGGGGGTTATTAGGAGAGAGAAGCGTTTTTTTATTATTTCGAGGTTTCGTTTTCAAGGGTCAGATACACCGCAATAAGGAGAGGTAGGGTTGGTAAAAGGTGGTAGCATTGCAGTAAATCAGGGATAGGAAGGGAACGAGAACAGGGTACATAAGTCGAGGAGATAAGAGTGAGGTAAAGGCATGGATCAATATGCCCCGCCAGCTACGAACTGACGGCACACAAGGTGGAAGGATGACAAGGACAAGGACAAGGAGGAGGTAGAGACCGGGATGGTGGCGGAGAGGTCTGCAGTTCAGGAGTCGGGGTAAAGACGGGTTAGGGATATCACGGTGACAGTTCGGCTGGATATGGGGAAGCGAGGGAGGGAATGGAGGCGTGAGACTGTTGTGATTGACAAAGTTGAGGGTTAGGATCGAGAGACATTCGGGTTGCGATGCAATTCAACGCATAATGGTCGATAAAGACCACACAAACTTGGTATCTAAATACGCATGTGTACCCTCCATCCATTGCAGTGAACTTTTGTCTTTTGTGAATAAGAGCGACGAGAGGCCAGAACCTCCAAAGAGAGCCGAGGGAGAAGATCAAGAGAGAAAGACCTAAAGCAATTGGAATCAAATAGAGGAATAAAAAGGAAATAAAAGGAGCGCTAGCACATGACCGCCGCTGATCGTGACCGACAAGTCTTCAAGGAAGTCGTAAGGTCAGAGAACAAAAAGGAGTCCTGCTAGGACCGTGTCATCCGCACACACACAGGGATGATCCCCAGGGATTTACTCCTGGGGAAGCTGGCTGCGGCGAGTCTTCTCAGCTTCCAGATTCTCATAGAGAAGGTACAGGGCCTTTTCGTTAGCCTGAGCACTTCCCATGATGGTGAACATGCGCTCGCCGGTCTCGTCGTGAGGAGCCTTGGCGATCGAAATCCGAGCGCCGGAGCTTCGGCGAATCTCTGTGATCTTGGTTCCGCCCCGGCCGATGATGCATCCAACCATGTCCGCAGGAATGCTGATATTCTGGGTCTGGATCTCTTCGCCATCTTCCGTAACCAAGGGGTAGCCGCGGTTTCCAGCATCGGAGTTAGATCGGCGGTTATAGCCACCATCGCTGAAGTCGGCGCCGTTGCCGGTGCGGTTGTACTGACGGCTGTTGGTGTTGTTCTGGTAGCCATTTCCAGCCGTGGGGTTGTTGTTGAGCGGCTGCGAGCTGCTGAGAGAAGCACGCACGGCGGGGTTGTAGAGAACAGTACCGGTGCCACGCTGCCAGTCGTCAAGCAGGCATTTGCCGATTTCCCAAATTGCCTTCTCGATGCCCTCGGGGGTACCCTGGACCTCGACAATGCGCTCTGTGGATTGGGGGAGCATTTCCTTCTGCGCAACCATCCGAACACCCGATGCGTCCTGAATGTGCTTGATCTTCAGGCCCTGTCGTCCAATGATGGTGCCCATCTGGTTGTGGGAGATCAGAAGGCGAACGGCTGGAGAAAGTTAGAACAAGTTCGGATCAAAACGGGAATTTTTCCAGACTCTCTGTACGGGTTCTTCAAGCTCCCCATACAGAAAACTGAGTCCAAATCAAAATATCCAGGGCGACAAAAAAGAATATCACTTACGGTGGGTCCCATTATTAGAGACAATACCACCCATACCCATCTGCGGGGCACCCTCCAAAAGACCCTTGGCCACGATCGCATAGGCACGAGCAAGCGAGCGCAATTGACCAGTAACAGTCAGGACACGGTCATGAACCCCGGGAACCACCTTGCTCACACCAGCCTTGACACCGGTCTCGTCGCGGAGGTCAGCAACGTTCTTGCCAGCCTTGCCGATGATGACACCGGCCTCCTTGGAGGAGACAATAGCACGCAGAGTCAGCTCAGCAATAGCATACTCCTCCTCAGTCTTGAGGGGGGCCTCGAGGTCACCCTGATCAGCGAGGTTGTCGCTGAAGTTATCAGTCATGGGCTCGTCCACGACAGCGGTTTGGTGAATCTCAGTAGAATCCATTCTGTCGGTAATCGATGGAGGTGGGAGAAGCGGCTGAGCGGTTTGAAAGGGTCAAGTGAGCGGCGGGATAGAAGGTTTCTTTAGGGCCGTACGGTCGCGAGACGCAGCGGTAGAGACTTCACACCCAAATAGTGGCAAAAGTCAGTTTTGTAATAGAGGCAGAAAGAAGTGCGCATGGCAGATGCAATGCGCAAAATTGACAAGTGACGGAAACCCGTGAAATAGGATCAAACTGCTAGAAAGAGTGAGGACTCACAGATGAGGGAGATAGGAAGTGGAGAAATGGATGAGAGGGGAAAGTGGCAGAATCCTGGATAAAGGGAGGAGAGGAAGATGAATAGGAAAGGGGCACTCGATGAGAGAAAGGGGGAAGAGGAGAAGAGGAGAGGAAGAAGAAAAGGGAAGAAGGTGAAGGGAGGAGGAGAGATGGAGATGTGAAAGAGTTGAAGTTCAAGTGTTTTGCTTTAAGCGGAGAACCCGAGTATGAAAATCTGCCTCTTTTTTTGACTTCTTCTTTTTCTTGTATAATTTCTTTCTTATAATTCTACTCTTCTATTGCGTTTTTCCTATTTAATATCACCTAGTTATACATACATTTTCTACTTATCAGCCTGGAATATCACTTTCTGCACCTGGTGCGCATTGAATAGCTCGTAGCCCTCCACTGCCTGCGAAAGTGGCATAATCTTATCAGTCATAAAGCCAAGCTTGTGTTGGTTCCTCTTGAGAACCTCCAGAGCCTGAGGAGCAACAGACCGAACAGGGCATCGCCCCATCTGGACAGTGAGGTTCTTGGAATAGGCATCATTGCCGTCCCAAGGAATCTGAGTACCTCATTAGCAACAATACTAAAATCGATACAGATCTACTTACCTCTCCATTGTGGACACCAACACTGCTAATGGTTCCCCAAGGCCGCAGAAGCTCGAAGCCAGTGCGCAAGGCAGGACTTAGTCCGACGACTTCGATGACAGCATCGGCACCACGTCCGTTTGTCAGCTCCCGGACACGCTTGTCTAGACCAGCCCGGTCCAGCTGGAAATTCCACGGTTCAGCACCGAGCGACTTGGCAAGCTCCAGTCTCGACGGGACGGAGTCAACCGCCAGGATATGCTTGGGCTTGTACTCCAGAGCATTGATGAGCGCACAGAGACCGACAGGTCCACATCCAATCAGGACGACTGTCTGTTCAGCAATCTGCTCGGGGGTCGAGTTCTTGAATGCATTGTTGGCTGCAAACCAGCCTGTGGGGAAGATATCTCCCATGAGCACCAGATACTTCTCGTCAACCCCCTCGGGGGCCTTCATGACGGAACCGTCAGCATTGGGGATTCGGGCCTGTGTAGTCTCAATATCAGCATATAGACGAACATCATTATATGCTTAGAAACCCACATATTCAGCCTGTCCACCGTCCAGGCTGTCACATCCAAAAAGACCGTTCTTATCACAGCGCGAAGACCACCCTTGCTTGCAGTAGAAGCATTCGCCGCTATCATGATGTCAGTGCAATGTTCGTACAATGCACTGCAAAACAAGAATCTAGTGAGCGTGCAACTTACCAGGAGGTAGTAAATGCAGTGACAACCCGGTCACCTTTCTGGAGGGTCTTGACAGCGCTGCCCATCTCAACGATCTCGCCCACGAACTCATGGCCCATGATAAATCCTGTTCCTGCAGGCTCCACGCCACGGAACATGTGCAATTCACTATATAGTTACGAATATTAGCACTGACGGCCTTTTCGTAAAATAAGTATAGACCAATCCCACCTTCCACAAAGCGCAGTATATCCCACCTTGACTACAATATCCTCTGGGTTCTGCACCTTGGGAATAGGTCTCTGTTCAAGAGCGACCTTATAGGGGCCGTGAAACACGACCGCCTGCATCATACCAGAACCAGAGGGAGTTGGGGTCATTCTGATGATAGTCAGTTTCAATCGGATTATAGAGAAATCCGGTAGTTGAAGAATGGCAGCAGAGACCTACTTTCGGGGGTTTTTGGGGGAATTCGGAAATCAGGCTTTGCTACAATGATGGCTATTTCAAGCCAAATCTTTTCAATATCTAACAGATTGCAGACGGATCCGAATTTGAAAAGAAATCTACGAACTTCTCCGGTCTCGGGCTTCTCTGCGAATCACCTGGTGGGGCTGGTACACGATGCCCACAGTGGTTGGTTTCCGCTGAAAACGCCGAAAATAGGATATACAGATGGAGACGGCTGCTTTTCCAGTACGAAGATTCAGTTCTATACGATGTATGTATCTCTGAGTACATACAGAATAATCTGAGCTACCACTCCAAGCAGACCATTCACTCTTATGGATGGATGCTACATGGAAGAGAGATAAACTGTTAAACTGTATTCCAAGGACGCTCAGAAAGGCTGGCATGACACCCAAGTCCTGCTCTGCAAATGTGTACCTAGTTCCAGCTCCATGGGGCCCAAAGAAACCGGACAAAGAAAGGCAAATACTCCTTGCGACGCCTTTCACAAACACCAAAGCTGAGAAAGAGAACGGAAAACGAGCCGCAAGAATCAGTCTTGAAAAGCACAAAAATACCATCAATGCTCAGAGAATGCAATCTCATTCTTATCGTAAAACCGAGAACCCGGCCTTTCAGGTGCACGAATTGAAGATCAAGATCGACACGACACACCTGAGGGCCATCGCATGAGTGGAAGGAAGTCTCCCTCCCACTAACAAACGACACAGAATAGCTCTTCCTCGAGGATGAATTTGCCCTCCTTGTATTTCTCACTGCTCTCGTATGCCTTGTCGTACTTCCATCCTACGGTTTCCTTGCACTGTCTGCAGGCGATGTCGCGCACGATATGTCGACCTGTCGTCATGTTGCGCTCTACAGCTTCGCCTTGCGTGACGTTGACGACTTTATTAAAGAGGTATGCTTTTCCATGCTGGCCTCGGAAGTTCTAGGGAGTCGAAAGTCACGGGTCAGTAAAAGGTCATTCATAGCAGGAAGAGTGTAGGAAGCAGAGGTTTGAGGGGTTCTCATACCCGACTCATGATATCATTGAAGTCTGCCAGATGAGTCTTGCATCCCTTACACCCAAAGATCTTGTTGGAAGTCAGGTAGACGTTGTATGATAGACCCATGGCTGTAGTTATGCGGTTATTGCCGGGCAGGCGTGGGATGCGTTTCTGTTGGGATCTGAGATGGCAGTCGCGGTCCTGAGAGGTGAGTTCGAAGCAGGAGAGAGCTGACACTTGAATCTAGAGGGGGAATATGCGGCCGTTTATTTGAAAAGGGGCAGCGTGTATGCCTGCTTTCTTCGATATGGACTAGTTGGTCCCGCCCTGGTTGGACTTGGGAGGACTTATGTTGTAGTCCTGGTGTTGACCTCTTTAATGGATTTGAGATTTTATGCTCTGGCAAATGCAGTGTTTCTCGATTTATGGTAAGGTATCCCTGGCCCTTGTGGAGCGTCTATGGAAGGAGGAGGACGTGCTGTCGGACTTCACTGGAGCTGACGTGTAGACGATAAGCTGATAAGCGGATCGGAAGGAGATTCGGGATTCACGGAGGCAGTAGGGCACCAGGTTAAATGCTCTTCGAAAATATCAGCTGGCTCAGGGTGTACAGAGGTTTCAAAAGTCAAGAGCCTGCCCAGGTGAGCTCGGAGGCTTAAGTCACTCGGCCTGATGCCCCGCACTGCGAAGGGGCATAGGCCAGGATCATATGCCCTGTTTTTCAGGCGTCGATGCCTGAATTAACGTATTCGGTAACGTAATCGGTAAGCGAGTGGCCATCTCCAAAACACATAGTAAATGCGATAGATTACAACTTGATATCTCGACAACGATAGTCTATGTAGAGATTTCCTTATGACCTAGGCAATATCTAGCCGCTTTCGGGAGTTTGGGAAATATATATATGACTTAGAGATTACGAGACATATATTTCAGGCTTTTAGCAGCGTAATTTTCGATACCATAATAATGCACCTTTCCGATTCTCTTAAGATTGATATATAGTATTAGACGTTCTTATCAATAGCCATCGACAAGTAATGAAACCAAATAAAGACGTGCTTGTTAAGATATCAAGTTGTAATTTATCGCATATACTATGTGTTTTGGGGGTGGCCAGCTCACTTACCGAATACGTTATGCCTTAACTAGTTGACTTACTAACTAATTAATTAACTAAGGTGTCAATTCTGAAAACCAGGGTTTTGACCCTTGCTAACTACATAACTATGCCCCGCACTGGTTCTGGGTCGTTGATAGCCTCAACCTTGGAATGCGTGAATAGGAATAGAAAACGTCGCACGATCAAAAGGAAGCGCATTTTCTTCTGTATCGGGAGGCCAGCTGACCGTAATGTCATGTTCAAGCTTCAATTGTCTAAAGAGTCTAGGAATAGGATTCCATACTGTACCCTATAACTCAGCTGGGTCCTGGGTTTACTCATGAACCCAGTCCTCCAGTACGGTTGTTTTTCGCCTGTCCCTGTTTACTACGTGTTATGATTCAAATAAGGCCTATGAATTTTTTCCTCTCCTATTTTTATTCTTCTACATCGTATGCTTTCTAGCTTTGTATTGCAACGGGATTTTGCTCGTGATAAAACTGGCCTCGGCGAAGCAATAAACACCTTAGTGACAGGCAAATTAGAGTCATGTGGTCTAATGCAGTCCATTCGCAGTTTTCATTATAAGCAGCTAGTAAGAATCAATTTCTGGATACCATTATTTTCGCTTTATAGGCTGCGTGCTGGAGTAGACTGGGAGTGAATGATAGTTCTGTCCCTAAATTGATTTGACTCCTTGTACACGCTTTAAATACGCAGGGAGATCTCACGCGATGCCTCATGCGATTCCGGGAAATCTCACGGATTACATATGTATTTATCCCATTGTATCAAAGAGAGACGTCATTCTACTGCAACGCCAGAATATTATTTGAGCTGAGATCGCATTGGGACAATACTCTACAATTGTTATATGGAGACCTTACAGGCAAGACCTAAGAGCAAGTTCATGTCATCCAGCTTATGACCGAGTCGTGACACGAATAACCTCAACGCAGTTCTCAACCACTGAGACCAACGCAGACATAGAAATCAGGTTGCAAGCCAGAGCAATCATTCTTCACACCAATGTTCCACTTGTAGAAATCATTCAAGCTGATAGAGTTGGCAGCCGCGATATCATAGCATCCGTCCCCCTTCACAACATCATAGAACTTGTTACAGTTTCTGACCATGCCAGATTGAGTCGGCGTGGGTGTTGTTATTCCGGTACTAGCTGAGTGGGTCACACCGATGGTGGTTGGCGACTGACTAGTAGGGGAGATGTAGTGACTGAGGCAGTGCCGTTCGATGATCTGACACAGTAGCGGTAGCCCTTCTGCAAGGAGCAAGCGCTTGGGTTTGAGTCGTTATATGTGAGGGAAGGGTTCAGCTGCAACAGCTCATCGACTGTAATCCCAATAAAGTAGGCTATGTAGTCACATGTGTTCACAGTATTGGACCTGTTGACCCCAGGGTCGTAATATTGCTCGTACTGAGCACAATTAGACACCGTTCCCGATGCAATGGACAGAGTGGTATAGGCGGCCATGCTCGTGGACGTACTGGTCGCATTCATAACTGAAGGAAAGTCCCAGTAGGTGTCTGTCGGCAAGGTGGTGGTTGCCAAGCATGAGCTGGCAACAGTGCCGTGGTGAATACACTTAGTCTGACTGACGCCCCCATAGCCGGAATAAGTGTTTATATCTCCAACTGCCTTCACACAGTAAGATTCTCCCGGTATCAAGTTGTTGCAGCTTGTTGAGTTGACTTCTGGGTTCAGAAAGTAAAAGTCTAGCGGACTGATACCCATCTTCACTGTGATTAAGCTGCAGGTCTCGTTGGTAGCCACTTGGTGATACTCGGCACACCGAGTGTTTGTCCCATCGGCAAGAGATGTAGGAATGGGAGCAATGGTAATTGCGGCCGATGAGGAAACAGTGGGTGCGGCTCCTTTCTCGAAGCTCAGGCAAATCTGAGAACCTACCAACTGGTTCACATTGCTGCACTCCCGGTTAATATTGGGATTCCAAGAAATGAGTTGGGTCACAGTGAATGCATAATCGTGCGCAACCATAATGCTGTAGCATGTGTCATCCTCCTGCACTGTGTAGATATCACATGCTTCAGGGATGCAGAGCGCAGTGCCTGTAGAAGGAAAGCCAGCACAATAAGCCGGCAGATCGTTTTTGTAAAGCAGCTCATGTGTAGAGGAATTGAATTTCGTGCTGATTGAATAGCACGTATCACCTGCTTGGATGGTGTAATGCTCAGCGCAATCGGCAGTTGGGGTGGCCGAAGAGGAAATGGAAGAGACAGTTGAAGTAACAGAGATACTAGCTGTTGCTGAAGGAACAACAGTGTACACTGGCGGTGAGGTGACTGGGTAGTTGGTTTTAGAACAACTTGACGTCAGAGAAGAGAATTCCTCGGCCAGTTCTTCGTTGTACCCAAAGTACGAGTCAAGCTCTGTTTGCAAAGTACCAAGAAAGCAAGTTGAACAATTCTGCGCCGCTGTCATTCCGGTGGAAGAATTCAGCCAGTTTTCAATCTGTGGTGCACAGAATTTAGATGATCTGCCCTTTGCGTGAGTAAAGAATGATCCAAGCTAGAGACCTGTAAATGATCGAATACATACTCGTCCTTGATGCAGATGTAGTGGTAAGTGAAGATAAGTTGATCCAGCGTCAATGTGGGAGGGAAGCCCAGCCCCCCTGTTGTGATGCTATCCTCGGCAGTGCACCCTTCTATCTGTTGACTCCGAAGGTCCTGAAGGGAGCTTAGACAATTGCTTGTGCATAGATTGCTCAAATCCTCTTCACTTGGAAAATATCCATTCATGGCAACACTAGCAAGAGTGTAATTGCATTGCAGCGTCTTCTGGAGAGGGGCACTATATCAGAATTAGCTCTGAAACGCCGTGAAAGGCAACTTATACAGGGTATTCTCATGGACATACGCGCAGGCTGCTGAAAGAGAATCTGGGAATTCGATCGACGCCGCTTCCTCGCCGTCAGAAGATGTGAGAAAGACTTGCGACCAGGCCCCTGGGAGAGCAAGGCTTAGTACCTGTCAGCATTCTGTTAGTAAAAAGCGCTTTTGGAAGTGTGTTCGTCCAGTCGAGGGAGTAGGAAAAATCAATCAGCATACCAAATTTCGTATGAAGACCATTTTGAAAAAAATATGTCACTGCAAATTTCACACAGTAAGTTCCAAAGCACTTCCGAGTCGAGGGAGAAAAGAACCAAGAACAGGAAGACCTTTCTACACCGGTAGTATCATCGGGAGGGAAAGATCCGACAGACAGGAGACCTCCGTTTTGGTGCTAGAGATCAAGGATCTAAGATTGCACACATAAAATCTAGTTATTAAATACCACAATGCTACATCTGGCCTAACGGGGGCCAAAAAAGATCACCAGTAGGATTCTGTCGCAGTCAACTTCGTTCCCACAATTATTGCATCTTGCGCCTCTTGGCGGCTCTTAGCAACTCTTAGCTGAGCTTGGCGCTTATCAGGCTTCCATGGAGCGGGACCGTGCACCTAAATCTCGTAGTGCACGTAGCACGAACACTTGTTTGGCTAATATCTTAGCACGGAATGTATGTACTGAGGTATCCGTCATAGTAATTCAGGTATTCTAATTTTCTGCTGGCTTGAAACCAAGCCTTTTAGGCGGCTCTGCCCCTTCGCACCCCACATCCCACACCCCTTCATGGTTACTCTTCCAAGGTTATCTTCTCACCACTCTCTCAACGCTACAGGTGATACAGACCTACCACCCATCCAGCATCCCAATACTTGAGGAGAGAAGCCATGAGTACATGGGCAGCACTCAGCCATGGTGGGCCACAGCCACCACAAGAAAACATCGATAAATGGGAGAAAGCTGCCAATGAAAATGATTCCTCCATCCTCACTAACGAAGATTGTCTGGAAATGCTTCGCCGATGGCCTCTTGACCAAGCAAATTATTACTGCAACTTTTACGTTGGGTGTACCATCGATGAGCTTGTTCAAAAGGCCGCCAAAACGGATGGCCCGGACAACCTCACTGAGGCCGAAGCGATTATTATTCTCAACACTCCCTTCGGCGGTTGTGTCCCAGAGGATCAGAAATATATGGGAAATTATGATCGGTGGTCTGATAACACAAAGACGAAGTTCGAGAATGCTCTTAACTTGATTCTCGCAGAGATGGACACAGAGAAGAGAGCACGAGCGAATGCCGATATTGCTTTTGAGCGGGTCAAAGATACCAGAAGGCCCGAACTCAAGAATTTCTCCAGGGATGAACTCCTAAACATCGTGAATTGTAATAAGATAGCATGGGTTAAGGCCCTCCAAAAACACCTGGAAGAGCAGCCGGCCTGGGGATTTGTGTGCATACGGACCTCCTTCGGCGAAGACTCGTCGTGGGAGAAATTCAAGGAATTCTTTGTCCATGCTACGCAGTCCGCACTGGCATTCCCTCGGAATTCCCCTAGCATTCGGCCACGATGGAGGATACAGTGGGTAGAGGATCGATCTATGGAGAATGCCTCGGCGATTGATCTTTGCAGGTAGGACATTCCCTAATTTTCGACGTTTCTTTCTCTTCGTGGCAATCTTAGATATCAATTTACCCGGCTTATCTCTAACATCCCGCTGACTGATTTCCTAGCTACTTCCGACGTTTTTGCAAAGAAAACAAAGTTGAACCAGGACTCCGCCATGACGCATTTCTCTACGCCAATGGAGAAGCCATCGAGTCAGTCATGCATTCTCCTGTCTTGCCATCGCCAGCATTCGTCATCGCTTCAGAGGCAGCCTATGATGGAAAAGGTCCAGAACCTCCAATAGAGCTAGCGGACTATGCTGGATCGGTGCGAGTTGCCATACCGCATGTTTACACGACCTTCTGGGCGAGATTGCTCTCGACCGAGGAAGACATTCAGCAGAAATCATCACCCATGCAACGTACCTGGGGGGAGATTTTTTCGAAAGCACAAATTACCCGTGAAAAGACATATCCAATAAAATATTTTTTCATGGAGGTCTAGGGCATTTACGGAGCCGTAACAGCTGGTACAGGAGGGGAACTCTGGCATACGATGGAACTCCGATAGTTATCGGTGACGCGGTGACGATCTTGCATCTAGTGTCCCCAACGTCCTATGGGGTCATAGTCGTGTCAATATACCTAATTGGTACTAACACATGGATCCGGATGGAGAGAGTATACTACGCGTAGAAGAGAAAATGCGTAAGGCTGCGATGGCCAGCTAGATAGCACTGTTAGGCTTTTACCATGTTCTTCGCTTTCGATTCAGATCCATAGAGCGATAGGAAGAGAGGTTTCATTGCAGACGCATAGAATATTAACTAGGAAGTCATAGCGTCCACGGGTGAATGCAACCTCGGAAGGGCCCTAGCACTATAATCGGCCCTATAAAATTCAACCGGGCCGACAAACGACAAGATAAGCATTAATATTGAAAGCCACAAACCAAAGATGTGTTCCACTTCCACTTTCCCAATTGGATATCATAATCCCCGGATGTAGACGCTTCTCCCCGCAAAGGAGCCGAGCTGTGGTTTTCCGACCCGATGGGCAGTCAGGCCCCACAGTCGTCGCGCAGACCTTCTCTATCAGGAAATATACACAGAACATCTATCTTATCGACATGTCAGTATGGTTACTCTGGGGTTATGACAAAAAGTATGGGGTGTGACTGGAGAACTCGTTTATAAGTTTATGCCCCCTTGCTGGGAATCACCTGGGCTTGTCAAAATCATTCGGACTTGCCAGTTTTTGCCACTATTACAGCCATGGAAGACGAGAACCAGAAAGTGTTCCAGGGCACACCAAGTGAAGATGCCCGCCTGGAGAATTTGGGCTATGAGCAGGGTCAGTCTGTCGAGGAGAGTCTTTTGTATGAGTGCTAACCGGTGCAGAGCTCAAACGCTCTTTCGGTCTGATGGGAATGATTGGGTTTAGTTTCAGTGTGGTGACATCGTGAGTGTCATTCAAAATGTAGATGAGTGTCCACTAATCATTTTCTAGATGGACAGCACTGAGTGGCGTTTTCATCGTCGGAGTAACGTCTGGCGGGCCTCCGGTCATGGTTTTCAGTTTCATCGGCGTTAGTCTATTGACTTTGGCTGTCGCAATTCCCATGGCAGAGATGTGTTCTATGTATCCGGTAGCAGGTGGTCAATATTCATGGGTTGCAGCGCTTGCTCCACCAAAAGTCGCCCGAGGTCTTTCATACGTGACAGGATGGTTTATGCTAATCGGTACGCTTGTATCGAAGCACGCTATAAACATCTACTAACATGGAATAGGCCTCCTTGCTATGGGTGCTACCAACAATTCCATTGCTTCCAACTTCGTCTTGGGAATGGCAAACCTTGTCTTCCCCGAATTCGAGATTCAAAGATGGCACACCGTGCTGGTGGCTTGGCTTGTGGCATTCCTTTCTACCGCCGTCAACCTCTGGGGCTCGCACTTCTTGCATAAGATCTCAAAAGGAATTCTGATCTGGAATGTCTCCTCGTTCGTCATCGTCACCGCTACAATTCTCGCCATGAATGATCATAAGCAGCCCGCTCCTTTCGTTTTCCAGGATTTCCAAAACGGAACCGGATTTGGCACTGGAATGGCTGCAATTATCGGTGTTCTCCAAGCTTGCTTTGGCATGTGTTGCTACGATGCTCCTTCACACATGACCGAGGAAATGAAGTCTGCTTCCAAAGAGGCACCTAAGGCTATTATTCTCGCTGTTGTTTTGGGTGCTATAACAGGGTTTGCTTTCCTCGTCACCCTTTGTTTCTGCATTGGCGACATCGAAGCGACTGCAAACACAAGCACTGGTGTCCCTGTGATCCAAATTATTTACGACTCAACTGGAAGCAAGGCAGCCACTTGCGTGCTGTCAAGCTTGATCTCGGTGATTGTGATCGTCGCAGGAAACAACATTCTAGCCGAAGGATCGCGCGCCGTTTACGCCTTTGCCAGAGACAATGGTCTCCCCTTCTCGAAGTTCTTCAGCAAGGTCGACAGCAAGACACATGTTCCTGTCAATGCCGTTCTCCTCACCCTTGTGGTACAGCTGGCGCTCGATGCCATCGAATTTGGTACCACTACTGGCTTCCAGACCGTCATTGCCATCTCAACAGAAGGCTTCTGTAAGTTTCATTTACTGCATTTGATGGTGCCCTTATTGATAACCTTTCAGACTTGTCATACGCAATGGCCCTTATCAGCCGCCTCGCTGGCTACTATACGGGCCACGTAGTGAAGCTCGACGGACCATACTCATTCTCCGTGCCGGTATCCATCGCCTTTAACATTATCGGACTTCTATTCCTTCTCTTCGCGGCAATCACTTTCAACTTCCCTAGCGAGTATCCCGTCGGCCACGAATCAATGAACTACACCAGCGCTGCTATTGGCGTCGTTGCTCTCATTAGCATTGTCACTTGGATCACAACAGGGCGCAAGCACTTCTCGGGACCGGGTGCAGTGAGTTTCTTAAGTGGCGAGAATACTGCAACTCGAAATGTGGGAAGGGCCGCGGAGCATGTGGATGAGAAGAAGACTTGACATATTCAATGTTGTTTTTCGGAAGATTACTGTATACCGTACATATCTACAAAACCACCTGGCTAGCAGGTGATTCCAAGACCAGAATTGTGCTCTAGTGTCTACTCCGTGCTATTATTCATTATCATTTTAGAAGGTTATAACACCAAGAAGAATATATGTAGCAAGCATCTCGAAAGCTCTCAAGTTGCGCCGTATTTTTATAGAGCTCGGAGGTTCCCCCGACAGCACAACCCCCACTATGATCTCATCGCTTCTTGTCAACATCTTTGAATTCTTTCTTCTCATGCTCCCCGAGGTCAATTCTGAAACATGGCAAAACTCACTCTCCAGTCAAAGCATCGACTACAGTCAGGACATGAGATCCCAGTCATAGGATATGGGGTGGGTTACCCCGCAAACACATCTATCTACATATGAACCCCAAGAGCAAAGCTGACATTGTATGAATATAGGTGTATATGATGTACGTTTGAATCAATCCCTCATACCGAGTTCTCTAACCAAACGACAGTCCCGCACCCGCCACCGAGAAGGCTAGTCTCGAAGCTCTGAACGCTGGATTTCGCCATGTACGTGACCCGATAAAGATGGCAAGACTACACTAAACAAGGATATCCCAGATCGATTCTGCGGTCATGTACCGGAACGAGAAGCCCTGCGGAAAGGCAATCCTGAGTTCCAATCTGGATCGATCGCAGATCTTCCTGACCACCAAGATCCCGCCGGGATCAATGGGCTACGAGTCTACCAAGCGAACTATTAATTCGAGTCTACGAGAAGCAGCTCAGGAATACTTTGACCTGTAAGTACCCACAGGAATCAACAGACATCCCTATGGATTGGAATTTACGATCTAACCGCTGGAACCTAACCAACAGTATTCTCATCCATGCTCCCTACGGCGGCAAAGAAGCCCGTCTAGGTTCCTGGGATGCACTAGTCGAAGCCCAGAAAGCAGGGAAAGTGAAATCCATCGGTGTATCCAACTACGGTATCCACCACCTTGAAGAACTGGAGGCTTATATCCAGGGTGGTGGGGGTGGCCAGATCGATGTCGGTCAGTATGAGCTGCACCCGTGGCTAGATCACTCGGATATCGTGGAGTGGCTGCAGAAGAGGAATATTGTTGTTGAGGCATACTCGCCTCTTGCGCATGGGACTCGGTTGACAGAGCCTGCGTTGCTGTCTATCGGGAAGAAGTATGGGAAGACGCCGGCGCAGGTTATGATTCGGTGGAGTCTGCAGATGGTAAGTAGCATAGATTCGATTCAGGTAAAGGATATAGATGCTAATAGTCTGGTGTTAGGGATTTGTGCCTCTGCCCAAGTCTGTGACGCCGAAGCGCATTCGCGAGAATGCCGATGTCTTTGACTTTGAGTTGGCAGCCGAGGATATGAAGTTGCTTGATACAGGAGAGTATTCTCCCACGGACTGGGATCCGACAGGTGATATGGATTGAGGGTAGATTGTTGCAGGTTAGATGGGTTGAGTGGTTGTAGAGTGGAGGAATCTGGAGGAACGTTGGATTTGTCAGGCCCATGAGGGGCTCTCCGCGGGGTGGACTTGCGACTTTCAACTTTCAACTTTCAACTTTCGGACTCCGATCTTCATCTTTTGGCTTTACACTTGCGATTTAGATTTCAATACGTCTATCTCTAAGATCTCGCTTATTCCGCCATCATGAAGTTGATTCTATCCAGTTCGTAAGTGGTGTGTTATTCGATGCGCCTCGAATCAAGTCACTCAACCCTCACAGGAATATTATGCAAGCCGGACGGCAATCCGTCATTCGCCAGCCTGTGACCCAGAAATCAAATGTTGAGCTAATCAACTCGCTTCGATCGAACTTCCTTGCCTCGCAACAGACCGAAACCTCACCGGCCAACGGCACCAACACAAATGGTCAATCAGCCGCATCGCATCCGCCCTCATGGACCCTACAGACCGAGGATGGTCTCTATATCCCCGCTATCGACTTCTCACAGCCCGGCCTGTTAGAGGAGCGCGACCAATACGATATCACAGTGAAACTATTCTACCTACCGGGAATCCCGGTATCAAGGCGGTGCGCACACACCAGAGAGGCAATTGATCTGGTATTGAAGGAGTTACACGTCAAGTCTATCGATCTACTCATCGTCTCGTTCCCGGGGATCCTGTTCGATGCAGACGACGACAGCGAAGAAGAAGACAATGAGATGAGCAGCGGGGAACCGGACGACTTCGACAGCATGGTGCAGACATGGCAAGTGCTGGAATCGCTGCACGAGCAGGGCATGATCGCCCAGCTGGGCGTCGCTGAGTTCGGCAGCGAACGGTTGGCCCGGTTCCTGCCGTATACCAAGGTCAAGCCCTCGGTCGATCAGATCAATCTTAAGGATTGCTGTGTCGTTCCTAAACATTTGATTCTCTATGCGAAACAAGAGCAGATTCAACTCCTCACCCATAACGATTGCCATGACATTCTTCCTGTCGGCACGACGCGGGAATTGCTTGGTCCCGCGGAGAAGGGTGGTGCGGGGATCTTGGCTTCATCTCCCGAGGCCAACGACGGCATCCAGGGAGATGTCGAGCCGCAGTGGGTGGTCAAGTATACCGCAGTCGTCAAGGATCGCGGAGTAGTCGAGAACAAGGGGTATTTTGCTTCGGCTGATGTCGGCACGTGTGTCAAGGACCGGTCATGAATGCTTTTCTTTTCTTCTTTGTGTCGTCAATAAGGATATCTGTCGTGACAAGCGTGGCGTTTCTTTTCTGCTTTAAATTCGATCATAGCTGATGTGGGGGCGGTCGCATCCATCTCTTAAAATCAAAATCAAAGAGACTGGCTTAACCAAGCATGCTTCTCTTCCGCCCTCTCATGCGCACATCCTCAAGCCTCTTCAGCGCAGAAGCAGCCCCCTTGTAGCTTTCCCGGTAACCCAGAATCAGCTCCTCGAACAGAGGTTCCGAGCGCGGATGAGTACTCCCAATCGCCCGCTCCAGCACATACAAATCCACCGCCCGGTCCTCATCCTGATTGCTCTGCGACGCAAGACCGAAATCAATCAGCACGATATCCCCCTCCACAGAGGGCGAGCCAGCACCAACAGCATCGCTTGCATCCCCACATGGCCGCAGCATGAGATTACTCGTCGTCAAGTCTCCGTGCACAACACCAGCCTTGTGCAGGACACCAATGGCAGAGCCCATTTTCCTCAGCAAGCCGCGCACACGTGCCTCTTCGTTTTCAATCTGCGACGAATCTAACGAGGCCTGGTTCTGCTTCATCCATACTTCCCACTGCTCGAGAACTACCCGCACCACAGGCCCGTCAATCCATTCCATCATTAGCCAGGCACCGCCCCACCCGCCTTCTGAGCCGCCGTGTCCCTCCCAGTCCAGGGCTAGGACGGCTGGAACGCTAACGCCCTCCCGCACGAGTTTCGCGAGGCATCGTGCTTCTGACGTTATGCGTTGGCGGGTAAGTCGGCGGTCGAGAATTGGATGGCGGTAGGGTTTTGATGGGCGGATCTTGAGCGCGGCGGGGATGGAGGGGTTGAGAGAGGTGGTTTTGTAGAGGTGGGCTTCCGCGCCTTGAGTGAGTAGGATTGGTGGCGGAGTGGTATTATTGAAGGGGGAGGGGAGAGCTGGGGGTTTGTATTCTTCCATTGTGAGAGAGCTGGAGGGTTTGAGAGTTGGAGAGGTTGAAAGGTTGAAAGGGATGAAGTGAAGAGGAAAAAGTTCTGGTGGGGCGGATCTTGGAGTATAGCTATGCCTATGTAGGTAGCCACCTACAATTATTTGGATCTTTATAGGATTGAATATGTTAATATGTATGTTAATAGGTTAAGATACCAATGGAAGCAGAAGCAATTCATATATTAAATAATTGAAATCATCAGTGCATAGTATCTCATAATTATGTGGATGCATGAGTTCACAAACCCCTATATGTATACCCCTTTCCTCAATACCTCACTCCATATTAACAATTAAATGAAATCAGATGAAGATCCGGGCATACATTAGCCAACCGACAAGTGCCCTGATACATCCTCTCAAGAGTTGACGCCATAACCTCTAGATCAGTAGACTCCGACGACCAATGCTTCAGCGTTCGAATGGACAGCCTCACCAAAGCAGTCCAATTTGCCGGTAGACGCACCTGCCACGTACCAGGATCCCGACATACCTCGAGCTGATATAAGACAGCTCCGAGGATGTGCACAGCACAGGCGAAGCTGGCCCGCACCACATTCCAGATCCACTCGTGTCGGAATTGATACCAGTAGCTTGGTATTAGTGTGACGCAGTTGTCAATGGCCTTTTGTGCTAGGTGGAACACCTCCGCCCACATTGGGCTGTTCTTCCTGATGAATGTCGGCATTCCCTGGAAGTGAATCGCCAGGTAGAACGCGGGTCGGTAGATCCTCTCCAGTGCCATATGGTACCGCCCGCGGAAGAAGAACCTCAGGTCTGGGTTGTCTTTTTGGGATTGGATCCCGGCTACCGAGATTTGGTACCTTTTGGAAGAGTTAGCAAGGCGAGTTGGGAACATTTCATTGTCATTATTCGGGGAGTTTGGGGCTCGTACCATGACGATACAACGCGCTCCGCGTCCATTGTTTTTCTCAGGAGATCGGGGATATCTTTGGTCCAGCCCTTCTCCCCTTGACGCCACATGTCAGACACTATGTCATTAGTGGTCCGGCGGTTACAGATAGACCCGATGTAGAATTTCCAGCCCTTCTCTTCTTCGGTGCCGTCCAGTTCAAGACCTGGCCTGACTGCGAAGTCTTTATCTTCATCCATTTGGTCATATGAGGAAGGAGATCTGCGAGAGAATTTAGGGAATGGATCTGAATAGCCTAGACTTTCAAGACCACTGCTCCAGAGAGGGAGCTCGCTTTGCATCTCACTGTGGACAATACTTAGTTGACGATCAGATAAAAGCCCGGTGAAAAAACCTACTGTTCGGCTTGAATACAGGACCAGTATAATCTCGACTCCAGGTTATGGTAGTTGTCATCAGCGGTCCACTGTTCTCTACACAGCGACCGCAAACGAACTTCTAATCTGCAAGATGCCTGCTGGTAACAGAACCAAGCCTGCAGAGGTCGTATGGCATGTCTGTGGTAGCTTCCAGCAAGAAGAAAGCACTGAATGTCTGTTGGAGACGTGTGCAAGAAGCCGAACCTCTGCTTTGCCGCGTGAAAATATGTCTCGGCCAAATCGAGATTGGCGTCTGACATGGGTGGTGCTTGGAGCGCATCGAGATTCGCTGGCATGTCCTCCGCCAGGGGGACAAACTTCGATGATGTGCACGAAGCTAATGCACACGCTAACAACTAGAGAGATGATTTAGTTCAAGTGGGACTTCCAAAAAGGAGCTGACATACCACTTGACACGAGGGGCCATCCCATCCAAGACCCTGGACGGTGACCTCCTTGGCATAACGGTCTAAACTGTCTAGATCCACTATTGGGTTTCTTCGGTGGCATAGTAGAAAGTACTTCCTGCAAAGTCTAGGGATCTCATCCACAAAGCTTCCGATCCCCACCTGCCGGGGTGCCTGCATACTGCGGGGCTGATTATCCAGCGAGTCGAGTAGGAAGGATCGGATATGCTTCTCGGCTTCGGTGATGACCTTGTTGAAAATAGGCCATCGGAGCATGTTCTCCCCGGAGCTAGCCATGTACAGGATTCGGGGATCATTATCGGTTCCCCGATCATCGATACTCGCAGTGCTGGCGCTAGGTACATTACTCCCCGGCAATGAATCAGCTACAGGGCTAGGGTTCTGCATAGCCAACTCAAAGAATCCTTCTTTGAGTGAGCGAGTCGAACTGGTGGAGCCTTCGGATTTGAAATTCTCCAACAATCCGGCGATATGATTCAGTCGTTGGAGCACCTCATTGTTCGATGGGTTCCCAGGGTCAAACCCAGCTCTAAGAAGAAGGTCAATGCTTAGTATGTTATCCTCTTCACACGAGTGATGTTATCTTACTGGTTCTGCTGTGGCGATGTTTCGGGATAGTTGCACTCCATCCCCTGCACGGCACAGTAGCTACAGGTCGGCCTGGCATTGTCACATCGTGTCTTGCGCAGCCGACAGGTCTGACAGGCTGTCGGGGCTCGGGTTCGGATCTCGCGCTTCCTAGCGGTTCTTGGGTTGCCAAACTCCATGTTCACATCCAAAGTGCAAATCCGGGGGGTGGTTTTCGGGGAGGCCGGGGAGATAGAGATAGATGAGGGGAGATGCAAAAGATTAAGTGCGACCCACGGATATTCAGTTAGAAAGCAATACTTCGACAGATGGTCCACTGCCCACTAAGAAAGAGAGAAAACATTCAACCCACCGAGTGCTTACGGATGTGGCGTGGCCGGATAAGGCAATGGGTAACAAAGAACTGTCGAGGCGATGTGATGGCCAAAGGCTAACACCCATGACTGCCTCAGGGGTTTCACGATGCTGATTGGAGGACGGTTCACTCCCTGGTCACTCGGGACATGGGTGTTTTCTTGGGTGATTTGATGTCTTTCGTTTTTTCGCCCCAATAAAGAGCTCCCCGATCCTTTCTCTCTAACTGGCCATCGAATCTCGTATTTCTGGAATTTCTCTTTTCGGTTGCCTGCAGCTGATGGTAAAAAAAAGGAAATGTTTGTGATATCCCCGAAAATATTTGGTATTCCAGTACGGGAGTACCTATAGTAGGTGAGAATCCCGAGACATTCCGTAGGGGGGATGTTGTGGACTTCTTGTACTTTGTGTAAAAAGGTTCAATATTTGAATATAACCTGAAGAGAAGCTTGTCCCTAGATCTTTCTACAGTCGTGTTGGAAATTAGCTTCACGTCCGTACACACCCCAATTTTTGTTTTTTTGGGATTGTGATAGGTTCGAACCTTAGGGATTGTCATGTACGGGGAACGCGGGGAGGATCGGACTTCAGTTATATAGCCCTAATAATCCCCCGTGAACAATGTAGAGGGTCAAAGAGAGAAGACAATGAAAAACTATTGATCATATCGTCAATGGAATTCACCCGCTCAGGTAAGTACATATACAAGCCTTGTCCACAAGGCCCAAAATTCTTAACGCCGAAATTAATGCACAGTGTCACAGAGTCACAGTCACTTCATCGGACCTTCCTCTTAGGTCTCCTTGTCAAAGGCGCTTCACAATGTTCGGTCCAAGCATCTTCAAAGACCGTCTTCCGCGGGCCAATCTGGCCTTGGTAGAAGTTCAGCTTACGCACAACCTCCATAGAACCTGTACCCAGTGACACCGTCTTGCCCATGATGATACATTCCGACACACCCTCAATGAGATCGGTGCGACCGAGACCACCGGCGTCGAAGAGGTGATCCGCAGTCTTCTCGAACGAAGCAAGCTGAAGCACCGAGTCACGCATCTTAGCCAAACCGAAACGTGTAATACCGAGCACTTCACCTTTGTAGGTCATCACGTCGGCCAGAAGTTGCATGTGACGAGGATCGATGTCCATGTCCTTCATGACTTCGCTGATTTCGACAACGATCGTGCTTCGAGCGGCTTCAATACCTAGAACCTCTCGTGCCTCCATAATGTTGTTGGTCCTGGTGTGGAGACCATCCACACCCATCGTAGTCATACACTCTCTCAACCCGTAGCCTTCCACGAGCAAAGTGTTCGTGGTCGAGGTCTCGTCCGTGCGAATGATAGCTCGGGTGGCACGCGGATGACCCAGGATTTGGATGTGGGGAAGGAAACGCTTCAAATGCTTCAAGCGGAGGAAGGGATCAATGCTCGTAGAGGCAATCTCCGTCTTAGTAAGAGATGCCTTGCTGGCCGGATCGAGATCCATGTGGACCTTGATTGAGCCTTGCTTGCACGAGAACTTGAGATCGCTTCCCTTGAAGCGCTTGTTGGCCTTGATCGCTTCGACGATCTGTGGCGTTGTGATCTCCAGCGCCAGATCCTCGATCGTCTTCCAGTTCAGAACAACCTTCAAGTAGGCATCATCGGGTGACCAAACTTCCGTGATGGAGTGAATGACATCTTGGAGGAAAGTCTTTTCAATGCGTCCTTTCACAATACGAGCAGCGATAGTGCTTCCTCTGTTGACCAGTTCGCAAGCCACGACGGGGGTACTGATCTCTTTTGAGGCGTTGATGATTTCCTTGATACGAGGTACACCCTGCGTGATACTCATTCCGGCGACACCAGCGAAATGGAAAGTTTTCAGGGTCATTTGCGTTCCTGGCTCACCAATGGACTGGGCACCAACGGCACCCACTGCATGGCCGGGCTCGACCTGGGCTCTCTTGTATTTCAACAGACAAGCAGTGATGAAAGCCCTCAGGGTGGTATCTGTCAGCTTGCCTGTATGATCCAACCCCTTACGGCTACGCTGGTCGGACGGGTCGATATCGCCACCTCGAGAGATCAATTTGTCGGCTCTGCTTTGCACGTACTCCTGAATTGAGTCGAGGAAGTCACGGGCACTCTCGAACTGATCGATGCCATGATCACTGCGGTCCATGTACGCCAGGTCATTTCCGAGTAAGTCTTTGCGGTTTAGCTTCGCACGTTCCTTTGAAAGCATCTGTTCGCAGACTTCCATCATTTCCATCGGCAATAAGCTTGGCTCGTCGTTGTTGTATGTAGTAGATTCCGAGTGAATAAATGTTCGATCAAAGTGGACGGGTTTGGCTTTACCCTCCATATCCACGGGATCCAACTTATCGTCACCATACTGGAACTGAACGATGGCAGCAGACGAGTTACGGACGGTGTCATCATACATCGATGACAAATCTTCCAGGGACTTCATCAGACGACGAGACATGTAACCAGTCTCAGCGGTTTTGACAGCTGTATCGACCAGACCTTCACGACCGGACATAGCGTGGAAAATGAACTCTGGCGGTTGCAGTCCAGAGAAGAAACTGTTGCGAACGAAACCTTTCGACGGAGGTTGTCGTGCATTCTTCGGGAAATGCGGCAGGGTACGGTCCTGGAAACCATCCTGTACACGCTGACCACCGATAATTTGTTGACCGACAAGGGCAACCATCTGGGACACGTTGATACTGGAACCCTTGGATCCAGAAGTGGCCATGATAAGGGGCGAGTTGTACTTGCTCAGCTGCCTAATACACTCGTCACCAGCTTGTTGACGGACCTTGCTAAGAATACCAGAGATCTGGTTCTCCATGGTTTGCAATTCGTCACATCCAGGATACTTCTCCAGAGTGCCCGCCTTGTACTTAGCAATGACTTCGTCACACTGCGAGTACGCTGCCTCAACAAGATCGTTTTTGGACTGAACGAGCTCTGCACTAGGGTAGACATCTCCGATACCAATTGAAAAGCCGATGTTGGTGAACCAACGAGCGGACAGTTTTGACAGACGGTTCATGCCCTCGGCTGCTGCCGGTGGGCCAAAATCTCTGAGCATAATGTAGAAAACATTGTCTTTCTTTCCGGAACCAATCGTAGACTTGTCCATCACACCACACATGACCTCCGAGTTGCGGATGACTAACCAGCCATCATTGGGGTCCAAGTCCTTAGGACGACCATCCTTGGGCATCTTGAACTCACGGCATGCGGCGTCCAGGTTAACCATAACGGGATCGTCCTTGTTGGGGCGCATAAGAATGTTGAAGACTTGTTTGCCAGTCCACATCATCTGGGGTTTCAAGACCGATGGTGGTGGGAGATCGAATCTTGTTTCAGGGCCAAGCATATAGAGACAGATCTGCGTGAAGGAGGCACGATCATAGAAGTTGTCTTTACTGCTCAGCACGTAGGCGGCACTAATGAAATCCTGAATGGCAGAAATGATGGGCTCTCCGTTTTTGGGTGTGGCCAAGTTGTTCTTCACGCCCATTAGCTCCATTGCTTCCGCTCGGGCTTCCTCGGTCTGCGGCACGTGCAGGTTCATCTCATCTCCATCGAAATCGGCGTTGTAAGGGTTGCAGACACACTCGTTCAGTCGGAAAGTCCTATGAGGTCGGATTTTGGCAAAATGAGATAGAATACTGAGCTTGTGGAGGGAAGGCTGTCGATTGAACAGCACAATATCACCGTCTTCGAGATGACGCTCAACCAGGTCGCCTTCTTGCAGCTGATCAGCCATCCGCTGAGTGTTACTGTACTTCAACATCTGTCTGAATCCGGTTCCTTTCTTGACGATCAAGTTTGCTCCGGGCCATTTGCTGCTACCATTGCAAATCCGTTGCTGTAGTTTCTCCTTGTTGTACCTGGTCACTACTTCGGGATAAGTCATGTTCTTTGCCACCAGCTCCGGAACAGCAACCTCATCAACTCGCAAATTTGGATCGGGTGAAATGACAGTTCGCCCAGAGAAATCAACACGTTTTCCTGACAGATTTCCACGGAAACGACCTTGCTTTCCCTTCAAGCGTTGGACGAATCCTCGGATGGGTTTTCCAAGATCGGCTTTGTTAAGCCCAGGCACATCGCTGTTGATGTAGACAGCAATTTGAAGCTGCATGTAGTCCCAGCACTCCATGATTGTTTGAACCGGAGCGCCCTTAAGCAGAGCATTCTTGAGATTGATATTGCTCTGCACAATGTCACCTAGCTTGGCAGTCAAGTCATCTTCTGTAGATGCACCATCTTGTCCCACTGAAGGTCGAATGCAAACCGGCGGAGCTGGGATGAATTGCCATAGGAACATCTCCGGACGAGCCTCCTTTGGATTCATGCCGATCAATTCACAGTCAGAGTCAGACATTTTCTTGAATAGTTTGAGAACGCGAAGGGGGTTCATGTCATCCTGGGCCTTTTTGAAGTGTTTTTCGACCTCCGGGTTTGCGCCTCTTGCCTCGAGGAAAGAGCTATCGAAGACATCCTTGCTGATCGGCGTTTGCTTTTTGACGGAAACCGAGACATTGAATGCACGGAATTTGTCGTGGGTAATCTTCAAAGCACTTGTTCCGGTTTTCTTCACGACACCATTGATCGCTCCGCAGTATGTACATTCACGGGTTTTCCGACACCGTTCGTTGATGCGTTTTGCGATCTGCGTCCGGCGTAGGTTATCAAGTCCCGGTCGGCGCATCTCGCGAAGATAGGTCCGGCGCTCCGCCTCGGGGAGCAGAATATTTGAACATTCCTTGCAAATTTCCTGAAGGATCGAAATGACGCGCTTGAAATAACCGACGTGGAAAGACGGTAGGACTAATCTCACATGACCGAAATGACCATTGCAGTCTTTGAGATTGTTTCCACATGTTGCGCAAGAATCAGTTTTGTTCGAGATACCCATGCGCTGGTCTAGAGGTCCATTGGAAACGACCGTTCGGGTCTGGTCCAAGTCGAAAAACTTTCGGTCAGAAACTTCTACCACTGCTTGGCCGACAATGTCATCGTTGGTTCTGGAAACATAAATCTTCATTAGCGATCACGTCTGCGACAAACGCTTGTGACAAGCACAGTGAACTGCGTACAAGACACCAAATTTCAGTTCTTTGATCACTTTAGGAACGCTGTCAATAACCTGGGCCTTGCCCAGGTCTACCTGCGCACCCTCTGGAGGCTGCATGGCCGTCGTCAAATGCGGAGCATGGCAGGGTGACTCAAGGCGATGCGATCGGCATGGGCGGACTTCAGCCGCCAGGAACTAGATTTCAAGCTCAAAGAAGAATTAGCTCTGGTATTGTGTTGGCAGATCCACCATCAGGAGCCACACAGCTTGAGCGAGGCTGTTTAGACACAATGGAGTGAACTGGGAATGAGCAGAGAAAGAAGTTGTATGGCGGGGTCTGACATGAACTTTTTTTCTGCCGGGTAAGCTCTCACCGCTGGCACAAGTGTCCTGCAGGTATATATGTCTCTACAGGAAATGAATAGTTCAAAAGTAATGTTATACAGTGTATTTGATTCTAATTTATAAGCTTATTTTGCCAAGAATGCCTGGAAGGCCTTGTGCTCAATCACCACATTTCCAACTGCTCGCAACCTCTTGCGGCCTTCTTTCTGCTTCTCAAGCAGCTTCCGTCGCCGACTTACATCACTAGCATGCAATTTTGCCAGCACATCTTTCCGGTAAGGCTTGATAGTCTCACGGGCGATGATTTTCTTGCCTACAGCAGCCTGGATGATGATCTCGAAAAGCTGCCGGTCGACATGTTCTTTGAACTTGGTTACCCAAATTCTGCCTTGTCGGCTCACCTGGCTCGAGTGCATAATCCGCGTCACAGCATCCACTGGCTCTCTGTTGACCAAGAGTTGTAGCCTGACAATATTGCCAGCTCGCCATGCAGATTCTTCGTAGTCCAGGCTGGCATACCCCTTGGTACCTCCTTTCAGTTTCCCAAAGAAATCATCAACCAAATGGGCCAGAGGCAACTCGTACTTCATAATGACCTGAGTCGCTGTGAAGTATTCAATGCTTTGTTGCTCACCGCGGTTGGCCTCGCAGAGCTCAATCACCTTTCCCAAGTACTCTTCTGGGAATGTCAGAGTGACCAACACAAACGGCTCTTGGACCTCGGCAACTTTGAGTCGGACGCTATCATCATCGGGAAATTTAGCAGGATTGGTGATAATTTCTTCGGCGCCACTTTTCCACACGACCTTGACTGGGACGGAGGGTGGTGTAATGATGATACTGGCGCCGTGCTCCTGTCGTAGGCGGTCTTCAAATACGGAGCAGTGAAGGGTTCCCAAGAAGCCCATACGGAAACCGGCACCTAAGGCCTCAGAAGACTCTTTCTGCACTGTGATGCTTCGATCATTCAAAACCAGCTGGTTGATGCTGTCCTCCAGGTGCTCGAAGAGATCCGCATTCACTGGGTATACAGCTACAAAGACCATCGATTTGGGCTCTTCGAATCCAGGCAAAGGCTCAACGACTTTTTCATAACCGACTCTTGTGAATGTATCGCCAATCTTGGCCTCCTTACTCCGCTTCATGCCTGGGTTGAAGTAGATATACCCAACCTGACCTGCACGGAGAACGGTTTGCGCAGTCTCGGTCGGATACATGATGCCGACTTCACCGACGAAATATTTGAGACCGGTAACGAAGGATATAAGCTGCTGACCTGCACGCACCTCACCGTCGAAAACACGGACCAACAGGATCACGCCCTTGTAGGAGTCGTACCAGGAATCCACGAGGAGCATACGAAGTGGTTTCTTGGAATCGCCGATAGGTCTAGCACACAGTCAGCAAAAACGGCACTTTGGGAAGCCACGGGTTAGACCTACGCAGGGATTTTCTCCACCACCGTCGGTAGAACAGCTGGAACATTCAATCCAGTCTTTGCTGAGACCATCACCGCCTTGTCTGTATCGATCTCGAATGTGTTTTTTATCTGCTCCAGAGCCCGCTCTGGGTCCGATGAGGGGAGATCAACCTTGTTGAGAATAGGAATCAATTCGAGACCTTGCGCAAAGGCCAAGTAGAAATTGGCGACTGTCTGCGCCTGGACACCCTGACTGGCATCAACCAAAAGGATTGCTCCACCGCAACTGGCATAACTTCGCGACACCTCAGCACGGAAGTCCACATGGCCAGGTGTATCGACCAAATGTAACAAATAATCCTCGCCTTTATGGTTGTAGATCATGGTACACGTCTGTGCTTTAACCGTAATTCCTCGCTCTCGCTCGACATCAAGTTTGTCCAAAACTTGCTTGTTCATGCCCGCTTCGATTGTGCCCGTCAATTCGAGTAATCGATCGGAAAGCGTGCTCTTGCCATGGTCAACGTGTGCGACGATGCAGAAATTGCGAAAACGTTCGATTGGGATTGCGGCAATTCTCTTCTCGAGGTCTGCGTCGAGTTTTGTAGGCGTGGTTTTCGAACGTCCATAATAAATCGTCGAAGTAGAGAAACACCTTTTATCATACGAAGAAAAGACAGTTGGAGGTCGGAGGCTTGCGGCCTGGCATCTCGGCGCTGCGCTCAGCCATCGGCCTAACTGCAGACATCCTCGCATCGGGACTTCTGCGGTGGCATAGGAGGGGCTGATGGTATGCAAGCGTCGAATTGAAGTGTATCCGCAGGGCAATCGATCAGCAATTCAGTGCTGGTTGGTCTTGTCACGATTTGCGGAGAAAAAACGGACGGGCGGGCGGTGACTGTTTATTGCTGCGGTGACCACTCGACATAAACAAAGCAACTTTCTTTCACCTTCAAAGTCCTCGGCTGGCTATCTACAAGCTCATCATGCCGGAAACCAAGGAAAAGTCAAAGGTGCACAAGCTGTCAATCAAAGGTCCATACCCATCGTCTACTTATGTA
Source organism: Penicillium egyptiacum (assembly GCA_911456345.1). NCBI lineage: Eukaryota > Fungi > Ascomycota > Eurotiomycetes > Eurotiales > Aspergillaceae > Penicillium > Penicillium egyptiacum. The sequence continues at coordinate 1,662,839 of CAJVRC010000839.1, forward strand.
GCCATCGTGGTTGTACAGAGCTTACAAGATAATAGGATCGGCCAAGCTTGTCTCCGAATTCGTGAGTCGCCTTTTTTGGTTGTGTCAATGAAGTTCTGGTACTGACAGTCTCAGTTTGAATACTCGATTAATTCAATTCTGTAAGTTGCCAGTCGTACTCAGTCTAAGACACTGGCTGATCGCATTGGGTGTTCAGCTTCCAACGAGGAGTCTATCCTCCTGAGGATTTCACAACGTAAGTATGCCCTCTCAACTTTGTCACCTACAGTGCAGCAAGCTAATTAGAGATAGGATTAAAAAATATGGCCTCAATATGTTAGGTTCGTGAACCGTGACCTTCTTAATCGGTGTGGACAGCCCTAACCTCATCGCAGTTTCGGCCGACGATCAGGTCAAAGCCTACATCAAGAAGATCATGTCCCAGTTGAAGGAATGGATGCAGGGGGGAAAGATCTCGAAACTTGTGGTTGTTATCACGAGCAAAGAGACCGGGGAACATGTGGAGAGATGGCAATTCGATGTATGTATTCGATACTCTCATCTGAGTCCGTGGCTAACTATGAACTAACGGAATAGATTGAAATCTTCGGCAAGCAATCCAAAAGCAAGAGTTCCCAGAAAGCCGGGGACAAAGAGAACAGTACACCGGGGTAAGTCTGTTCGCTGTGAGGTTATCTTAATCATCCTACTAATCCAACATCTTTGTCTTGAAGAGATGCAAAACCCTCCGAACCTATCGAGAAGACAGAAAAGCAAATCCAGGAGGAGATCCAAGCCATCTTCCGTCAAATTACCGCCTCCGTCACCTTCCTCCCCGTCCTTGATGGCGACTGCACCTTCAATGTACTTGTCTATGCCGACGCCGATTCAGACGTACCCGTGGAATGGGGCGACAGTGATGCCAAGGAAATTAAGAACGCAGAGAAGGTCCAACTAAGGAGCTTCAGCACAAACAATCACCGAGTTGGGACTCTGGTCAGCTACCGGCTGGCGGATTAAGCTCTTGGTGACACATTATGATCAAATACGAAGGATACTATGGATTGGCGTTTCGGGAAAGGATCAAGGACTTCTTCCACTTATCATGTCAGAAACCTTGATATTTGTTCTCTATCAAAATCAAAGCCCCTTGGTTGTATCATGTCTAGTATAAGACCAAGGCAAGCTCTCTCGCTTCGGGAACCACTTATTGCAATGATCTCCCCCATAATAGCGGATTAGATCCAGCACCACATTTTCCAGTCCCAGATTGGAGAATATATCATTTTCCATTCCAGGGTACCAGCCTCGTCTCACTCTTTTGCCTGCCAAATCCGGGTTCACTCCGTAAAGATCTTCTCTCCAAAGGCCAATCCCATTCATTTCCTCGCCTCGAGTCAGGCTCTCTGGTGGGGCGACTTCCACTGGTGGATTGATACCTATCACAGCAACTTTGTGCGTATAGTCTCCTTTTTCCGGGCCAACAGGTACGAGTCCCACAGCTGGAAAGTGGCACTGGATGAATCGAGCGCGCTTAAACTCGTGCGTCACGACTGTGACTCTCTGTGGATAAACACCCGTGTATACCCGGAACTGTATTAGAGAAAATAACAGATTCTGGTATGAATCTGCAGCATTTGTTTCTGCGATGATCCTTGATGGATCGATTGTGGAGATGGTGGACATGGCTCGGAAGTAGTCGTTATCTCTGGCCAGATTCTGGATGTTGCTATACATCAGCTCTGCGTGGCCGCTTGTAGGGAATTTGGGTGCCTTACAAGGTAAGATTGACCTTCACTGAGCTCAGTTCTAGGCTTCTTGGTAGGCCCTCTGTGCAATGGATTAACGAAAAGAAATTGAAAAGGATATGATGGAAAACTCGTACCCAGAAAACACAAGCAAGCTGTGAGAGTCTTCTACTAGAGCTTTCAATCCGGCTTTGATATGATCGATGAACGTGGGTGTTTCCCCTTTTTGGAAGGGCTCGATCAGCCTGCTCAGTGCATCAGATGCTGTCTTTTATAAACAGCTTATTTTAATCACACTAACCACTCGTTCTCTGAGGCTCCAAGCTTTGAGCCTCCGGTGTAAATGGCATGGCAGCAGACAACAATAAGGTGGTTGCATCTGGCAAAGTGGCCATGTGGGCTTGAGGCCATATTGATGGATTTTGGTAGATCAAGCGAATGGTTTGGGGTTTATCACCATGCAAGGCGTATAAATGATGATAGCAAATTGCCCTGGTGAACGACCTCAGTTTCCACAGTTGGTTTTGTCTTTGATCAGACGAAGACAGGGGCGGTAAAGGATGACTCCCCCGCCAATTCTTTCCAAGCTCCTTTCCAGGACATCAACATTCACATCCCGTCCATTCGGAGATTCTGGCTTCTTATTGTTGGAGTTTGGAGTAGATTCCATGTCCGATGGGCCTATCGGTCTCGGTCCATTGTTCGCCAATCTCCTCTTTCTTCATACCTCTCGCAATTATAGAGGCATAAGCGAGCGAGCGAACAGTTCTTGTACACTAGATGAGAGGGGAAATAGTAATTAGGTCAATTTATTAGATTGTTAACAGTCAACTATATCACATCAAAGTGAGGCTGTGGTCAAAGCAACCACGCCATCAGGCATGTCGACCTTCTCTAATATAGTCGGATCTTCCCGAAACTCATCACTCTCAACAAACTGCTTCAAAGCCGAATACATACTCCGCTCGATAACGACTGCGGAAGGGTCTGCCGTGTCCGTCGCACTCATAACATGGGCAAGGTAATGCAAGGCACAGACCAATGCATTCACATCCTGTATACGGTCAAGTATAGCAGGCATATACGTCGGCTGAACAGCAGGTTCGCTCCTCCGGCCGTCTAGATTGAGAGCATTTGCCAGAGTTTCCCTGACCGGGTCCTCCAACGCACGCCACGCATCCTCATACAAGAGCGCCTTTTCCTGGGTAGCCACATTGCCCATACAGAACAACCGCATCAATGCCCGGTCCCCTGGATTCTCCTCCACTTGGAATCGTCGCACGTCCTTGTCGCGGAGAAACTCTGCTCGTCGAATCAATACCAAGTCGTACCCACTGCGGACGGTCAGATTGCCCGCAATGACACTCTCGCATACACCATAGACGTTGCAATAGGACTCAAAGATAGGCTGGGTGAGATTCTTCGCACACGTCCAGTCCATGTGCCCCGCGGCACCGGCGATATCGAGCAATTGCTCCATGAAACGGAGTCGGAAGCTGCGCTCGTGGCCCTTCATGCGGTGTAGACCCGATAGGCTGGCTGGGGCGTTTTCTGCCTGTGCCAGTTGGCTAAAGTTGAAGGTCGCACCGAGCTCAATCGCCCGGAGCACATCGTCCCTATCTTGGTCTGGGATCTGGTTCAGCGATGGAACTAGGCCGGCCTTACAGGCCACAAGGAGAATGGCGTTGTGGTTGAGAGTGGAGAAGTCCACACCAGTCTTTGCATGGCAGTCGGATGCCAACTTCGGGTCTTTTCCTAGATCCTTGATGATTATTGAGGTGATTAAGGTAAAGAGTGCGTTCGCATCTGTGATGAGCTGTGTGTAAAATCCGTGGATCCAATCAAACGAGGCTCTCGTCAGTTGAGAAGCGGACGTCTGTGAACCGATGAAGGTCTCGTATTGACCCGTATGAATCCAGCGGATTGCTAGAAGTCCCACTAGCGTGCGGTTCACTTCATCGTACTCTTCATTGTATAAAATGTAGGATGGGGACGGAGTGCTAGGAGGAGCCCAGGGACCGTCTCGGATGGAGTATGCCCGTCGCAGACGGTCAATTTCCCCCGGGAACTCCTTGTACACAAGGCGAATTAGATCCTCGTCCGGACGAGCAAAGAGAGCGTCTGGAATACCACAAGCATCTCGTAGGGACTGAGGTGAATTCATGCTTGCGGATGTTTTCCCGTTAGTTCCGATGTAAGCCGCTGGGAGTTTTATGAGAATCGGGGACCTGTACCATTGGTCCGACGTTTCCGCTAACATCAAGAGATGAAAGAAACCATTACGCTGAAGATAATTCATGGTTGTGAGAGAAAAATAAAGATAACATAATTGTACATGTTTGTCATCGCCCTTAATCCATGCGCCATAATATCAGGCCCCAGATATGGAGACCCTCTCGCTAAATGCATCCGCGAGGTGAGAAACAAAGGCGAAACAAGTGGAAAGAAAAAGAAAACACCTGACCCAAGGGGGCATGCAAAGGATTTTGAAAATCAGGACGAATCAATATGTGCCGACATCCCAGACCATGAAACGCACGATGAACGCCAACCAAAGAATTCTGGTTGTAAAATGCATATCCATGACCCAGTACAAGATATGGAAGAGACCATCGACCAACGTAATAATGCATAGATAGGAGAAAGGAAGATTGTACCAATGTAGAGAACAGCAGTACAAGGGTATCAGTCGAAAAGGAATCATGTGGCGATACATGCTTTGATTTAGAGAGGATCGTGGCGGAAAGTGCAGTTGTCGCCTTTGCGACACTTGCCCTCAGCCCAGAATCTGCAGGCAACTAATCCCACCTTATACTGTTTCAAAAGAGTTAGCCATTTGTCTATCGTAAAATGCTGAATCCGCAGCGTACTTACAGGCTTAGCCTCGTTGGCGCCAACTTTGGTCCGTTTCGAGCGACTCCACGATTCGGAGTTAGACTGCTCGTCATAATAACTGCCCTCGTGGCCTCGCTTGCGCTCTGGGTCTTCATAGTCATGGCCTTGCTGTTGGAATGGGAGAGAACCGACTTGCTGGTTCTGCCCACCGAATTGTGCGAACATGGCGCCGAGGTTGGGTGCCATTGCTGATTGCGATTGCTGAGGCTGAGAGTATGCAGCCGGCCCCTGCATTTGTTTCATGACATTCAAGATCGCGTTGAAGTCAAGGCCTTGGGGCTGAGCAGTGGGTACTGGTGGAGCCGGGGGAACCTGGGCTTGAGGCTGTTGCTGACGGAACATGTTGATGGTCCTCTCGAGATCCGGCATGCCCCCGGATTGGGTTGGCTGCGGTGGTGGGATTGGCTGCGCCTGTCCAGGCACACCCTGGATGATCTTGAGCAAATTGGAGATGTCGAATCCACTGTTCCCGGCAGTAGGTTGCTGCGGCTGTTGGGGGGCCGTGGGCTTGGGGTTCACATAGGAGTAGTAACGTTCCTGACGGACCTATAGTGTCTTTGTTAGTTTTGGATTATAGTGTATAGTGCTATCGAGTGTATAGCATACCTTGACCAAGTCGGGCAATTCTCCGAAAGGCAATACATCAGTAACAACATCGTCGGGGCCAGGAGTCGGTGGCTCCTTGGGTGTGTCAGGCATGTCGGCAGGAGACGTATAGAAGACCATAAGGGTAGTGGATTCTCGATGCTCCTGAGCCTCCCTCTCGGGACTGGTTGGCAACTGGGGGCCACCGCGTTTGATGAAACTGTCAGCTTTTGATTCGTCGAAATCGAAATCGACCACTATGATGGTCAGTAAGAATTTGAGGTTCAATTTGGAGAAATAACCTACTCGAAAGAGCATAACCATCTTGATATACGGTCTCGCGAATACCGCCAAGGTCCTCTTCTTCCAGTTCGTCCATATCTTTGTGAAGCTTAAGAACACTACCTTCGCCTTTAACGTCTCCCCGTGAACGCAATGACCCGTCGCCGGGGCCTAATTCTTCATCGGGATCGTGGGTGAATAGTCGAACTTCAGCAAGAGCATCATCCGGCTTCCAGGTCACGCGAAGTTTACGGCGCTCTTCTTTACGCAACCTCTTTGCCCGCTCAGCTTCAGTCTCCGGGGGCTGGTCTTCGGTGGGCTTGGGGGTTGGTGCCTGCTTCGGTTTGTTCAAGTCGGCCATAATGTCACCAAAGGAGAAAGCTGGTTTCGGTGCTGGTGTTGTCTTTTCCTTTTCGGGGGGAGCACTACTTGAAGGGTTAATACAAATGAATCTCGGGACACCGTTTTCGTGGATACATACGTTGGTTTTGCTGCAGCGGCGGCGGCAGCCCTATCCGCATTTGTGGTCCCGGGTCTCTTTGACGCTGAGCTTAAAGTTCCAAAGAGACTTGTTGGCTTGGGAGCCACGATATTGGCCTTAGGTCGCAGCGCTGCAGGGCCGGTTGGCTTACTACTTTGTGCTCCCTTGGCTGATCCATTGCCTGCGGGTGCAACTTTATTCACATCCTTCGAGGTGTTGGTAGCCGCCATTCGTTTTGCGCCAGGTTGCAGGTTGCTATCCGCCTCGCGGGGTCGCTTCACTCCAGTCTCTCCCTTAGGCTGGTCTGTTGAAAGGCCCTTTGGATGCGACTCTTCTTTCGCAGGCTTTTCACTATCCTGCTTACGCTTCGTCCAGGCCGCAGCATTATCCAGGATCTTCTGTGTGAGGTCCTTAACCTGCTGACCACCTTTTTTGAGGAACTTGGGGAGTAATTTGGAAAGATTGGTCTTTTGCAACAGGTCTTCTGTCAAACTCGTGAAACGCGAGAAGAGCTTATTCGATATCAGTCAATTCATTCGACAAAAAGAAACAAACGTCAAACTTACCGAAAGCAGATTAATAGTCAGAGTCCCAGCAAAGTCTGCTGCTTGGAAACGGTCGAGCAAGAAGGAATATAGAGCCGCCACAATCATAGGGTGCTCTCCCAGCCTACATGGAATTAACAATCAGTTATTTGAGCTCAACTATGTCAATGTTTCAAGTTTTTTTTGGCGCACAAAGCTGTAAGCTTGAGCCAATTTCTAGATAGGAGTGATTCCCCCTCAATATGGTTCACAGATAGCTTCCTAAGGGCATATCCGAGACTCAATATGATGGGACCCTTTTGCTCCATCTGATATTCTTATATATGTGCCCAGGACACAATGTATAATGAAGCCTTGCCACGGCGAATAGAGCGAGGGCCCTTTATTCTAGCCCGCGGCAGTGTTGTCATATCCAATGCTTCCAGGAATATTTATAGAAGTTTCTCGAATAGTTTCGGGATCTGTGTGACCATCACAGCCAGATGGAAGGGAGGGAAGATATGGTATTTGGGGAGGGGAGAGTGATACATACTTCTCAACAATATTGGGATGACCCATTTCTAGTGTTGTGATCGCAATTTTATCCATACTGCGACGTTGGGAAATGACCTTTTCCTTGAGCTTTGTCGCTTTCTTGTTGTCCTCTTCGTTTTCGGCTAATTTCATCGCCTGAACTTGTTCCTTCCATGCATCTCTCAATGATTTGACAAGCTCTTTGTAGGCTACCAGCGCGTTCTTGACCTTCTCAGGACCAGGCCATTTGTTCCTTGGTGACCACACGGCTTGGAGGGTATCATATTGCGCGGCAGCCTCGGGCTCAGTCGGACGGATCGGAGGGATAGGAGACGGCTCGTCAGGCGCTTCGATCTCAAGATCGGATTCATCCGAACTTTCACTTTCTGACTTAGATACAGTTCTGGTTTGGCCATGTGCAGAAGTCTTCTTTGTTTGCTGCTTATTATAAGCACCCTTCTTATTGGTGATTACAACTTCCGGCATTGGGAATCCTAGGAAAGTCAGTATTAATCCCAACGTAATGGATTTCTACGGGTCTGGACATACCTCTAGGCGGAAGCGCCGAGTTGCCAGTTGGTGTCATCTGTGGCTGAACTGAAAGATCATGCTGGTAGTAATTGAATAGCCTGGTCCTTCAGAAGATCAGCCATGGCATTTCGAACAAAAAGAAACTAAAGTAACAACTTACTGTTCACTCCCTTGTCGCTGGAAATCCGCAGGCATTCCCTGAAGAAAGTTGCTTGCTAACGAAGACTGCTGTTGATTGAATGCCTGCGGGGTGGAATTTAGGAACTGGGGGTTAATGGTGACATTTGGGTCTGTGTCAGGGTAGTCGTTGGTCAAATCAATTGTGTTTTGCTGCCTAGAGTTAGAGTCACGGTTACCATGAAGGGCATTTAGGGTCGGCTTACCAGCATCTCTGAGGAGTACCCTTGAGGTAAAGGGTATGGAGAAACCGATGGCTGGGGTTGTTGCTGCAGCCGTGGCTGTATTCTCTGCTGCGTAGATGCTTCGGAGAAAGTGTCTGGTACTGAGATATGTGGGTGTTGTGGATGGAAGTAATTTGGCTGGTAGGAAAATGACGGAAATGCCGAAGATTCGGATGCATTCAGGGGATGAGAGTCAAAGGATATCTGTCCCTGCTGGAAATGAGGAGCTTGCGGGAGTATCTGAAATTGGGCCGAAGCTCCATATCCTCGCTGCGGTGGCTGTTGCAGAGGATTTGCTTGCTGCCAAGGCTGATGCACCGACGAGTAAATGCCATGGTTTGGCTCTGCTCGTGGGGCTGTATCTCTTTGTTGGTGTTGGAAAACAGGATGGTCCCATCCAATGCCAAGAGATGCTGATTGTGATGCAGAATCGTGCTGCTGTTGAGGTTGCTGTTGAGGCTGAGGTGGCTGCTGAATCTGCTGCTCGGGATCGGGGTACGCGGGATCAAGCGTGCTCCAGTAATCTGCAGGTAGTGAAGAATTCCCATGAGGTAAGCCCTGCATGGGGTTTTGTGCTGATTGCTCCATGGTGAGCCTCAGTCGAAGCTTCTCTAAGCTACGACGAACCTCACGTAATCACGTGGACGCACCTGCCTGGGCCTGGAGTTTATTTGTTGCTCACCGCCTTTTATTTTTGGGAGAAAGTGGGTCGGGAACTCGGAAGGATGAATAATTTTTCCGGTGAGGACGTAAGATGATTGGCTGGCTGTCTTGCGACGCGGCAGAACAGGGGCCTGTATAGCTGCTGGTCTGAAGGATTGATAAGGATTAGACAATTCACAGTTTGATACGCCTAGAGTGGACTTCAAGAGTTGCAGTATGAGTACTGTCGTACCTTATGAGAGAAAACAGAGACTGCTTTTGGCTTTGACTCAGGATTAAAGTGGTGTATGCCTCAGGCATCAACCGTGTTCCCCCAGTACTGCGAGTGACGCCGTTACCTTTGGCCTTGCAGCTTAATGACGAAGGCTCCGCAGTTGCGAATACAACGTAGAAGTATTAAGATGGCCCAGCTTTCCAATTCCAGTGCCTTTCTCCTTGTGTCCTTGGCTTTGTATCTCCTTCCTTCTCTCTTCTTGGGCCGTTCCTGTTGTCCCTGTAGGGCTTTTCGCTCTCCTTTCTCGTTCTTAAGTTTTGTCCCAAAAGAAAGTCCTTGCGGAATCAGAGAAGGGAAAAGCTCTCATACGAAGGGCCACTCTAGCGTCACAGCCATTCGCTTTACGAAAAGAAAAGAAGGGATTGGGGGAAGGTGTTGAGGGATGGTTAGAGTAGGTGACTTGGGTTGAAGAGAGTAAAAGGGACAGAAGCTGCTGGCAAGGCGGTTAACCGATGGTATGATGGCATACCATAATTGACCGTAATTGTTGTATTGAAGACCCTCCATTGGCCCACCACCATGTAACTTACAGCCCCTGTGTTACGTGGCAGAATCGACCACATGTGATCTTGAATGTTTACAGCGTTTGCAACATTTATGTCAGCGCAGCTCAGCGGGATCCATGCCAGGTGGAGCGATAGCAAGAACCCCGGTGTCAACAGTGCAAAATACAACCTCATCCTTATTCTAAGAGTTGTGCATATTCTCCAGCGATCTTCCTGCGCAGCTCTGAAGGTTTCCAAGCTTTGGTGGAAACCGAGCATCTCTCCCAATCTCACACAGCGCTGCCAGCTATTGCCATGGCGCAATCCATGTCCCTCCGGGACCGACAGGTTGGTAAGTGATGCAAGCTGATTCTTGTTATGAATTGCCTTTACTGATACCTGGCTTTCAGCATCAATTCAAAAGCTATTGAACTTGAATCATGACCCACAACCTGTTGAAGACGGCACCATCGATCAGTCCGGGTCCGGCGGTCTTATCTCGCGCTCCACTCCGATCTTGAACGAAGATGGTGACCCGATCTGGAAGGTCTTGGTGTTCGATAAAATGGGCCGAGATGTCATCAGCAGTGTACTGAGGGTAAATGACCTCCGGGCATGGGGCATAACTATTCATCTGTACGGTCGCCGCCTTCTCCCACTAAATTGGCCCCATCGCTAACGAAGACTCACTCCTAGAAACCTTCATTCACAAAGGTACCCTATTCCAGATGTCCCTGTTGTATATTTCGTGGAACCAACGCCCGATAATATCCAAGCGATCACTCGCGACCTTTCCCATGGGCTCTACTCCCCAGCCTACGTGAACTTCCTATCCTCCGTCCCGCGGCCACTTCTTGAGGATTTCGCTTCTCAAATAGTTACTTCTGGCGCATCTGAGCACATTGCGCAGGTTTTCGATCAATATCTCAACTTCGTTGTGGCAGAGCCGGACCTCTTCAGTCTAGGGCTTGGAAACGATGCATACTACAAGATCAACAGCCCAAAAACGAGTGATGAAGACCTGGATGGGATTGTTGACAGCGTGGTTAACGGCTTGTTTAGTGTGAGCGTGACAATGGGTAAGTATTATATCCTACCTTGGATCATCGGATGAAGATCTGACTGGCTGGGTAGGTACTATTCCAATCATACGGTGCCCCAAGGGAGGTGCGGCGGAATTGATAGCAACAAAACTGGATCGCAAACTACGAGACCACATCCTCAATTCCAAAGACAACCTCTTTTCGGGCAGTCAGAACACATCGCCGGGAGTGCCGTCGGCACGGCCGGTACTAATCATCATGGACCGAAACGTCGATCTAGTCCCAATGCTCTCCCACTCGTGGACATATCAGTCACTGGTCCAGGATGTTCTTGAAATGCGTTTGAATCGAATCACTGTGGATGCAGGTGCAGGCGATGCGGACTCGACTAAGGGGTCAAAAAAGTCGTATGACTTGAACAGTACCGACTTCTTCTGGCAGCGCAACGCTGGAGCCCCATTCCCCCAAGTGGCTGAGGATATCGATGCTGAGCTTACACGGTACAAGGATGATGCGAATGAGATTACGAAGAAGACGGGAGCCTCCTCAATTGAAGATCTCCAGAATGACACCAGTGCCTCCGCGCAACATCTCAAGGCCGCCATCACACTTCTCCCTGAGTTGCGGGAACGCAAGGCAGTTCTTGATATGCACATGAACATTGCCACCGCACTACTTAAGGGTATCAAGGATCGGCAGTTGGACAACTTCTTCGAGCTGGAAGAGACCATCACCAAACAATCAAAGTCGCAGATCTTGGAGCTAATCAATGATCCTTCTAAAGGAAGTGAACCATTGGACAAGCTGCGCTTGTTCGTGATCTGGTTCCTCAGCACTGAAACTGAGCTCAGCCGGTCGGAAATGACTCAGTTCGAAGAGGCCCTAACCCAAGCCGGCGTGTCCGATATCTCCTCTCTTGCCTATGTCCGCCAAGTGCGCGAGATCACTCGTATGACCATGATGACAACAGCCGCCCCAGAACAACAATCCTCCGATCTATTCCGTGGCTTCTCCTCACTTTCCAATCGCCTGACCGATCGCATTACCTCGGGCGCTTTAGGTGCCAATTTCGACTCGCTCATTTCAGGGGTAAAGAATTTCCTACCAGCGAACAAGGATCTTACTGTGACCAAGATCACCGAGTCGATCATGGACCCGGCTGCAGCTTCAAGCTCTGCAATTGCAAAGACCGAAAACTACCTCTACTTTGACCCGAGGAGCGCCAACGCACGTGGCGCCATGCCTCCGGCATCCGCATCGCGAAACCCGCAAATGCCTGGTGGAATTGGCAGTGCAGGCCCTGGCACCGGCGCCAGTTTCGGACAGCGTCGCCAAGCTTTTAGCGAGGCTATCGTCTTTACAGTTGGCGGTGGAAGCATGGATGAGTATGGCAACTTGCAAGAATGGGTTCGCCGAACAAATGGCCAAGCGGGCGCCGAGGGTGCGCCAGGTCAACGTGCGGCACCTGGACACCGCCGAAGAGTTGTCTATGGAAGCACAGACCTGATGAACGCCACTGAATTCCTGTCGGATTCATTGGCGCCTCTCGGTCGGGATAGCTGAATGTAATTGTGGCTGTCGACATTAACATAGAGCCAACCTGAGGGTTGTAAAACATAGTATAATTGAAGCGCTCTGATGTGTTTTATGGTGCCTAATGGCTGTTCCTTCTTGGCATTGACTGCTTAGATAGCGTTTTTTGCTCTGTTTCCCTCATATTAAGTATCCAAATTCCACCAATGATTATACCTATTTGAGGTACGAGACGGGAATATATCGAACTCCACCTAATGCTCTGACCTAATCCCAAGGTCTCCCCGCGGTCTCGATCAAAACATGTAACTATTTTGGGTAGAACGAAATAAACAGAACTCTCTCGAGTCTAGTTGTGTTTACGGCATCATTTTGGAAATCTACAGAAACTCCTGAATATCTGGCACTTGTGGGGTTCAATGGAATCATCTATCAATTCTATGGGGTATAGAACTATACACCAACATCATCGCGCCTTCTGCAACAGTCTGGAACCCGAAGCCCCAGCAAATTTGACCAATCAGAACTATTTCCAAATATGTGCGACTTGCGATTTAGCTTCTTTTCCCATTCAGCTGCATTGCCTCACTTGGCGAATTCTCCATGGTCGCCCAAGTGATGTCAAGGCAATATCATCGTCCTGAGATCTAACGCCACGACGAGGATATAAGAATCAGACTGACCTGGGGCTTTTTACTATCCAAAATAAAGAAATAAAGAACTCTTAAAAAGAAGAATAATTTCTCAACAAATCTTGTTGAACACATCGTCAAGATGACCAACTACGGAGACGCCTGGAATACGACCTACGACACCACCACGGGGTCCGCCTACGACACCACCGCGGGGTCAGCCTACGACACCACCGCGGGGTCAGCCTACGACACCACCGCGGGATCAGCCTACACTCCCACAGGCTCATCCACCTATAATACCTTGGGTTCGACCTACAGCCCCTCGGGCTACGGCACCTATGGTACCAGGGACTATGGCACAGTGGGCTACGGTTCCAATACAGCTGCTACGACTTATGATACCGACACCGGCCGCGGCACCACATCCTATGACCCGGCCACCGGTGCCTACGACCAACATCTTGATTACAACACCCCTACCGGCCGCCGACACCACCGCGAGCGCGTTAACTCGGCTGGCACTTATCGTCACCGCGACGTTGACCGATATGATGACGGATCTGCTCGTGTCCACAAGGAATATGACAATCCAAACACGGGTACCAGCTACCACCGTGACTTCACGCGTTAAATCGCCCGGAATTGAGGAGGACTTGTTGGGTTTCGACCCAGGCTTGTATATAAACATAAACTGACATGAGACACGAACCTTTTATGAATCACTGAAACAAAAAAACAGAAAACAGAAAAATGCGAAAAAAAAGGTGAAAACCAAAAAAAAACCAAAAAAAAAAGCCTGATTTGTTGTCCGTTTTAGCGACTACATGTACATAACTCGTTCCTTGTCATT